>CM029013.1:52959510-53064742 GCA_016801055.1 Panax notoginseng | reverse complement strand
TTTCGAACGTACATCTGCATACTTCGGAAACATATCCAAAGAACGTGTGATAGAGATGGCGAGTCTTCTGGAGAAGATTCCTATGAAGGAATGAAGTTCCGAACTTCTGAGTAAGGAAGCATGGATGTAACGACCATAAACGTAAATCCAGAACCCAATCATCGCATAACTCGTAATTTCCATCAGTACTTATTCTGAATAATTATTCTCATCTTTCGCAGTGTCTTGATCAAACCGACGTCGATTGACCGAAGATCTAGACAAATTCCTCTTGGGTACGTCTTCGGCCGACGACTACTGAAATCCCAGTTGGTGAGTCCTCAGCCTCCGAAGCTCAAACCACCGAACTAACTCCCCGAAGGGACAAACTAACCTCGCCGAATCAAGCGAGCTGGCTGAAATCCCAAACACAACCTCCTCACAAACTTACAAGCGAGTGCCTCCTCGACATGCCTCTTGACAAAAGGATCCGAGTCCTTCGTGTCAAAAAAAGGAAAACCCAAATGACTCCTTCAGCCGCCGAAGAACCAAAAGCACCTTCTGCAGAAACCGATCCTCCACTGGACATCCTGATAGAAATCGTTGTTTCCAAAGAACAAGTAGAGCTCATACCTAAATTTGCTCGAAAAAGACAAACAAGCTCTTCAGAATTTAGGCCCGAAGCCAAGGATCCCCCACTCTCTGGTCAGAATCCAATGATAATTTCCCATTTCACTCTACAATCCTCGTTCGTGAGACGATGACCACCTGTTCGGCAACAGCTGTAAGACCCCAACTTATTAATGAATAAAATCAAATTTTCTCTAAATATTATTGTGAATAATAAGGGGTTAATTTGATATAATACTTTGGTTATGGGTGAAATGTGCAAATTTTGCAAAATAAGCAAGTGGTTATAAAATATTTATTTTTGGTCGGTGAATATTCGGTTGGTCGTGGAATATTCTTGCTGTCGGGGAATATTCGTACGACGACGCAGCCTTGTGTGGGCCCCATAACGGAAAGCGATTGGATGAAGAAAACGACAAGTATAAGTTGTTTATAAATAACGGCGTAGTTGTTACCGTTAATACTGTTGGAATACCCGGTGGTTAAAATACAGTAGCACACGGTATTGCACCAATTATTGATTCTTACGTAAGAAGGCACTACTCAATAATTGTTACAGTAGTTATTATTCAATATTTTATTTTATTGATTCAATAATTGCTGCGTTGATATTTTATATTATTGTTGTTTCAATAATTGTTGCTGCACAGTATTTTCATTTATCAGATCAATAATTCATATTATTTGAATAATATTATTAGATAACATTATTGGCAATGTCTAGAAAGTTCTGTCTAAGGAGAGGTTTGGTCATCTAATTGCGCGCCAGTAAGGAGAAATCCTTATTGGAAAGCCCCCTCTTTCCTGGGAACGGCCTGGTTGTCATAAATGTGATTCTGTAATATTATTTGTGAATAATTAATTATTGATTCATATGATAAGGAAATATTTATTTTATGTGGATATAAATGAGGGATATATTTTTGTGGTTAAAAATGAAGGAGTTAATGTTGAGGTTTTTATCAGTATTTTTGTCGGAATGGAGGTATTAAAAATCAGGGTTTTTGAGATAGTTTGCGGGGGTTATAATTTTTAATCCGACCGTTGGATCGTGGTAATTTTTGGATATGTTATACATATATAAGTTGAGTATATGTCCACAAATTTTGAACCGTTAAAAATGAACGTATGATTTATTATGAATTTTACAAGATGACTGGTTCAGAAATTGTTGAATTTTCGGAGTTTATCATTTTGATGGAAAATTCTAGAATTGGTGGGCCCCACTTGTGGTTGGTGAAGAAATGTGCTGAATTATATTTCAAATGTGGTGGGTGGGAATAGTAGCAGGTAAAGCCATCAGGTTGCAGGTCAAACCTACCAAAATTTTCCTATAAATAGAGGGCTAAGTTAGAATTGAAAATCACACCAGAAACAAGTTTTCTCTCTTTCTCTCTCTAGATTATTGAGTGTATTTTGTGAGTATTTAGATACTTTGAGAGTTTCTATTCATCAGAGCAAGTTTCTTTCAGCCTTATACCGGTATTCCGACCAGAAGTACTGATATTTTGAGGTAAGGGATATTATTTTCTTCTTAATGATATTATTTTCTTCAATATCATTATGCTGAAATATTGATATGAGTTTTTATCAAATTTGGAACTTTTTGTGTCGGGGTTACTATTCACGTATACGGCACTATTCACGTATACGGCACTATTCACGAATACGGCACTATTCACCGAAAAATAAAATTTTCCCTTTTTGTCCAAGATGTCTATTATGGTTACTATCTTTGATTGTATCCATGTTTTGATCTTTATTTTTGAATTCTGCTTCACAATTGATTATTATGAAGTATTATTGATCTTGGATAAACTGTTATACGAATCCCTACTATTTGTCCTTCTGTCTCATTGGATTCGTTCTCTTTAAGATATTTTTCATCATCCTCAGTCCTAAATGATGATATTACTGAATATCTTTGGCCTGTAGTGCAAAGATGTATAATTACTTGATGAATATCTTTGGCCTGTAGTGCAAAGATGAACAGGTGTTGAGATGAACATGACCGACTGATGATACAAATGAATATCTTTGGCCTGTAGTGCAAAGATGAATATTTGGTTAAAGATGATTATTAATTGATGTTACAGGGATAAAATATTGATGATGGACTTTTAAATCTTAGAAGATAGTAGAATTCTTTCTCTACTTGACTCTTCTAATGGTTTGCTGTTTCCGCTGCAGTTGTTGATCTAAAACTTGTTGTCGATTATATTTTATCAGATTTTTCCCTGTTGAAGACTAACGATAATTTGTTGTATATTATCTTAGTCATAATATTCTTTACTGGGCTAGTTGAGCTCACCCTTTTCCTTTTTGTTCCATTTTTCTTCTCAGGAGGTGAGAACATAGCAGGATCTAGTCGGGGTATGGAGTGATGGTTCTAGAAAGATGTATTAGCAGTCCTCACTATTTCTGTAAAATAGTGTTTGAATAATTGTAATGAGGATTTATTTGAGTGTGGATATTGTCTAGAAGACAATATTTGTATTTAAACTCACAGTATGTGTTGTCGTATTTTGCACGACAATTGTATTATTGAAGTTGTAGTTTGCTTTCTGTACCATGTATTTGGCGACTCAGAATGGGTGTTGTATACCTATTTTGGGGGCGTCACAGTTGGTATCAGAGCTTAGGGATATGATCCCTGGCTGAGATGTGAGACAAGAACTAGGAGGGGAGAGACGGGGAATTCCTTCGCTAGTATGACCTGACTAAGTTTATTTGGTGTTTATTTGGTCGGTCAGAGTATAGGGATAATATATGACATGACTATTAACCCTTGTTTTATGGCAGTATTTAAGAATGGCAGCTGAGAACGTTAATAATGGAGTAAATCAGACCGTGGAGACACCTTTGATCACCACCCAGGGGAACGTGCAACAGGAAGGCAATATTCCTCCTGTAAACAACGTTACCGAGCAAACGATGAATGATGGAATGTTTAGGAGCTTTTTGCAGTTCATGCAAAATCAGACGAGGGAGACTCGTGTGCAGAATACGGGTGGAAATGATAACAACGCGCGGTTTGTCACAGCTAAGCAGTTCAAAGAATTGGGACCACCAGAATTTAAGGGAAAGCCGGATCCGATCATGGCGGAAACGTGGGTCAAGCAAATTACCAAGATATTTGATGTCTTGGGATGCACGGAGGAACAGAAGGTTCCATTCGCCACATTTATGTTCCGCGGTGAGGCAGACTACTGGTGGGAGTCTGTGAAGCGTACCCAGCCTGACGCACTCAACATGTCCTGGGAAACATTTCAAAAACTGTTCAATGACAAGTACTTTCCTGAAAGTATTCGTCATATGAAGGAGGTGGAGTTTATCAGACTGGAACAAAACAACATGACGGTGTCCCAGTACGAGGCGAAGTTTGCAGAGTTATCCAGGTTTGCACCTCATTTGGTCGAAAATGAGGAACGAATGACAAGGATGTTTCTGAGAGGTCTAAAACCCGAGATTCGACAATATCTTATCTCTCATAAATTTTCTTTATATTCAGATGTTGTAAACAGGGCTCAATTATTAGAGCGAGATAATGAGTATGTGCAACCGAGGGACCACAACCAGGGTCATACCGGTGGCGGCAGTCATCGAAGCAATGAAAACCAGCAGGGAGGAAAACATTCGGACAAAAGCGGTAACCACTCTGGTGGTAATCGTGGTCGTGATAATAGAAGGAGCGAGTCGGGAGGAGATTTCAAGAAGAGAAGGTACAACAATGATAACGTGAAGACGTCAGCACAAACATCAACTGTTTCTAGGGGAGGAGAACGACCACCGGTCGTATGTTACAAATGTGGGAAAGAGGGACATATCAGCCCAAACTGCCCACAACAATCCAAGGTATGTTATAACTGTGGAAAGGAAGGTCATATAGCTCGAGAGTGTTCTGTAGCAAAACCAAGTTCAGCGGGGATGGTGACTCCAAAAGTTATCCCGGATAAGTCGAAATCAGCGGTTCCTGGAAGGGCGTTTGTCGTTACTGGCCAAAACGCGAGAAACCCGAACGAGGTGATCACGGGTAAGCTAATCTTGAATTCTTGCGAAGTTTATACTTTACTAGATACCGGTTCTACCCATTCTTTTATCTCTCCTGCTTGTGCTCAACGTTTAAACTTGACTCCGGAGAAATTGGACTTTAACTTATCTGTTGAAACTCCGTTGGGTGAAACCTTCGTTACATCTACAGTTTATAAATCTTGCATGATCCAAGTTGGCACTATCACATTACCTGTTGATCTTATCTCTTTAAAGATACTTGCTTTTGATGTGATTTTAGGAATTGATTGGTTAACCACTCATCATGCTAAAATTGATTGTTTTCGTAAGGTTGTTAGTTTTCATATTCCTAACCAACCTGTCATACGAATTCAAACTACTAAACCACTAAAATCAGTCACTGTCATATCAAGCCACAAAGCTATTCGTTTATTGAAAAACGGATGTCAAGCTTTCTTAGCCCATGTTATGGATTTGAACAAAGACAAGTCAGATTTGAATAATATTTCTATTGTTAGAGAATTTTCCGATGTATTTCCTGAAGAACTTCCCGGTCTACCCCCGGAACGAGAAATTGAATTCTTTATTGACCTTGAACCCGGTACAAAGCCCATTTCTAAAACCCCATATCGAATGGCTCCTATTGAACTTCAGGAGTTAAAAGTCCAACTACAGGAGTTGTTGGACATCGGTTTTATTCGTCCTAGTACGTCTCCTTGGGGTGCTCCTGTTTTATTCGTAAAGAAGAAAGACGGGAGTATGCGACTTTGTATTGACTATCGAGAATTGAACCATGTCACCATCAAGAATAGGTATCCGCTACCTCGCATTGATGACCTGTTTGACCAGTTGCAAGGAGCACAATTCTTTTCAAAGATCGATCTTCGTTCTGGATATCATCAGCTGAAGATTAAAACTGAGGATATTCCAAAGACTGCCTTCAGAACTCGGTACGGGCATTATGAATTCTTAGTAATGTCTTTTGGATTGACTAATGCTCCTGCTGCCTTCATGGATATGATGAACCGTGTATTCAAAGAATATTTGGATCAGTTCGTTGTTGTCTTTATTGATGACATCCTCATCTATTCCAAAAGCCGTGAAGATCATGAGCGCCATTTGAAGCTGGTACTGCAAAGGCTTCGTGAAAACAAGCTATATGCCAAACTGAAGAAATGCGAGTTCTGGCTTGAGGAAGTAGCATTCCTTGGGCACGTGGTGTCAAAACATGGAGTATCTGTCGACCCGGCGAAGATTGAAGCCATACAAAGTTGGGAGCAACCGAAGTCGGTAACCGAAGTACGTAGCTTTCTGGGCTTAGCTGGTTATTATCGGAGATTTGTGGAAGGATTTTCTCGAATCGCTACTCCGTTAACTCAGCTGACTCGGAAAGATACAAAATTCGTATGGAGTGAGGAATGCGAGAAGAGTTTCCAAGAACTCAAGAGGAGACTCATTTCGGCACCTGTTTTGACAATACCATCTGGTTCGGATGGATTTGTTATCTACAGCGATGCTTCAGGCAAAGGGTTAGGATGTGTTCTCATGCAACATGGGAAAGTCATAGCCTATGCCTCACGACAACTCAAAGAATATGAGAGGAATTATCCTACTCATGATTTGGAGTTGGCAGCAGTCGTTTTTGCGTTGAAGATCTGGAGACACTACCTGTATGGGGAGAAAGTGGAGATCTATACAGATCATAAAAGCCTCAAATATTTCTTCACCCAAAAGGAACTCAACATGCGGCAACGACGTTGGCTCGAGCTGTTGAAAGATTACGATCATACCATCCAATACCATCCTGGAAAAGCAAACGTAGTAGCTGACGCATTGAGTAGAAGATCATATGCGGGTACGAGTGCAATGTTTTTAACACAAAGGCCCATTTTGTATGACTTGCAAAGGATGGAGATAGAGATGAAGGCTCCAAGTACCCACATGATGATATCAAATATACGAGTAGAACCGACTTTAATCGATAAAGTTAAAGCTGCTCAAGCTACGGACATGGAGCTGATGCGTATGAAGAAGAAAGTGCAAGAAGGTGCTATTCCAGAAGCAAGAATCGATGAAGAAGGAATACTTCGAGTCAACTCCAGACTTTGTGTTCCTAACGATTTTGACTTGAAGCATAGAATAATGATGGAGGCATGGCATGCCAGTATCCATAGTTTCGGATCGTGACCCAAGATTCACTTCACGATTTTGGGTTAGCTTGCAGAAAGCTATGGGCACGGATTTACGATTCAGTTCAGCATACCATCCTCAAACGGACGGACAATCAGAGAGGACTATTCAAACTCTTGAAGATCTATTAAGACTTGTGTCTTAGATCTCAAAGGGAGTTGGGATAAGTACCTACCATTGGTGGAATTCTCCTACAACAACAGTTATCAGGCGAGCATAGGTATGGCTCCATTTGAGGCGTTGTATGGAAGAAAATGTCGTTCTCCAGTATGCTGGGACGAGGTGGGTGAAGCAACATTGTTGGGACCAGAATTGGTACGCATTACTACAGAGAAGATCCAAACGATTCGACAACGTATACAAACGGCACAGGATCGACAAAAGAGTTATGCGGATCTTCATCGGAAGGACGTGGAATTTAATATTGGGGATCATGTATTGTTACGTGTTGCACCATGGAAGGGAGTTACAAGATTTGGGAAGAGAGGAAAGCTCAATCCAAGATTTGTTGGTCCATTTGAGATTCTTGAGCGAATAGGAAATGTGGCATATAGACTCGCATTACCTCCAAGCATGTCTCGTGTTCATAATGTTTTTCACATATCTATGCTTCGTAAATATGTTAAAGACCCGAACCACATTATTGAGTTAGAACCAGACGAGATAGCTGAAGATTTAACGTACGAGGAGGTACCTGTTAAGATCTTGGATAGGAAAGAGCATGTCCTACGCACGAAGGTTATACCACAAGTTAAGGTTTTGTGGAGAAACCATGCTATTGAAGAAATGACCTGGGAGTTGGAATCAGAAATGAAAGCGAGGTATCCTCACCTTTTTGAAACATCAGGTACGTACGTCAATTTCGAGGACGAAATTTCATAAGGAGGGGAGGTTGTAAGACCCCAACTTATTAATGAATAAAATCAAATTTTCTCTAAATATTATTGTGAATAATAAGGGGTTAATTTGATATAATACTTTGGTTATGGGTGAAATGTGCAAATTTTGCAAAATAAGCAAGTGGTTATAAAATATTTATTTTTGGTCGGTGAATATTCGGTTGGTCGTGGAATATTCTTGCTGTCGGGGAATATTCGTACGACGACGCAGCCTTGTGTGGGCCCCATAACGGAAAGCGATTGGATGAAGAAAACGACAAGTATAAGTTGTTTATAAATAACGGCGTAGTTGTTACCGTTAATACTGTTGGAATACCCGGTGGTTAAAATACAGTAGCACACGGTATTGCACCAATTATTGATTCTTACGTAAGAAGGCACTACTCAATAATTGTTACAGTAGTTATTATTCAATATTTTATTTTATTGATTCAATAATTGCTGCGTTGATATTTTATATTATTGTTGTTTCAATAATTGTTGCTGCACAGTATTTTCATTTATCAGATCAATAATTCATATTATTTGAATAATATTATTAGATAACATTATTGGCAATGTCTAGAAAGTTCTGTCTAAGGAGAGGTTTGGTCATCTAATTGCGCGCCAGTAAGGAGAAATCCTTATTGGAAAGCCCCCTCTTTCCTGGGAACGGCCTGGTTGTCATAAATGTGATTCTGTAATATTATTTGTGAATAATTAATTATTGATTCATATGATAAGGAAATATTTATTTTATGTGGATATAAATGAGGGATATATTTTTGTGGTTAAAAATGAAGGAGTTAATGTTGAGGTTTTTGTCAGTATTTTTGTCGGAATGGAGGTATTAAAAATCAGGGTTTTTGAGATAGTTTGCGGGGGTTATAATTTTTAATCCGACCGTTGGATCGTGGTAATTTTTGGATATGTTATACATATATAAGTTGAGTATATGTCCACAAATTTTGAACCGTTAAAAATGAACGTATGATTTATTACGAATTTTACAAGATGACTGGTTCAGAAATTGTTGAATTTTCGGAGTTTATCATTTTGATGGAAAATTCTAGAATTGGTGGGCCCCACTTGTGGTTGGTGAAGAAATGTGCTGAATTATATTTCAAATGTGGTGGGTGGGAATAGTAGCAGGTAAAGCCATCAGGTTGCAGGTCAAACCTACCAAAATTTTCCTATAAATAGAGGGCTAAGTTAGAATTGAAAATCACACCAGAAACAAGTTTTCTCTCTTTCTCTCTCTAGATTATTGAGTGTATTTTGTGAGTATTTAGATACTTTGAGAGTTTCTATTCATCAGAGCAAGTTTCTTTCAGCCTTATACCGGTATTCCGACCAGAAGTACTGATATTTTGAGGTAAGGGATATTATTTTCTTCTTAAATGATATTATTTTCTTCAATATCATTATGCTGAAATATTGATATGAGTTTTTATCAAATTTGGAACTTTTTGTGTCGGGGTTACTATTCACGTATACGGCACTATTCACGTATACGGCACTATTCACGAATACGGCACTATTCACCGAAAAATAAAATTTTCCCTTTTTGTCCAAGATGTCTATTATGGTTACTATCTTTGATTGTATCCATGTTTTGATCTTTATTTTTGAATTCTGCTTCACAATTGATTATTATGAAGTATTATTGATCTTGGATAAACTGTTATACGAATCCCTACTATTTGTCCTTCTGTCTCATTGGATTCGTTCTCTTTAAGATATTTTTCATCATCCTCAGTCCTAAATGATGATATTTGTAACGACCCCAAAATAGGTCCATTCCATGAAATCCATTCTGAGTCGCCAAATACATGGTACAGAAAATAACTACAACTTTATTACAACAATTGTCGTGTAAAATACAACAACACATATGCTGTGAGTTTGGATACAAATATATACCAAATGTGACTCATGTTCCAACCATGGACATCACCTCACAATAACACTTTACATAAAGGTATAGTCAAAAACTGTTTTAGAAATTAGAATCTTTGGGAAGTGCTCAAGGAAACCTTCGTACATGGGAGGCCACGCGTCTAGGTTATGATAGATATCATATGGCCACAGAATTATCCTTGGTTGACCCAATAGACCCCAAAGAAAAATGAGAATATTACTATCATATTCTTCTCAATGGTGAGTCTTCTCTTGACTTATCATTATCTCCACTGTCTCTAATTGAGAATTATACTTCAAACAAACACCAAGATTATATAGGTAGTGCCCATAGATATACTCAGCAAGTGGATGAGCACAACTCTGTCTTATGATGACACGAGGTTGTATGTCATTAGACATCTTGTATGATAGTGGCAAACCACCCTTCCAACGTTGGGTACACCTTACCCTATTGGATTCACCAAATAAAACTACTAAATGATGACCACCGTTCTATTCCCTTGTTACCCCCGCTCGACCCAGCTACACTCTTATTACCTGAAAGGAATTGTGAAGCAAAAGGGTGAGCACAACTAGCTCAGTAAAGAATATCATGACTAAAGATAATTAAATTATCAATAGCCTTCATCAATAATAAATCAGAGATTTAGAACATATGGTAAATGATAAAATTTTAACCATAGTTGCAGCGGAATGAGCAATCCATTAGAAGAGTCAAATAGACTATAAAGTCTATTATCTTCTCCATGTTAAAAATCCACCAACAATACTTTATCCATGTAACATCACTCAACAGTTCCTTTCCACAATCATATGAATAACTCATAATCATAATTGTGACTATAAATTTTTCTTCGCACCCAGGACGAAGAATATTTTCATTGTAAGACCCCGAATTTTATGAAATAAAAGTATTCAATTTTTCTATTCAGTAAATGGTTAAATTGATAAAATTTTAAAGTTATGGGTGAAATATGAATTTTTTTTCAAAATAAGCAAGTGGTTATAAAATAATCATTGTTGTCGGGGAATATTCGTTTGGTCGTGGAATATTCTTTCTGTCGGGGAATATTCGTACGACGGCGCAACCTTGTGTGGACCCCATAACGGAAAGCGATTGGATGAAAAAAAAACGACAAGTATAAGTTATTTATAAATAACGGCGTAGTTGTTACCGTTAACACTGTTGGAATACCCGGTGGTTAAAATACAGTAATACGCGTTATTACACAGTAGCACACGGTATTGCATAGTATTTTTGAAATTATTGATTCTTACGTAAGAAGGCACTACTCAATAATTGTTACAGTAGTTACTGTTCAATATTTTATTTTATTGATTCAATAATTGTTGCGTTGATATTTTATATTATTGTTGTTTAATAATTGTTGCTGCACAGTATTTTCCTTTATCAGATCAATAATTCATATTATTTGAATAATATTATTAGATAACATTATTGTCAATGTCTAGAAAGTTCTGTCTAAGGAGAGGTTTGGTCATCTAATTGCGCGCTAGTAAGGAGAAATCCTTATTGGAAAGCCCCCTCTTTCCTGGGAACGGCCTGGTTGTCATAAATGTGATTCTGTAATATTATTTGTGAATAATTAATTATTGATTCATATGATAAGGAAATATTTATTTTATGTGGAAATAAATGAGAGATATATTTTTGTGGTTAAAAATGAAGGAGTTAATGTTGAGGTTTTTATCAGTATTTTTGTCGGAATGGAGGTATTAAAAATCAGGGTTTTTGAGATATTTTGCGGGGGTTATAATTTTTAATCCGACCGTTGGATCGTGGTAATTTTTGGATATGTTATACATATATAAGTTGAGTATATGTCCACAAATTTTGAACCGTTAAAAATGAACGTATGATTTATTATGAATTTTACGAGATGAATGGTTCAGAAATTGTTGAATTTTCGGAGTTTATCATTTTGGTGGAAAATTCTAGAATTGGTGGGCCCCACTTGTGGTTGGTGAAGAAATGTGCTGAATTATATTTCAAATGTGGTGGGTGGGAATAGTAGCAGGTAAAGCCATCAGGTTGCAGGTCAAACCTACCAAAATTTTCCTATAAATAGAGGGCTAAGTTAGAATTGAAAATCACACCAGAAACATAAGCTTTCTCTCTTTCTCTCTCTATATTATGAAGCATATTTTGTGAGTATTTAGATACTTTGAGAGTTGCTATTCAGTGCAAGTTTTCTTCGGCTTTACATTCCAGTCAGAAGTACTGCTCTTTTGAGGTAAGGGATAGTAAGGGATTGTAAGGGATAGTAAGGGATTGTAAGGGATTGTAAGGGATTGTAAGGGATATTAAGGGATTTTAAGGGTTGTTATGATTTTCAGTTTCGTAATTTTTCTGATCTTCAAAAATTCTGAAAAAAAATTGAAATGATATTTTGATGAGTTTTCTTGATTGTATCCAAAAATGGTGATTTTTGGATGTATAGATTGAGAGTTATGAATTTTATGAGAAAAGACTCTTTTAAAAGTAACAGCTTATAATTCCTTGTGGTTAACTCCAAAATTGATGAAATTTTTATTGAGAGTACATGTGTATGATAGAAGTATACTCTGTAAATTTCAGAATTTTTGGACAAAAGTACAATTTTTGATAAATGTCTAAATATTCGGTGGTTTTGGCCATATGAAAAATAGTAACTGAGTTTTAAAAAATTCTGAGAAAAATATATGTTCACTATGGGACTATATTATGCTAAATCCCAGAAAAGAAATATTTTTGGAACTGATTTGGTATTTTTCATGAAAATGGTCTAGTTATGAGTAAATGAATTAAATATGTTTTGTGAAGAAAGAAAATTGGAAAATAGAATTTTATGGCTTGAGAATCCTATATGAGGTATATGCAGATTTTTGATGAGGGTTTTGGTTATTGATGATGAAATTGTAAGAGTTGGCATTTTATGATGATTAAATGCATTAATTAGTAAAGTGTAAACAATTAAAATAAATTGTTTATAAATTTAAGTAATGTTATTCTTTCAATATCATTATACCGAAATATTGATATGAATTTTATTGTAGAATTTCTATCTTTTGTGTCGGGGTTACTATTCATGAGTTACGAATATTACTCTTGAGATTAAAACTATATGTTGATCATATTATTTTTATCATCATATATAACATTTTTATAACCCTGATGTTGAAATTCTCTTTCACTGGAGTGTAAAGATGGATAGATTATTGGTATGATCATGACTAGGGTTCTCTTTGGCCTGTAGTGCAAAGTTGAATTGTGACTGGTATGATCATGACCATTGAATTTATAATTGAATATCTTCAGCTTAAGTGCAAAGGTGAATTGATCAACATGGTTATAATTATTGTTTATATAAATTCTGAAATGATTATATATTTCTTTGAGATATGAATATCTTTGGCCAGTAGTGCAAAGATGAACTGTTGTTGAATATCTTTGGCCTGTAGTGCAAAGATGGTCTGTTGATGAATATCTTTGGCCTGTAGTGCAAAGATGAACTGTTGTTGAATATCTTTGGTCGTAGTACAAAGATGGATTTGTTAGTATGATTATAAACAGGAACTGTGATTTGGTATAACCATGATCTTTGATGTTTCAGGTAAAGACAGGTGATGAAAATATTCTTCGTCCTGGGTGCGAAGAAAAATTTATAGTCACAATTATGATTATGAGTTATTCATATGATTGTGGAAAGGAACTGTTGAGTGATGTTACATGGATAAAATATTGTTGGTGGATTTTTAACATGGAGAAGATAATAGACTTTATAGTCTATTTGACTCTTCTAATGGATTGCATGTTCCGCTGCAACTATGGTTGAAATTTTTTATCATCTACCATATGTTCTAAATCTCTGATTTATTATTGATGAAGACTATTGATAATTTATTTATCTTTAGTCATGATATTCTTTACTGAGCTAGTTGTGCTCACCCTTTTGCTTCACAATTCCTTTCAGGTAATAAGAGTGTAGCTGGGTCGAGCGGGGGTAACAAGGGAATAGAACGGTGGTCATCATTTAGTAGTTATATTTGGTGAATAAAATAGGGTGAGGCGAACCCAACGTTGGAAGGGTGTTTTGTCACTATCATACAAGATGTCTAATGACATACAACCTCGTGTCATCATAAGACAGGGTTGTGCTCATCCACTTGCTGAGTATATCTATGGGCACTACCTATATAATCTTGGTGTTTGTTTGAAGTATAATTCTCAATTAGAGACAGTGGAGATAATGATAAGTCAAGAGAAGACTCACCATTGGGAAGAATATGATAGTAATCTTCTCGTTTTTCTTTGGGGTCTATTGGGTCAACCAAGGATAATTCTGTGGCCATATGATATCTATCATAACCTAGACGCGTGGACTCCCATGTACGAAGGTTTCCTTGAGCACTTCCCAAAGATTCTAATTTCTAGAACAGTTTTTGACTATACCTTTATGTAAGGTACCTTTGTGAAGTGCTGATACATGATGGTGTCCAATGTCACATTTGGTATATATTTGTATCCAAACTCACAGCATATGTGTTGTTGTATTTTGCACGACAATTGTTGTAATAAAGTTGTAGTTATTTTCTGTACCATGTATTTGACGACTCAGAATGGGTTGGATGGAATGGACCTATTTTGGGGTTGTCACAGGTGGTATCAGAGCTATAAGTAAAGAGCCCCGAGCCTCTCGCTGGTGACTTCCTGTTGATGGGGGATGCACCGAAGCCAGACTCTCCGTAGGGGACGCCGTTCTGCGGTGGCAAACTGATAGGTACCACTGTGAGGTGCTGTGGTTGAAGCACCATGAGAGTCACAGGTGGTATCAGAGCTTAGGGATATGATCTTTGGCGGAGATCGGGGAATATAACTAGGAGGGGAGAGATGAGTAAATCCTTCGCTAGTGTGTCCTATCTAAGCTTATTTGTTGGTCAGTCATAATATCGAGATATTATGTGATATGTTAATTTGTTAAATTAACCCTTGTTTTGAAGCTGTATTCTAGAAAGATATCTGAAATACAGGAGATGAGCAATGGAGAAATCATGATGATAAGGACGATGGAATCTGAAATGAAAGCAAGGTATTCTCAACTCTTTGAAATACCAGGTACGTAAATTTCGGGGACGAAATTTCATAAGGAGGGGAGATTGTAAGACCCCGAATTTTATGAAATAAAAGTATTCAATTTTTCTATTCAGTAAATGGTTAAATTGATAAAATTTTAAAGTTATGGGTGAAATATGAATTTTTTTCAAAATAAGCAAGTGGTTATAAAATAATCATTGTTGTCGGGGAATATTCGTTTGGTCGTGGAATATTCTTTCTGTCGGGGAATATTCGTACGACGGCGCAGCCTTGTGTGGACCCCATAACGGAAAGCGATTGGATGAAAAAAAAACGACAAGTATAAGTTTTTATAAATAACGACGTAGTTGTTACCGTTAACACTGTTGGAATACCCGGTGGTTAAAATACAGTAATACGCGTTATTACACAGTAGCACACGGTATTGCATAGTATTTTTGAAATTATTGATTCTTACGTAAGAAGGCACTACTCAATAATTGTTACAGTAGTTACTGTTCAATATTTTATTTTATTGATTCAATAATTGTTGCGTTGATATTTTATATTATTGTTGTTTTAATAATTGTTGCTGCACAGTATTTTTCTTTATCAGATCAATAATTCATATTATTTGAATAATATTATTAGATAACATTATTGTCAATGTCTAGAAAGTTCTGTCTAAGGAGAGGTTTGGTCATCTAATTGCGCGCTAGTAAGGAGAAATCCTTATTGGAAAGCCCCCTCTTTCCTGGGAACGGCCTGGTTGTCATAAATGTGATTCTGTAATATTATTTGTGAATAATTAATTATTGATTCATATGATAAGGAAATATTTATTTTATGTGGAAATAAATGAGAGATATATTTTTGTGGTTAAAAATGAAGGAGTTAATGTTGAGGTTTTTATCAGTATTTTTGTCGGAATGGAGGTATTAAAAATCAGGGTTTTTGAGATATTTTGCGGGGGTTATAATTTTTAATCCGACCGTTGGATCGTGGTAATTTTTGGATATGTTATACATATATAAGTTGAGTATATGTCCACAAATTTTGAACCGTTAAAAATGAACGTATGATTTATTATGAATTTTACGAGATGAATGGTTCAGAAATTGTTGAATTTTCGGAGTTTATCATTTTGGTGGAAAATTCTAGAATTGGTGGGCCCCACTTGTGGTTGGTGAAGAAATGTGCTGAATTATATTTCAAATGTGGTGGGTGGGAATAGTAGCAGGTAAAGCCATCAGGTTGCAGGTCAAACCTACCAAAATTTTCCTATAAATAGAGGGCTAAGTTAGAATTGAAAATCACACCAGAAACATAAGCTTTCTCTCTTTCTCTCTCTATATTATGAAGCATATTTTGTGAGTATTTAGATACTTTGAGAGTTGCTATTCAGTGCAAGTTTTCTTCGGCTTTACATTCCAGTCAGAAGTACTGCTCTTTTGAGGTAAGGGATAGTAAGGGATTGTAAGGGATAGTAAGGGATTGTAAGGGATTGTAAGGGATATTAAGGGATTTTAAGGGTTGTTATGATTTTCAGTTTCGTAATTTTTCTGATCTTCAAAAATTCTGAAAAAAAATTGAAATGATATTTTGATGAGTTTTCTTGATTGTATCCAAAAATGGTGATTTTTGGATGTATAGATTGAGAGTTATGAATTTTATGAGAAAAGACTCTTTTAAAAGTAACAGCTTATAATTCCTTGTGGTTAACTCCAAAATTGATGAAATTTTTATTGAGAGTACATGTGTATGATAGAAGTATACTCTGTAAATTTCAGAATTTTTGGACAAAAGTACAATTTTTGATAAATGTCTAAATATTCGGTGGTTTTGGCCATATGAAAAATAGTAACTGAGTTTTAAAAAATTCTGAGAAAAATATATGTTCACTATGGGACTATATTATGCTAAATCCCAGAAAAGAAATATTTTTGGAACTGATTTGGTATTTTTCATGAAAATGGTCTAGTT
Source organism: Panax notoginseng (assembly GCA_016801055.1). Taxonomy (NCBI): domain Eukaryota; kingdom Viridiplantae; phylum Streptophyta; class Magnoliopsida; order Apiales; family Araliaceae; genus Panax; species Panax notoginseng. Next base: position 53,048,074 of record CM029013.1, on the reverse strand, counting down.
ATGAGTAAATGAATTAAATATGTTTTGTGAAGAAAGAAAATTGGAAAATAGAATTTTATGGCTTGAGAATCCTATATGAGGTATATGCAGATTTTTGATGAGGGTTTTGGTTATTGATGATGAAATTGTAAGAGTTGGCATTTTATGATGATTAAATGCATTAATTAGTAAAGTGTAAACAATTAAAATAAATTGTTTATAAATTTAAGTAATGTTATTCTTTCAATATCATTATACCGAAATATTGATATGAATTTTATTGTAGAATTTCTATCTTTTGTGTCGGGGTTACTATTCATGAGTTACGAATATTACTCTTGAGATTAAAACTATATGTTGATCATATTATTTTTATCATCATATATAACATTTTTATAACCCTGATGTTGAAATTCTCTTTCACTGGAGTGTAAAGATGGATAGATTATTGGTATGATCATGACTAGGGTTCTCTTTGGCCTGTAGTGCAAAGTTGAATTGTGACTGGTATGATCATGACCATTGAATTTATAATTGAATATCTTCAGCTTAAGTGCAAAGGTGAATTGATCAACATGGTTATAATTATTGTTTATATAAATTCTGAAATGATTATATATTTCTTTGAGATATGAATATCTTTGGCCAGTAGTGCAAAGATGAACTGTTGTTGAATATCTTTGGCCTGTAGTGCAAAGATGGTCTGTTGATGAATATCTTTGGCCTGTAGTGCAAAGATGAACTGTTGTTGAATATCTTTGGCCCGTAGTGCAAAGATGGTTTGTTGATGAATATCTTTGGCCCGTAGTGCAAAGATGGATTTGTTAGTATGATTATAAACAGGAATTGTGATTTGGTATAACCATGATCTTTGATGTTTCAGGTAAAGACAGGTGATGAAAATATTCTTCGTCCTGGGTGCGAAGAAAAATTTATAGTCACAATTATGATTATGAGTTATTCATATGATTGTGGAAAGGAACTGTTGAGTGATGTTACATGGATAAAATATTGTTGGTGGATTTTTAACATGGAGAAGATAATAGACTTTATAGTCTATTTGACTCTTCTAATGGATTGCATGTTCCGCTGCAACTATGGTTGAAATTTTTTATCATCTACCATATGTTCTAAATCTCTGATTTATTATTGATGAAGACTATTGATAATTTATTTATCTTTAGTCATGATATTCTTTACTGAGCTAGTTGTGCTCACCCTTTTGCTTCACAATTCCTTTCAGGTAATAAGAGTGTAGCTGGGTCGAGCGGGGGTAACAAGGGAATAGAACGGTGGTCATCATTTAGTAGTTATATTTGGTGAAGAAAATAGGGTGAGGCGAACCCAACGTTGGAAGGGTGTTTTGTCACTATCATACAAGATGTCTAATGACATACAACCTCGTGTCATCATAAGACAGGGTTGTGCTCATCCACTTGCTGAGTATATCTATGGGCACTACCTATATAATCTTGGTGTTTGTTTGAAGTATAATTCTCAATTAGAGACAGTGGAGATAATGATAAGTCAAGAGAAGACTCACCATTGGGAAGAATATGATAGTAATCTTCTCGTTTTTCTTTGGGGTCTATTGGGTCAACCAAGGATAATTCTGTGGCCATATGGTATCTATCATAACCTAGACGCGTGGCTTCCCATGTACGAAGGTTTCCTTGAGCACTTCCCAAAGATTCTAATTTCTAGAACAGTTTTTGACTATACCTTTATGTAAGGTACCTTTGTGAAGTGCTGATACATGATGGTGTCCAATGTCACATTTGGTATATATTTGTATCCAAACTCACAGCATATGTGTTGTTGTATTTTGCACGACAATTGTTGTAATAAAGTTGTAGTTATTTTCTGTACCATGTATTTGACGACTCAGAATGGGTTGGATGGAATGGACCTATTTTGGGGTTGTCACATTCATCACCTGTCTTTACCTGAAACATCAAAGATCATGGTTATACCAAATCACAATTCCTGTTTATAATCATACTAACAAATCCATCTTTGCACTACGGGCCAAAGATATTCATCAACAAACCATCTTTGCACTACGGGCCAAAGATATTCAACAACAGTTCATCTTTGCACTACAGGCCAAAGATATTCATCAACAGGCCATCTTTGCACTACATGCCAAAGATATTCATCAACAATTCATATTTGCACTACAAGCCAAATATATTCATATCTCAAAGAAATATATAATCATTTCAGAATTTATATAAACAATAATTATAACCATGTTGATCAATTCACCTTTGCACTTAAGCTTAAGATATTCAATTATAAATTCAATGGTCATGATCATACCAGTCACAATTCAACTTTGCACTACAGGCCAAAGAGAACCCTAGTCATGATCATACCAATAATATACCCATCTTTACACTCCAGTGAAAGAAAATTTCAACATCAGGGTTATAAAAATGTTATATATGATGATAAAAATAATATGATCAACATATAGTTTTAATCTCAAGAGTAATATTCGTAACTCATGAATAGTAACCCCGACACAAAAAGTTCCAAATTTGATAAAAACTCATATCAATATTTCAGAATAATGATATTGAAGAAAATAATATCATTTAAGAAGAAAATAATATCCCTTACTATCCCTTACAATCCCTTACAATCCCTTACCTCAAAAGAGCAGTACTTCTGGCTGGATATCGGATATGATGCTGAAGGAAACTTGCACTGAATAGCAACTCTCAAAGTATCTAAATACTCACAAAATACACTCAATAATCTAGAGAGAGAAAGAGAGAAAGCTTATGTTTCTGGTGTGATTTTCAATTCTAACTTAGCCCTCTATTTATAGGAAAATTTTGGTAGGTTTGACCTGCAACCTGATGGCTTTACCTGCTACTATTCCCACCCACCACATTTGAAATATAATTCAGCACATTTCTTCACCAACCACAAGTGGGGCCCATCAATTCTAGAATTTTCCACCAAAATGATAAACTCCGAAAATTCAACAATTTATGAACCAGTCATCTCGTAAAATTCATAACAAATTATACGTTCATTTTTAACGGTTCAAAATTTGTGGACATATACTCAACTTATATATGTATGACATATCCAAAAATTACCACGATCCAACGGTCGGATTAAAAATTATAACCCCCGCAAAATATCTCAAAAACCCTGATTTTTAATACCTCCATTCCGACAAAAATACTGATAAAAACCTCAACATTAACTCCTTCATTTTTAACCACAAAAATATATCTCTCATTTATTTCCACATAAAATAAATATTTTCTTATCATATGAATCAATAATTAATTATTCACAAATAATATTACAGAATCACATTTATGACAACCAGGCCGTTCCCAGGAAAGAGGGGGCTTTCCAATAAGGATTTCTCCTTACTAGCGTGCAATTAGATGACCAAACCTCTCCTTAGACAGAACTTTCTAGACATTGACAATAATGTTATCTAATAATATTATTCAAATAATATGAATTATTGATCTGATAAAGAAAATACTGTGCAGCAACAATTATTAAAACAACAATAATATAAAATATCAACGCAACAATTATTGAATCAATAAAATAAAATATTGAACAGTAACTACTGTAACAATTATTGAGTAGTGCCTTCTTACGTAAGAATCAATAATTTCAAAAATACTATGCAATACCGTGTGCTACTGTGCAATAACGCGTATTACTGTATTTTAACCACCGGGTATTCCAACAGTGTTAACGGTAACAACTACGCCGTTATTTGTAAAAACTTAAATTTGTCGTTTTCTTCACCCGACAGTTATTCGTTATGGGGCCCACAAATAGCTGCGCCGTCGTACGAATATTCCCCGACAGAAAGAATATTCCACGACCAAACGAATATTCCCCGACAACAATGATTATTTTATAACCACTTGTGTATTTTGAAAAAAATTCATATATCACCCTTAACTTTAATATTTATCAATTAAACCATTTACTGAATAGTAATTATAAGAAAAATTGAATACTTTTATTTCATAAAATTCGGGGTCTTACAACTGAATATCTTTGGCCTGTAGTGCAAAGATGTATAATTACTTGATGAATATCTTTGGCCTGTAGTGCAAAGATGAACAGGTGTTGAGATGAACATGACCGACTGATGATACAAATGAATATCTTTGGCCTGTAGTGCAAAGATTAATATTTGGTTAAAGATGATTATTAATTGATGTTACAGGGATAAAATATTGATGATGGACTTTTAAATCTTAGAAGATAGTAGAATTCTTTCTCTACTTGACTCTTCTAATGGTTTGCTGTTTCCGCTGCAGTTGTTGATCTAAAACTTGTTGTCGATTATATTTTATCAGATTTTTCCCTGTTGAAGACTAACGATAATTTGTTGTATATTATCTTAGTCATAATATTCTTTACTGGGCTAGTTGAGCTCACCCTTTTCCTTTTTGTTCCATTTTTCTTCTCAAGAGGTGAGAACATAGCAGGATCTAGTCGGGGTATGGAGTGATGGTTCTAGAAAGATGTATTAGCAGTCCTCACTATTTCTGTAAAATAGTGTTTGAATAATTGTAATGAGGATTTATTTGAGTGTGGATATTGTCCAGAAGACAATATTTGTATTTAAACTCACAGTATGTGTTGTCGTATTTTGCACGACAATTGTATTATTGAAGTTGTAGTTTGCTTTCTGTACCATGTATTTGGCGACTCAGAATGGGTGTTGTATACCTATTTTGGGGGCGTCACAACAGCTCCATAATGGACCTGATCGACGAGGGGATGAAGTATCAAGCTAGAGTAAGTTGCTGTTTGACTTATCCAATTACGTGTCGGCCCATCGATTTGAGTTGATTTATTAACATTGACCATCTGCAGGCAAACGATATCTTCGGACGCCTCCGCCCCAAATACAAAGAAGCCAAAGACGAAGAAGAAGCCGCTCGAAGAGAGAATGCCACATTTAAGTCTGCTATGGCGAAAGAGAGAGACAATATTGAAATTGCTCTCCTTAACAATGAGTGCCTTTGGAAAGATCTTGCTCAAACCAGAGAAGATTTGAAGACGTCCAGGGCCACTCATCAAGTTATCACTGATATAAATGTCGATCTGCTTCAGAAAAATGAAACTTTGACGAAGCAGACTGAAGATCTAGCCCAATCCAACTCAAGCCTGACGAAACAAAATAACGATATCCAAGCTAAAGAATCAAAGAATCTAGCATATCGTTAAAAGCTTGAAGAGGAACTTCGAGAACTCCGGGCTTTCAGAGATTTGGGCCCCCCACTGACTGATAAGCTTCGTAAGGAGATTGAAGTAGAGTGCAGAAAGTCGGCCGAGCTGAACGATGAAATTGTCCGCATGTATTCTGAAGGGTACGAGGTCTGCCGAAGTAAATACAAAGCCAAACTTGTAGTGGCCAAAGTAAACCCGGCTCTCCTCGACTCTTCAGACAGTGAAGACGATGAGGAAACATAAAGATACCATTTCATCCTCAGCTTTAGGATTCCCTGTAAAGACTTATACCTCCTTTGTTAAATAATTAAATATCAATGAAATATCGACTTTATTCCTTATTACATCTTTGTGATCTTTCTTGTCAATATTTCATCATCAATCAACTTAAAAAATGTACAACCTCTTTTTAAACTTTACATAAATTGTTAGTAAACAATTAAGCAAGTCATATAACAGATAAGATCAGGTCAATTAATAATGCAATCCGAACTCAACACTTAAACAAAATCAGGAAGTAAAGTAATGCAATACTTATTTGTTACCAAAGTGTGAGGTAGATCTGCATGATAGGAATTTGTTTACTTCCACCCGAACCTCCATACACCGATGAAGTTTGCCTACTACGAAGGGCCTGACAAATTCACAAGAACCGCCTGTCGATAAGGCTACCATCGAATGGTCAGCAAGTCCACCCGAGCTCCATACACCGATGAAGTTTGCCTACCACGAAGGGCTTGACAAATTCACAAGGACTACCTGCCGAAAAGGCTACCATCAAATGGTCAGCGAGTCCACCCGAGCCTCCATACACCGATGAATTTTTTCTACCACGAAGGGCCTGACAAATTTACAAGGACCACCTGCCGAAAAGGCTACCATCAAATGGTCAGCGAGTCCACCCGAACCTCCATACACCGATGAAGTCTGCCTACCACGAAGGGCCTGACAAATTCACAAGGACCACTAGCCGAAAAGGCTACCATCAAATAGTTAGCGAGTTCACCCGAACCTCCATACACCGATGAAGTTTGCCTACCACGAAGGGCCTGACAAATTTACAAGGACCACCTGCCGAAAAGGCTACCATCAAATGGTCAACGAGTCCACCCAAACCTCCATACACCGATGAAGTTTGCCCGTGCTTGTCAGTCTACGGAAGAGCTACCGAAATCCTTCATGAATGCTTCAAACCTCGATCCCATTAATTGGCGTCTGTTAACCTAACCCCTAGGCAATGGACCCAATATGACTACCCCCAGACAACAAAAGGTATAGGAGATAAAATCGAACAGAGCCTTTTTGGTGGCTGATGCGGGATCGAACTATTCAGTTGACACAAATACTCACATGAACCCTTCGAAGAATATCCCCAGCTTCGGATGGCACCAGAAATCCTGAATAACGGAGATGAGCCTAAAGTAGAATATTCGTCTGCAAATAGCATCCACAAACTCTGCTTCTGTCGAAGCACTGCAACAGTTCTGTAACGACCCCAAAATAGGTCCATTCCATCCAACCTATTCTGAGTCGCCAAATACATGGTACAGAAAATAACTACAACTTTATTACAACAATTATCGTGCAAAATACAACAACACATATGCTGTGAGTTTGGATACAAATATATACCAAATGTGACTCATGTTCCAACCGTGGACATCACCTCACAATGACACCTTACATAAAGGTATAGTCAAAAACTGTTTTAGAAATTAGAATCTTTGGGAAGTGCTCAAGGAAACCTTCGTACATGGGAGGCCATGCGTCTAGGTTATGATAGATATCATATGGCCACAGAATTATTCTTAGTTGACCCAATAGACCCCAAAGAAAAACGAGAAGATTACTATCATATTCTTCCCAATGGTGAGTCTTCTCTTGACATATCATTATCTCTACTGTCTCTAATTGAGAATTATACTTCAAACAAATACCAAGATTATATAGGTAGTGCTCGTATATATACTCAGCAAGTGGATGAGCACATCCCTGTCTTATGATGACACGAGGTTGTATATCGTTAGACATCTTGTATGATAGTGGCAAACCACCCTTCCAACGTTGGGTACACCTTACCCTATTGGATTCACCAAATAAAACTACTAAATAAACTTTTCTATACTGCTTCGGGAGAACATCCACAGCTAGATACCACCGTTCTATTTTCCCGTTACCCCTCGCTCGACCCAGCTACACTCTTATTACCTGAAAGGAATTGTGAAGCAAAAGGGTGAGCACAACTAGCTCAGTAAAGAATATCATGACTAAAGATAATTAAATTATCAATAGCCTTCATCAATAATAAATCAGAGATTTAGAACATATGGTAAATGATAAAAATTTCAACCATAGTTGCAGCGGAACATGCAATCCATTAGAAGAGTCAAATAGACCATAAAGTCTATTATCTCTTCCATGTTAAAAATCCACCAACAATGTTTTATCCATGTAACATCACTCAACAGTTCCTTTCCACAATCATATGAATAATTCATAATCATAATTGTGACTCTAAATTTTTCTTCGCACCCAGGACGAAGAATATTTTCATCACCTGTCTTTACCTGAAACATCAAAGATCATGGTTATACCAAATCACAGTTCATGTTCATAATCATACTAATAACTTCATCTTTGCACTACGACCAAAGATATTCACTTGTATCACCAGTTGGTCATGTTTATCTCAACATCTGTTCATCTTTGCACTACTAGCCAAAGATATTCAACAACATGTCATCTTTGCACTACGGGCCAAAGATATTCATCAACAATTCATCTTTGCACTACAGACCAAAGATATTCATCAATATTTCATCTTTGCACTACATGCCAAAGATAGTCCTCAACAGTTCATATTTGCACTACGGCCAAATAAATATATTCATCAACAGTTCATATTTGCACTACAGACCAAATATATTAATATCTCAAAGAAATATATAATCATTTATATAAACAATAATTATAACCATGTTGATCATTTCACCTTTGCACTTAAGCTGAAGATATTCAATTATAAATTCAATGGTCATGATCATACTAGTCAATAATTCAACTTTACACTACTGGCCAAAGAGAACCCAAAGTCATGATCATACCAATAATCTACCCATCTTTACACTCAAGTGAAAGAGAATTTCAACATCAGGGTTATAAAAATGTTATATATGATAATAAAAACAATATGATCAACATATAGATTTAATCTCAAGAGTAATATTCATAAATCAACTATAATTTGGTCAGAAAAAGAAACCAATTTTGTCATGAATAGTAACTCGTGAATAGTAACCCATGAATAGTAACTCATGAATAGTAACTCGTGAATAGTAACTCGTGAATATTAACCCCGACTCAAAAAGGTAGAAATTCCACAATAAAATTCATACCAATATTTCGGTATAATGATATTGAAAGAATAACATTTCTTAAATTTATAAACAATTTATTTTAATTGTTTACACTTTACTAAAATAATGCATTTAATCATTCCAAAATGCCAAACTCATAAGATTTCATCACCAATAACCAAAACTCTCATCAAAAATCTGCATATACCTCATATAGGATTCTCAAGTCATAAAATCCTATTTTTCAATTTTCTTACTTCACATAACATATTTAATTCATTTACTCATAACTAGTCTATTTTCATGAAAAATACCAAATCAGTTCTAAAAATATTTTTTTTCTGGGATTTAGCAGAATATAGTCCCATATTGAACATATATTTTTCTCAGAATTTTTAAAACTCATTTACTATTTTTCATATGGCCAAAACCGCCGAATATTTAGACATTTATCATAAATTGTACTTTTGTCCAAAAATTCTAAAATTTATAGAGTATACTTCTATCATATACATGTACTCCCAATAAAAATTTCATCAACTTTGGAGTTAACCACAAGTAATTATAAGCGGTTACTTTTAAAATAGTCTTTTCTTATAAAATTCATAACTCTTAATCTATACATCTAAAAATCACCATTTTTGGACACAATCAATAAAACTCATCAAAATATCATTTCAAATTTTTCCAGAATTTTCTAAAGGGTCAGAAGAATTACGAACTGAAAAACATAATAACCCTTAAAATCCCTTACTATCCCTTACCTCAAAAGAGCAGCACTTCTGACTGGAATGCAAAGCCGAAGAAAACTTGCACTAAATAGCAACTCTCAAAGTATCTAAATACTCACAAAATATGCTTCATAATATAGAGAGAGAAAGAGAGAAAACTTATGTTTCTGGTGTGATTTTCAATTCTAACTTAGCCCTCTATTTATAGAAAAATTTTAGTAGGCTTGACCTGCAACCTGATGGCTTTACCTGCTACTATTTCCACCCACCACATTTAAAATATAATTCAGTACATTTCTTCACCAACCACAAGTGGGGCCCACCAATTCTAGAATTTTTCATCAAAATGATAAACTCCGAAAATTTAACAATTTCTAAACCAGTCATCTTGTAAAATTCATAATAAATCATACGTTCATTTTTAACGGTTCAAAATTTGTGGACATATACTCAACTTATATATGTATAACATATCCAAATATTACCACGATCCAACGGTCTGATTAAAAATTATAACCCTCGCAAAATATCTCAAAAACCCTGATTTTTTAATACCTCCATTCCGACAAAAATACGGATAAAACCTCAACATTAACTCCTTCATTTTTAACCGCAAAAATATATCACTCGTTTATATCCACTTAAAATAAATATTTCCTTATCATATGAATTAATAATTAATTATTCACAAATAATATTACAGAATCACATTTATGACAACCAGGTCGTTCCCAGGAAAGAGGGGGCTTTCCAATAAGAATTTTTCCTTACTGGCGCGCAATTAGGTGACCAAACATCTCCTTAAACAGAACTTTCTAGACATTACCAATAATGTTATCTAATAATATTATTCAAATAATATAAATTATTGATATGATAATGGAAAATACTGTGCAATGACAATTATTGAACAACAATAATATAAAATTTCAACGTAGCAATTATTGAATCAATAAAATAAAATATTGAACAGTAATTATTGTAACAATTATTGAGTAGTGCCTTCTTACGTAAGAATCAATAATTTCAAAAATACTATGCAATACCGTGTGCTACTGTGCAATAACGCGTATTACTGTATTTTAACCACCGGGTATTCCAACAGTGTTAACGGTAATGACTACGCCGTTATTTGTAAAAACTTAAATTTGTCGTTTTCTTCACCCGACAGTTATTCGTTATGGGGCCCACAAATAGCTGCGCCGTCGTACGAATATTCCCCGACAGAAAGAATATTCCACGTCCAAACGAATATTCCCCGACAACAATGATTATTTTATAACCACTTGCTTATTTTCAAAAAAAATTCACATTTCACCCATAACTTTAAACTTTTATCAATTTAACCATTTACTGAATAGTAATTATAAGAAAAAATTGAATACTTTTATTTCATAAAATTCGGGGTCTTACAGTTCTGTCATACTTTTCAGCTTCTCCTTAACCTCCTCAAAGCTTCTTCGGAACAACCTGATGAGCTTGTAGCTTTAGAACTTGTAGCTTTAGACGGGCTTGTCCGAAGATGAGTATCCACATAGTGGTGTGCCCTCAGTGAATTCTCATGAGTGCGACTCCTAGATATACTTCTTCGTCTGCTTCGAGCATGATCCCGATAACCAATAGGGCAGGATACCCTCTTCGGTCAATCAAGAAAATGGTTGTTGGGTCTTCATCTCCGTCAACTTTGACCATAATTCCGAGAACCAATAGGGTATGATACCCTCTACGGTCAATCAGGAAAATGGCTGTTGGGTCTTCATCTTCATCAGCTTCGACCATAATCCCGAGAACCAATAGGGCAATCAATCAGAAAAATGGCTGTTGGGTCTTCATCTCCATCAGCTTTGACCATAATCACGAGAACCAATAGGGCAGGATACCCTCTTCGGTCAATCAGGAAAATGGCTGTTGGGTCTTCATCTCCATCAGCTTCGACCATAATCCTGAGAACCAATAGGGCAGGATACCCTACTCGGTCAATCAGGAAAATGACTGTTGGGTCTTCGTCGTCCCCAAGGTCGGCCTCAAGGTGTATCTTCAGAGGACATAGGCTTCTTTCCGTAGTTTCAGAAGAACTTCTAAAACTTTATCATCTTCTTCGCCCATCATGGCCAATCTTAAACAATATGTCAACCTGACCATCTCGGTGTCGGGTTCTAGGCGGTGTGCCTTCTACCCGTTTCCAACTATGATCGGGTTCTTTCTCGACAGTGAAAACCAGTCTTCTCATAACATTACCAATGACTCTCGAACGAGAACCCTTAGATGGTGTTTGGAAACCGTACTAGCATGAACAATGTTTGCAGGACCCAATCGATCCTTGCTATATACTCGCGGTGTAGACGAACTTACAGCTATTGGTTGTCCCTCTGGGGTAACTATTTTACTCTTCACCATGGATTCCGACGTAGAAAAGTTACAGTTTGTGATTGAAAACTTTAAGGACACTAGAACACAGCCCCCTCCTTCTAGTGCCAATGTTAACGCCAAGATCTTTCTTCACGTCCCAATCACGTAAGACGTGTCTTTATCTTGCACAGTAAACACGACAATCACCAAAAGCTTGACGGCTTGACCGTCGGGGGATAACTCCGGCGTGAGAGTCAGTACAGGCGATCACAAGGTTAACAATGGATGAAAAAATATCTAGTGCTTGAGAGAGAAAATGATTCAGTTTGTTTGTTCTTACCTTTAGCTTGTGTGATCCTTCCTCGTATACTCCAAAGTCTGGTTTATCCTGTATGCAATTGACTTTCCCAGGCCCACAACCTTTAGCTGACTAAGCCCTGTCCAATTCTCATTAAATACAATGCAGAGATGACAGTCAAAATTTTATCCCTATAATCATCATCGGTCAAAGCCTACGTGGAACTATACTACTCCAATGGTTCGGCTCATTGTTTCGGCCCAATAAACCATAGGCCCAAATAAAGATATTTATTTGTCCAATGAGTCAGCCCAACGATCCGACCCAACATATTCAAGACACAATAAATATAACCCAAGGGATGAGCCCATCCGGTCCGGCCCGGCCCGGTGCATAAAGTATCATGGCCCAACAGGGCTAAAAATGAAGAAAAAATATTACTCCCTCGGTTCCATATTAAGTGTCGTTTTAGAGAAAAAAGCTGATTCCTAATTAAGTGTCGTTTGCAAATTTTTAGGAGAAATTTTCTCATATTTTACTTATTTATCCCTAAATATCTCTCTTTTCAAGTGCAACACTTTCCAAGTAAATTTATTTCCATAAAAACACGACACCTAATTCCTCTCCACTTTCTAAGGAAATTTATTTCTATAAAAACACTACTTACTCCATTCTATTTTCTCTCTCTTATTTAATGAGAGATACACGTTAGTTTGTATGTTAATTGGAGGAGACAGACTACCAACACATAAGGGATAAATAGGAAAATTGAGACCTATATTAATTACAAAATAATAATATTCTTAATACGTGTGTTTTATGTAATAACTACGCTTCATATGAAACCGAGGGAGTATTGCTCTGTGCTCATAATTTGCTTTGTACTTCACATTTATTTGCATTGAAGATAAAAGGAAACAAGAAACTCTCTCATTCATGGTTGCCGCTGACAAATTACGCATAGTTATGTTTCCATGGTTGGCCTTCGGTCATACCACTACAAATCAGTAAAAAGAAGATACTTAAATAACAACGATTTTACAAAAAAATGTTGTAGTGTTTTTTGAAAAATGTTGTAGATATGTAAAAATGTTGTGAGTTGATTATATGTTGTATGGGGTTTTAAGTTTATAACGTTTTCTAGTAGAAAACGTTGAATATGTAATTTGAAAAAACACGGATGTTTTGACAAAGAAAAACACGGAGGCTTTGATTTTAAGAAAAACAAAGAAGGTCACTCCTCAGTCATCCCTAACCTAGCTCTCCAAACTCCTCTCTATAATCCGCCGCCTCGGTTACCCCGACTCGGCAGTCCGCTCCGCCTGAGTCACTGCCATTAGCTCAATTTCGTCTCACATCACTAAACCCCCCCTTCACATCGATTACTAAACCATTAATTGATACTTTGGTGACCGAACAGGTAAAGGTAGTGAGGGAGACCATGAATCAGATTGTGGAAGCTTGGAGAGAAATTCCGTATGTATCCGATGAGGTCTCACTGCCTGGTGAATCTCAATCTTCTTCTAAAGGTATGATATTGTGTATGCAACTTGATTAAATTGTGTATGTAACTTGATTATATGGGGATCTGTCGCCATTGTCAGTGAATTTTTCGGTATGTCATTGTTTTATGCTGGTCAATACAGCACTTTAGGATTATAAATCTCCTAATTTTAGGTAAGCTTTTGGTCACGTATTATAAATCTCCAAAGCTTCGATACTTCTGTGCATATACCCATTTTATTATCTGATTTTGAGATTTTGGGATTTTAGGATTTTGGTTGTGGTTATAGTTGAATTGCGGTTCATGCGCTAATTTCCATCTTCTCTTCGTTCTCAGAAAACAAGTTGGTATTGGTAATTTTATTTTTTTCTAGCAATTTACCATTTGGGTCTTCTTTTATCTTCTTAATTCTTCTCTGTATTAGCTTGCTTTGGGTTTTCTTTTATCTTCCTAATTCTTTTCTGTATTAACATGTGTTGGTTTGTATGTTTAATTGTTTGTATGTTTGTGCAAGTTGGTGTAATTGATAGCAATATTAACCATAAATTAGTTGAAACCCAATTGAAATTCTGGTAAACAAAATTGAAAAACTATTAAGAAAATTTTCAATTTTGGAAGATTGTGGAGTAACACAATTGAAAGAATCAAACCAAAAAGGCCTGATAATTAAGAAACTTTGAGTCTGTTGAATTTAATACTACAATTATGAGATTATGAAGATCTCAACCAGCTATAAAATCTTTCAAGCCAATTTAGAAATCGAAGTTTAAATTAAGAAAAAATATAAGAAAATATGAAGGTTTCTATGTGAAAATTTGTAACCGCAAATGGAAAATTATCAAACCTTTGGGTACTTGTACACATGCTTGAAAAAATGTGATCCTTTATCAAATAGTTTTGGGGTTGTGATATTGGGTTTCATTGTGATATTGCGACCTCAAGGTTTTTCCTTGTAGGCCTTTACTAATTGAGCTACCCCTTGGGGTTCTTTTACTTATTACGTTGGTTAACAGTATATGCTCTATGATTACATTCCTCTTATTAATATAAATACTTATGCTCATTTTCAAGTATTTGGGTCAAGTCCTTTTTTTGAAGATCTGTCATCCTTTCACGTTAACACCAAGTCAACTAGCATACATGTTTAGGTATTTGCAGTGGCTAGAGCATCTCCAAGCATCTTCGCAAACTGAGACTCCTTAAGAGGTCATTTAGTTTCAAGATCCAAGTGTTTCACATCCGGTGGAGATTTTGGAATCAACATGAACAGTATTGTATTTTAGGTTATCAGGATGTCATCTTCCACTGCTAGCTTGCATGGCAGCAACTCAGTAGTAAAATTCTTGTTTATGGTTTATGAGGCTTGATTTTTAGAACGATGAATTGAGTGTCTTTCCTCTTACTGCATCACATATAATAGGTATGCATTAGCTTATTATATGCATCACATATAATATGTATTTAGCTGATCTCAAGCCATATGCTACTCTAATTATGCATTATTTGTATTTGTGGGCGTTGTGGTGTTAATTATTACTATTATACCATTGTAATAGGTATCTATTGTCGTTGTTGCTACAGTATGATTCAACAGCTGAGGAATCTGATATGGCGGAGGCACATGGTGTTGGTGTTAGTGTGCAAGCTGCCAAAACTATGCATGCCATTCGGGCATCTCAGGCTTTTGCAAGGCTTAGTGGCATGGCTGCTGATGACAATCCAACACCCTACAATCCAGCTGCTGCTGATACTCTCAGGGCTTTGCTAACTCCTAAACTTACCAGAATGCTGAAAGATCAATGGCCAAAAGACCTATAGTCGAAAATGAACTGGAATTTGGAGTCACCAGAGGTAAATGTTGTGTCTCCTGTTTTTATCTTATGAACATTGGAGGTCTGTTATGCAAGTTATAACACATTTTTGTGCAAGACAGGTTCTTTTCCTCATGGTAGGAACTCTACTAGTGTGCTTATGCAGTTGTTGAAAATTTTATTTTACTATATTTAGGCTCAAGGACTAAAGTTATGAGAATTTTCTGACTTTGTTCCTCAGTTGAATGAAAAAAATCACTTAAAGTCCTGTTGGGTGGCTTTATTATGTATAATAATGCAAGATTTAACTTTTTCTATGAAACCCTTTAAGTCAATAATTGCAACAAAGTTTGGAGCTCGAGTAGAGGGTCATGTATGGATAGTTACCAAATAGAGCTTGTCTACCAAGAAATTGGTGCAAAAACTCTGAGCAGCTACCAAGTATAAGTAGTTATTTTGCTGTCTAATTGGGCATGATTTGTCTAAAGGTCTTGCAGCTTTTATTTCTCTTCTCATTTCACTACTGGTTCTTAACATATGCAGTGGCAAAGTTTCCATACCAGGTCGAATTCTGAAATTAATATCAGAGTTGGATCACATTTACAATATTCTGTTATATTTACTTTTTATTGGAACCTCAATGGAATTATTACTTTAATTCTACGGTATAGTTGGATATTAATTCTTACAGCCTAACTAAAGTTGTAAGGACCGAGAATTTTATATGATTATATATTTAAATTTTTACGAATAATTTTTTTTTATCTTAAGCTCATAAGTGAAAATGTGTTATGAGATATAAAGTAAACAAGATAGTTAATTTATTTATTTTAAATTAACTAAGATAAATACTTAATCAAGTTGATCAAGGAAAGGTAAGATAAGCTTATGTAAAAAAAATCAATATAGCTTGAGTGTTAGCCTTGAATGGTAAATAGAAAGATTTATAATCTTTAAGTGATTAATTAGTATAACTAATATAAAGTGGATGAAGATGTATAATAATTCATCAAGCTAATTAAGACTAATTGGATTAGTGAAATAGTAAAACAGAAAGGAATTAAGAATGTAGCAAGTAAAAATAATATATGGCAAGCCACATTGAAAAGGCTTATTGAATGTATTAAACCATATTAGAAGATTTTACTAAAACATGAGTTGAATAGCCTAATAAATGAATTTAATAATTATTTATCAATGATGATAAATAAGTTATGACTTATGTGGAAAGTGTATGTGTCTAAATAGATATATGTATATGTATTATAAATATGTATATGTAATTATTTATTAAAAAGAATTAAAATGAAAACTTATAACCTAATAATACATATTAGGTATGGTAATTAAATATCCTAAGGGTTGTAGTATTGAAGAATTTTAGTATATATAAAATTTATACTAACCTAAGAGATTATTTTTATTATCTCAATTTATTATTTATTTTAAACTTAATTAAAGCAAGTCTAATTGAGTTATAAAATTAGATGGACTTGAGTAAGTATTTAATTCCAAAAGAGTGGGGATAGAAACTTTAAATAAATAATTAGGGTAAGATAGGTTAAAAATATTGGACTATGTTATTTTCATTGTTCAAACAATTAATTAGGAAGTCCAAAGGAATTAAATTGATAGCCCAATCTTTAGCCCAATTATTAAGGGACATTTTGGACATTTGATTAATCAAATTTGGCATTAGAAATAAAGCAAAAATAGGGTAAAAAGGGGGGGGGGTAATACCCGGCCCCTTATGGCCATTTTAGGCTTGTGATGTGATAATTTAATTGCCTTATTTGTTAACTAATCGCTTTATCTCTAAGTTACTTACACAAAGGACTAAGGTGTCACTCTCTCATTGGTCCAAAATCTTAATTAGGATTTCATGTAATCTAAAAAGATAAATATCTAGCGGATATATGAAGTATTGTGATAAAAATATAGATATAGGTTGTATATCTATACTTTTATACTAATACACTAATTTTTCATTTCATTTCTCCTTCATTTCACTTTCTAACAAAGCAAAAGAATAGAGAAGAAGAGAGAGAGAGACCGGGGGTTGGAGGAGGAGAAAAGGGGGAGAGAGCTTCATCATTTATGCATCCTTAGTTCCTTAGATACTTGGGTAAATCAAGGAAGGTTGCTAGAAGATCAAGGTGAGATTTTAAACTACATTCTTTCTTTCTATTTTGGTTTATTTTCAAAGTATTAGAGGGGTAATGTTCTAAGACTCAAAAACTCTTAGATCTACATATCTCATGTAAGGATCTAACCATGTTGAGTGTTAGAATGAAGATCTAAAGGAAGAAAATGAACGTGTGTTCCTAAAGGGTGAAAACCCTTGCTTTTCTTCACTTGGATCATGTGTAACTTTAGATCTACACTTCCTATTTGTAATTCGTCAAAGGGGTGCTAGATATGTAAGTTAACTAGTAAACTCAAGTGGTAACACTAAAAAATAATGGTTTTTCAAGATTTAAGAGCTGTTGGAGCCAAAACAGTCCATGGTGAACTAAAGGTAAAGTGGACATCTTTTGGCCACTTGCTAACAAGGGCATTTTCGTCCATTTTCTGTACTCTAAAAATTCTAAAAAACTTTGAGAAGATACTTTGATGAGTTATCTGTATTTAGGAAAAAAATGGATAGTTTTGGATGTGTAGAATGAAAGTTATGGATTTTACAAGAAAATACTCTTTTAAAAGTGAACAAGAATAACTTTTTATGTGCAACTCCAAAAATTGTGAAAATTTTACTGGAGGTAGAGTATCATGGCAAAAGCATACCATGAAAATTTCAGAGTTTTTGGATAGAGTTATGATTTATGAAAAATGTTACAAGATCCGGCTGTTTTGGTCATTTTAAAAATAGTAAATGAAATTCAAAAATTCCAGAAAAATTAGATGTTCATCATAATATCATATACTGATATTTGGAGTTGATTTGATATTTTTCATGTAAATGATTGAGTTATGAATAAATGGGTAAAATAAGTTATGTGATGTCATAAATGGCAAAATGTAATTTTATGGCTTGGAAACCCTAAAAATGTGGTCTTCTGATTTATGGACGGTATTTTGGTAATTTTTGATGAGATGTTATAGTTATGGCATTTTAGGGTTGTTAAATAACGTAATTAGTAAAAGTTAAACAATTAGAATAAATTGTTTATTAGTATAATAAATGATTAAAATATTATTAAGAGATTAATAGTATTAAATTAAGATATTATTAAGTAATTAATAATATTTAGATTAAAATTGGATTTAAAATATTATTAAATGTTTAATAATATTATATTAGAGTTAAATTAAAATATTATTAAATGATTAATAATATTATTTAATGATTTAAAATATCATTAAATGATTAATAATATTAGATTAAAGTTAAATTAAAATATTATTAAATGATTAATAATATTAAATTAAAGTTAAATTAAAATATTATTAAATGATTAATAATATTAGATAATGATTTAAAATATTATTAAATGATTAATAATATTAGATTAAAGTTAAGTTAAATGATTAATAATATTACGAGTTGGGTAAGATGTTATTAAATGATTAATAATACTTGTGAATGAATAAAATATTATTAAGTGATTAATAATATTGAAAAGGGAATAAAATATTAGTAAGTGATTAATAATGTTAAGAAATGATGAAATATTATTTTATTATATGATAATAATATTATCAATGGGTGATGATATTACTAATGAGTTAATGTATTATTTGATTATGTGATTATATGTTTAGATAAATTAGTATGAAATAATAGTTAAGATATGTGATGTTAATTGAGCGATCGATTTTATTAATGATAGTTTTTCGAAAGAAATTAAATTAAATTGCGTAGTAGTAGTTAACCGATCAGACAAGTTTTCTAACTCAACTTGAGTTATTATTTTTTAAAGTATGATTAGTGAATAATTATTGTTGATTATTCACATCCATACATATTATTGTTATTCGCACATAGTGCAATTGATTTCCTGTTTTATTATTTGAACTGTGAAATAAATTTAAAGTTCTTTTAATCATGAACTGTTTATGAACCATGTCTCAGCTAATTGTTTTGGCTAGACTAATAATTGATGAATCGTTCTATTATTTGAACTAAGTTGTTATTGAAAGATTTATGTCATTTATTTCGGCTAGATCAATGTTAATAATATGTTGAAATCATAGTATTTTTTTAAAAGCAATCCAAACCATATTATTGTGGTACGAACTCATGATGTAAGACTAAGATGAACAACCCTTGTAAAAAGGGGAACTTTATTGTCGGGCATCCGATCATTGCGCTATTATTGAGTTATGCATAATCACGAGTACAATGAGGTTGATACCTTTACGTACTTACAGAAGGATATGATTTAATCTTTACGGTTAACTTATACTCTTGAGGTATTCAATCAGTAAATGAATTGATAATTCCTCTAGTTGTTCTTGATCCATTTGTGATCACTCAGCATGAAATCTGAAAATATCCCACCCTATTGAATATTATTACAATATTGTTAATTCTTCATAATCAAGTTGATATTGTTGAATCCTTGAAAGATTTTAACATCTTTCATTTTTGGTATGTTATTCATCATGGAATACAAGAAAATTCTTGATATTGAAAATGATTTATTATTCAGCTATCTCGAACTCTTTCGAATATTGTTGACATTATAGAAAGTTAGACTCTTCTATATCCTTTATTGAATGCTTTAACTTGTGAAGCAAACCAATTACTTAATTGCTCACCCTTACTTAAAACAAAATATTTCGGCTAAAGCCGAGGTAGCCGAAAGTTCCAAGAAGAGCAAAGGAAAAGAGAAGGCGACCGAGTAAGGTCTTTGAAGTATTATTTATTTATGTTGTCTTATGTTATTAATTTTGTAAACGTTTTGTGTATCTAAGAATATGTACTTAAATTAAGGTTAGATAAACCTGGGATAATGTTATGTTTGTATTAAGAAATAGTATGAATGATGTAATTAATATTGAATGGGTAATTAGATGTGATGTGTATGTTGAATCTTGAGCACTGAATTTGAGGTACGAGTGTCCCGGATTTGGGAGCGTCACAGAAGTGTTCGTAGTGAACCTGGTGGTATTTTTATTTTTAACTCTATATGACGCTTTTTATGTTGAGTTGCTATTATGCGTAATAAACTTGATTTTCCAGAATTATGGCTATGGTTTTGATTGCATGTGTAGTATATC
The DNA here is from genome assembly GCA_016801055.1 of Panax notoginseng. Taxonomy (NCBI): domain Eukaryota; kingdom Viridiplantae; phylum Streptophyta; class Magnoliopsida; order Apiales; family Araliaceae; genus Panax; species Panax notoginseng. The sequence continues at coordinate 53,027,588 of CM029013.1, read as the reverse complement.
AGTACGACTGCTTCCTTAGGCAAGATGAATAGATGGTCTTTCTGATTGTAGCTTGTTAAATTTCATATTATATTTATTACTGCTGGTTGCAGATTATTTGGAACTCGTCAGCCCGAGCAGAACTATTAAAGTTTGTGGATGAGCAGCGTGCGAGCCAAGGTCCCAATGGTTCATATGACCTGGCAGATTCACATGCCTTTCAATATGAGGCTTTATCGAAAGAACTCTATGCTGGCTATGTGTACTTGAGGGTCTATAATGATCAACCAGAATTTGATATCAGTGAACCTGAAGCTTTTTGTGTCTCTCTTGTTGAGTTTATATCATGTTTAGTGCACAGTCAACATGTATAGTTCAGAGGAATAATCCAAGAAATTTGCACCAGTAAACTATCATGTAAACACATTGAAAAGGTAATTATGTAAATCTTGGCCATCAATCAACAAGATTATAAAAAATGTACAAACGATTACTAAAGTGGTTGTATATTCACCAACAAAGACAAACCAGCTAGGGATGCCTCCGATATTCATTGATGGGAACAATATCAAACTCCATAGTCACATATGTAAGGATCTAATTTTACTCTAAAACAATGGAAATTGGACCGCTAGAGATGTTGCCATCAAAGTCGGACCAAAACAAAAACCTAGAAATACAATTGTAATGGAGGAAAATAGTCAAACCTTTACCGAATCGAAGTTGAAATCAAGGTTTTGGTAAAAACCTAGAAATACAATTGTAATGGAGGAAAATAGTCAAGTCAAACCCTTATCGATTCGAAGTTGAAATCAAGGTTTTGGTCCGAGTCGAAGTCGATTTGGACTGAAATAGGAGATGTCAAGTGCCGATTTGTTCGACTTAGATGCCGAATCGTGAAATAGGTGAATTATGATTTGGACTGAAATAGGTGCCGATTTGGTCTGAAGATCGATTTTGAGTTTTGGAGAGAGAAATTTGGAGTTCGATTTGGTCTGAAGATTGATTTTAGGTTTTGGAGGGAAATTTAGAGCATGTTTTGTTTTGGAGTGAAAGAAAATTTTCAAATTGGAGCCAAAAACCGGAAGCATTATATACAGAGTGCTACTTAAGGAATAATGCTAATTTAGAAGAGCTAGTGCTCCTGATCCGCCGCATATATATAGATTGACAATATGAAATTGCAAGTCAAGTGAAGTATATAAATCGCTAAATGGGGGACTAGCTAGCTCATATGAAGATAATTAAGCAGAGCTAATATCCGTAAGTGCGAGATGTGGAATCTTGTCTGTGTTTTAAATTCTAAATTATGATTTTTGCAGTTTTGTTAGGTAAATATGATTCTATCCAAATCTTTTGGATAGTTCCTTTAACAAGTATCAGTTTGATTTCTATTGACCTTTTTTTTTGGTTGTATCCTTGTTATTTCTGCACACCGCAGCACATTATTTATAGGATTGACAATTTAAATCAAAGTCGCACTGAAACAGGTTAAAATTAAATTACATCAAATTAGCCAATTTGTTAGATAAACTTTGATTGAAGAACACTTTGTTAAGTAAATTTTAAGCTTGTTAGTATTTTAAGTTATAGATTTTATTGAGTAAAGTTCAGATCACCACCTGGGGTTTGGGGTCTTTCCCACTTAACCATCTGTAGTCAGTAAAGCTACATTTAAACTCTCGACTTTTTGAGTTGAAATGAAAACGTCACCTTTTCCATCCAATTTAACCGTGCGTGTATGTCAGACGCCAAAAGCGCGTGAGAAGGGGCTGTAACGGTCAAAAAAGACTGGTAAATGTCCGAAATACCCCCTTCTTCTTCCTCTTGACTTTTAAAATAAATAAATCACAACTTTAACATCCTCTGCAACTTCAACCGATTCTTGAATTTGTTGATAAAATTATCAGCTTTTGCATCAACACCCTCATCATCCTCGGTTACTCTAGCACTCCTCTCCCTCACCGTTGCTGGCCGGCAGCTCTCCACAATGTCCCTCTCCTCAAAATGCCCAAACAAATTTCTTCATTAGCTTCATCTAGGCTTTGTGACTCTTCATCTTCTTCACTAATTTCTTCATTAGCTTCATATAGGCTTTGTGGCTCTTCATCTTCTTCTTCTTCTTCACTAATTTCTTTATTAGCTTAATGGGTCTGTGTATTTGTGATTTTTGCTTCATGGGTTTGCTCAAAATCGAATTGGGTTTGTGATTCGGAGGTTTTTTCTTCATGAATTTGTTCAACAACGAAATGTGTCTGAGATTTTGTGGGGTTTTCTTCATGAAAATGGCCAAAAACGAATTGGGTCTCCGTAGTGGGTTTTGATTCTTAGGATCTGAAGTTATAGAGAATGATTCTTGGTATACAGAATTTGATCTAGCTAATTTGGGCTGTTGTGGGTCATTTTGATGAGATTTTTTCTCTTGTTTTTCTTGATTTTGTGGTTGGTGTTGTTGCTTTGATAATCTTGATCCCTTTTCTTCAATTTCCACCCATATCTTTTCTCTCTCAAATATTGAAGAAAGAAAAAGGGCTGCCTGAAAAATAAATCAGCAGTGAATTTATCATAAGCTGTTGTTTGGCTCCCGCTGCTATTGGGAAGAAAGCAAAATTCTGCTGCTACTTTTTGGTTGTTTAATATTACTATCTCTTATTTTCTGCTACAATGGTCTTTTAAGCTTAATTGCTTTTAGATGTTTGGAACTGAAGCCTTTTCTGACTGCACCTTATATATATGGTTACAGATACCAACGTTTTTCCCTATCTTTCTATCTCCTTTATTGAGCTCCATATTTTTATTATATAACTTCAATTGTTTGATCAATGTGTACTTAATAAACTTACTTGATTTCTTCTATACCCACATAACTGTGCCTATTTATAATGTAGATATTTTTCATCTCTGTTCTCATTGTAAGCTTTAGATATTTGTAAACTTTAGACAGGATTTTATAATGTTGACATTGATGATGTTAAGGGGGTGATTTTGATATCCCCATTTACCTTTTGGGAATTTATATGAGCTCTTATTTTTTGTTTTTGATTTATTAGCAAACCCTTGGATGTATATATTTGGATGATAATAATATCAATATGATTTTGGAGAGAGAAAATCTTTTTAATAGAGAGAGAATGATGAGTGAGTATTTCAGACATTATGATGGGAGTGATTCAATTGATGCTGAGGAGTTGGACAGAGAAATTGAAAAAACTGGGACTAGGGATGATGAGAAGGAAGATGGAAGCTTTCAATATATATATATGGAGGGTAATTAAGTCTTTAGCCAACTCAAGTAACGGAGTTAAGACGGAAAGCATTTATTCACTTCAACTCAAAAAATCGACAGTTTAAATGTAGTTTTGCTGACTACAAGTGGTTAAGTGGGAAAGACCCCATACCCCAGGTGGTGATCTGAACTTTACTCAATTTTATTTATTTAGGAATATTTGTTATGTTTTATCCATGCGCGGCGCGGCGCGGCACGAAGCAGAACGTTTTTGAACAGTGCGGTTATGCTATCGCAATTTCATGAACTAGGACTGGTGCATGCGTTGAGATTATGGTACAATTTTTTTAAAGGGCAATGCGGTACCAAATTATTAGAACTAGATTCCGACCTTTTTTTAATGAATTTGTTGAAGTTTAAAATTTATATAATTTATTTTATTTTATTATAAATATTAGAATATACTATATGTTGGTAGATTTGACAAAATATGGGTATGGTTTGGTTTTGGTTTACAAAATATAGTTATGGTTCCATTTAAGAACTAAAACTATATTAACTATTTTTAATATGAGTTGTGTGGGTTAAAATATATAGTTATGCTTCAAATATAGGTCGACCCATATTTTAAATTTGAAACTTACCTTTATTATGGTCCAATTAAATAAATTATTATTAAATATATCATGTATACATAATCACTAACCATTTTATTTTTATTTATACATAATCACTGAATATTAATTTTTTTTAGGGTGGGGGTATAATAATAATTGATTTTTTTTTTTTGAGGTGGGGCTGAATACATAAACAGTAAATATTTTTTTTTGAAGTGGGGTGAGGTGGGGTGAGGGTGAGGGTGAGGGTGGGTGGGGTGGGGGTGCGACGTAGGAGTGGGTAGGGTGGGGTGGGGGTGGAGGGCGTGGTGTGGGTGGTGGGGGTGGGGGTAGGGGTGGGAGTGGGCAGGGTGGAATGTAGGGTGTGGGTAGGGGTAGGGGTGGGGCTGGGGGTAGGGGTGCGGCTGGGGGTGGGTAGGGGTGGGGGTGCGGGGTGGGGTATAGGTGAGGTGGGGTGGGTTGGGTGGGCGGTAGGTAGGGTGGGCGGGGTGGGGGTGAGGTTGGGCTGGGGGTGGGGGTGAGGGTGTATTATACATAATCGCTGAATATTATTTTTTTAAATAAAAAATTTCTGATTCTAGAGTGGAAAGAATTTTTGATTTATATTTGGAATGAAATATGGGTAGAAAAATAATTAACCAGTTTGGACCTATATTTGTTTTAAAAAATATGATTTCAAACCTTAACCAACTTAAATAAATAAAATAATTAACCAACTCATTTGGTTCTAGTTAATATGAGTTGACCCAATAGTTAACTAACTATATTGTCAGGTCTATATGTTGGAAAAAATTACCTCTCAAATATTGTGTTGATTTTGATAAATTAAATGACAAAAGTATAAGTACATGCCAAACATATTAGATTTGCAGTTCAATCAAAATAATAACCCGCGCACGAAATAATGAGATAGAAATAATCAACAACAATACATAAAGATTTTTACGTGAAAAATCCTCTAAAACTAAAAAGTAAAAATTACGGGACGATATTAAAAAAATTCACTATAATAAATTGAGATAATATAAAAATATCTTAATTTGAGTAAACACTCAAATTACTGGTCACAATAATCCTGTAAACGAACTCAGACAAGACACCCATATATTTAATCTTTTTCTCTCTATTTTTCTTTCTTAACTCTTTCTTATTTTTCTCTCTCTTCACCGTTTCTCTTTTCTCTTTCAGATAGGTGTATATCTCTCTACCTCTCTTCCATCTCTTTTCACTTTCAGATAGGTGTATATCTCTCTACCTCTCTTCCATCTGTCTCTCGGATGGGATCCTTTCTCGGATGGATCATTTACGTTAGCAGCATTAGAGAATTTATATAGGCAAAAAGATACTACCTCCATCCCATAATAACTGTCGTTTTAAAAGGAAATTTTTTTCCCAATTTATTTGTCGTTTACAACTTGTTAGGAGAATAAATTATTTACTTTCCTATATCACCCCTACCTTCTCTCATTGTCCTAAGAAATTTTTCCTTTGTATTAATAATTTTTAACTTCCCATAAAAGGGTAGTGATAAAATTTCACACCAATTTTAATTAATAAATAATAATACTAAATGACTTTCTTAATTAATGTGCATCAAGTTAAAGCGACAGTTATTATGAGATGGAGGGAGTACCATTTTTTCTTGCCTAAGACACTATCTCAAGAAAAACAAAATTTCTTTTATTTTTCCCAAAAAGCTTGCACAAATTCAGGTTTCATGTTCTCAAGATAGCCCACTTTTCTTCCTTAATTCAGGACTAAAAGAGTACTTCCATGGGACCGGATTATTAAATATTTTCAATTTTTTTTTGTTTTTTACTTCTAAAAAAAATATATAGTATTTATTCTAACTGAAATTTTTACAGAATATATTATTTTAGATGTAATTTGGATGCATATACAATAACATGGTCGTACAGACTGTACAACCCTGTTTTGTATATATATTCAAATGACACCTAAAAATAATGTATTCTGCAAAAATTCAGTTACAATAAATATTATACATTTTTTAAAAGTCACAAAAAAAACAAAAATAAAAAATAAAAAATAAAAAATGGCACCAGTTCAATTTTCCAGTACATTGGACCTGTCAGCCAAGACTTATTCGGACTAAAAATATGGGTGAAGAGGAACGATCACTAGAAAGACTAATTGATGATGTTATAGACTAACATTTAAGTCTCAGATATTAAAATCACTAAAAATCATAAACCAGATTCTTGTTATTGGAGTCAATGTTTTTTCTTGTGAAAATTTAATTTCTCCTAAGAGTAGTGCTACAGACACAAACTCTTTTACAAACATTTTACATACGGCTGATGTGGCATACTCCACCTCAGTGTATTGATCAACAAATTATTTCAATGTAGTCTTCGGTTCCACACAATATGCTGAGATGGAATATGCCACATCAGCAGTTTGTAAAATATTTGTAAAATAATTTGTGTCTCTAGCATTATTCTTCTCCTAATTATGACATTTATATTATAGATCACACACGCACACGATAATAAAGAATTAACATAAAAATTTACATAGTTTCTCAATTTGGGTAGTCCATGGGGGTGACAGCGTTCTTTTATTATTCACCGAGTTACATAGGGTTTTACAATAAAAAATATATATAGACATATAGATGTTACTCCTATTTCAATTCTAATTCAACTTTTGTCCGCGCTCCAAGCGCCCCCCCCCCCCCGCGACAATGCTATAGATCTTGTTCGCGCCCGGCGTGTCCCGCGCCAGTGCTACAGAACTCTTGCCGATCCTAGCGCGCCCCACGCTACTCATGATTCTTTACTGGCGCGACCCGTGTTACTCCTATAGAAAATTCGTACCCACCCCCCAACCTTCGATTCACAACCTGATAGGCCAGTGCTTTACTCCGCACTGCTACGCTCCGCTCCGCACTTAACATTTTTTCAAAAATTTTCAGTTATGAGTCACAAGTCCCAACAATAATTTTATGTGAAAAATTATTGAGATTGATTATATTCAGGGAATAATAGTCATACACAACTGTGTATGTTTTATTTGTGTATAACATTTCAAAATTACGTTGTTTTGACATATTTATTTTTGATTTCTGATTTGAAAAAAAAAGCTCTTCAAAAATTTCAGGTTGTACATATACTTAAAACATAAAACTTTTTTTTCTGTGGAGGGCGTGTGTTAATGACAACCGGTTGTTAGAGTCATTATTTCAACAACCAACATCTTAGTTGTTAGAATTAAGATCACACACGCACACGACAATAGAACACACAGAGATTTACGTGGTTCCCCAATTTGAATACTCTACTTGCAGTTTGTTGTTTTATTGATGATTTTAGTTACATAGAGTTTTACAATAGATAGTATTTATAGCTACTAATTCTATTCTTTTCCTACTTCACATTATGACTCAAATACCCATAATGTCGTTTCAACAAACGAACCGGTAAAACTCTGTCTACCAACCGGCGCGCCTCATGCCGCTTCCAGATCGCCACCGGCTCGCTCCGCGCCACACATTTAGAACCTGCACCGATCTTGACGCGCCCCACGCCACTCCTAGCCTTGCACTGGGGCGCCCTGCGCCATACATGCAGAAACTCCGTACCGTTCGCCCCCTCGTTCCGTTCCATACTAGCCTTTTTTCAATAGCTCTTAAGTTATGAGTCACAAGTTCTAACATATCTTAATTGAAAAAATAAAATAAAAGAACAGCTAGGAATAAGAGACATAATTTAAGGTAGCAATATCTAATTATGGGTGGTTATTATACTCTGTAAAGTTTTGGGTATGATTTCTGTTCCAGAAAAATGAAATAAGATGATGCATGTCTTTTTCTGTAATCCAATAATTGCACAAATGTTGGTTCTAGAAATTGGTTTCAATTTCCCATTATCATCATACACAGCTGTAATATACAATCGTCATCGTATATATATATTTACACATACTCCCTCCTCGTTACAAACTCAAAATTCTCCGACTAAGTTTTAATTGACAAAATTCATAAAATGACTGAATTTAGTAGTGGTGGTGGTGGTTGGAGCGATATGAAGAGCTTTAGCCTCCAGGTTATCACCGGCCGGTGGTTCATGGTCTTTGCTTCCTTCCTTATCATGTCCGTCGCGGGTGCCACCTACATGTTTGGCCTTTACTCCACCGACATCAAGTCCTCATTAGGTTATGACCAAACAACCCTGAATTTGCTAAGCTTTTTCAAGGACTTTGGTGGCAACATCGGCATCATATCCGGCCTTATCAACGAGGTGACGCCGCCGTGGGTGGTGCTCTCCCTCGGTGCCATCATGAACTTTTCTGGCTACTTCATGATATGGCTTGCCGTCACCGGAAAAATATCCAAACCCCAAGTTTGGCAGATGTGTTTGTATATATGTATTGGAGCAAATTCTCAATCATTTGCCAATACGGGCGCTTTAGTCACTTGTATAAAGAATTTCCCCGAAAGCCGAGGGGTGGTTTTAGGGCTTTTGAAGGGTTTTGTAGGGCTAAGTGGTGCGATTATCACACAACTATATCATGCTCTTTATGAACATGATTCCAAGTCTCTTATTTTGCTCATCGGTTGGCTCCCGGCCGTTGTTTCGTTCATTTTTCTTCGAACGATTCGTATTATGAAGGTAGTTCGAGTGACGAATGAGCTCAAAATTTTCTATAATCTTCTTTATTTATCGCTTGGTCTAGCAGGTTTTCTATTGGTTATAATTATCATGCAAAATAGGTTGAGTTTCACTAGAGTAGAGTACGGTGCAAGTGCTTCTATTGTGCTTATTTTACTTTTTGCCCCACTTTTTGTTGTTATTAAAGAAGAGGTACCCCTTTGGAAAACCAAGAAACAAGTGTTAAGTGATCATGATTCTTTCCAATTCAAGGTAGTGACTGAAAATCCACCACCCGCTATAGAATTAGCCCCACCACTAACGGTGGTGCAACGGGCTGAGCCACCGTTGTCTCCGGTAAGTCCGAAAAAGGCGGATTCATGCATGGCCGCTGTTTTTAGGCCACCCGGCCGAGGCGAGGACTATACCATACTACAAGCACTTTTTAGCGTCGACATGATAATTTTATTCGCAGCCACAACTTTTGGAGTCGGTGGGACGCTGACGGCGATCGACAATTTGGGACAGATTGGCAAGTCCTTAGGCTATCCATCTACTAGCATCACCACCTTCATATCACTTGTGAGCATATGGAATTATCTGGGCCGGGTTTTTTCGGGCTTTGCGTCCGAAATTTTCTTGGCAAAGTACAAATTCCCACGTCCCCTAATGCTCACATTTGTGCTTCTTTTCTCATGTGTTGGTCATCTATTGATAGCATTTGGTGTGCCCAATAGTCTGTACCTGTCTTCCGTTATTATGGGCTTTTGTTTTGGAGCTCAATGGCCTTTAATTTTTGCAATCATATCGGAGTTGTTTGGGCTAAAGTACTTCTCAACGTTGTACAATTTGGGCGCTGGTGCAAGCCCACTGGGGACATATATACTGAATGTTATTGTGGCCGGTCACCTCTACGATAAAGAGGCTTTGAAGCAAATGGAAGCTAAGGGACTTACTAGACACGCCGGAGAGGACTTGACGTGCACCGGAGTGCAATGTTACAAGCTAGCTTTTCTGATAATCACGGCAGTGACATTATTTGGGAGCCTTGTTTCGCTTACTTTAGTGCTTAGGACTAGAAACTTTTATAGAGGAGATATATACAAGAAGTTCAGAGAGGAGGCGAAAGCTGCTGACAACGAGATGGCTTCGGCCAACTCCGGCACGGGCTCTGTTGCCGCCGCCGACCCACAAAAATAGATGATGTTATTGAACGTTTGTGATGGGTGGTTTTGGAATGTAGTACGTAAAAGATTAATCCTGTTGTTGGAATATATACAAGTTGGTCAGAGTCTAAACATCTATAAGGCAATAATAAACATTAAACGACACATAGTATCACATAAATATACGAAGGTGCAGCGTTTTGCTGACTAAGTAATACCCAAAGCAATTGTACCTTCATGCAGACGTTAGTATTATGTCGGTGCGCCGGTGCGGAGCTCTTCAAGTTTGTAAAACATTTTTTTTCTGCCTACTCGACATACAACTTAGTAGAAAAAATGCCAAAGTTATTGAAAATAATTATATCATGGCATTTGTGCTCCAAATATATTTTTAAAAAAATGAGTAATCATATTTTGTTTGTATTTCAACGATAAGAAATCAATCCCAATTTTGAAAATTTAATTTTCATTGAAATACATCCCTATTAACTACAAGTAACCAGGCTCTAAAAATTGACGGTTCAAATTAATATGTTTTAATTATGGTATAGAGATAAGAAATAATATTCCAATGAAAAATTAGATTATAAATTGAGGAGAAAGCAATACCAAGACATTAACCATAATTTTTAATTTTTTTTTGACGCAACATTAACCATAATAAATTTAATTTCTTATTTATGTGGAAATAATGTTGAAGACTAGATAGGTGAAAGTTCAGTCCACGTGTTCTATATATCATTCTTATTAACCGGATATATAGGCCACTTGGGCAGGGCAGGCTGGAGCGAAAGAAGCAGTTTTGGATACCTGGGGCCAACCATCGTACTGACAACGTAATATGTTGAGCTAGACCGGTCGATAATATAATTTCCCTAGACTTATTGTATGTTGAATTCTAGGCAAGCTTTTTTTGCTTTGCTCGAGTTACAGCTGTTCATAGTTGTTCATTATATATCTTTTAGGCATGAGGGACCTAAAAACCCGCAATGGCTTGGCTGGCTGGTCATCCCTACCCTAACCTTACCCAGAAAATACCAAAACAAAAAAGAGTTGTGGACGACTTTTGGACATCTCTTATTATGCATTAATCCTACTTCTACGACCATATTTTTTTTTGACATTGAGTAGCGACATTTTTTTATTTTAATTTTTTGGTATTTTTTTTTAGTACCTCTCAAAAAATATATAGTATTTATTCAAATTGAAATTTTTATAAAAAACAGTGTTTTAGGTGTAATTTGGATACATACAAGAAACAGTGTATGTACAGACTACAGACTACAAGAAACAGGGTAGAGACCGGCCGGAATTTTTTTTTTTTTTTTTTTTGCTTTTGACTACAAAATAATTAATGTGATTTATTGGAACTTAAATTTTTATAAAATGCAGTGATTTAGGTGTCATTTGGATACACGTAAAAAATAGGGTTGTACAGACTGTATAACCGTGTTTGTTACGTATATCCAAAAAGACACCTAAATTATTGTATTTTATAAAAATTTCAGTTCTAATAAATCACATTAATTATTTTGTAGTCAAAATAAAAAAAAAAAATTCCGACCGGTCACTACCCCGATCGGAAAAGGCCGATCCCCCTAAAAGGACTCTTTGAGTATATACAGTGCTCTCCCATCTCTTTCAAATTTCACTCCATATCTTCGGACTTATAAAAGTAAAAGAGGTTCACGTAATCAATTAATCTCTCTCTCTCTCTCACGCGCACACATATATATACAGTAAAACTCCTATTTAAGAATAATCTATATAAGAATAACCTCTATAATATTATAAAAAAATTTAGTCCTAATTTGGGCCAATTATAAATAAGAATAACATGTAAATTATAATATGTTATATACTTTTTAAGTCACGTATTAAGAAACTATACCTTTATATAGTAATAATTTCATATATATATATATATATATATATATATATATATATATGAGAGAGAGACAATATTAATTTTAAAAGACTATATTTTCTATAAAAGACTACATTTCTTATAAAGAACTACATTTTTCTATAAAAGACTACATTTCCTATAAAGGATTACATTTTCTTATAAACGACTACATTTCCTATAAAAGATCACATTTTTCTATAAAAGACTACATTTCCTATAAAAAACTACATTTTCCTAGTTTGAAAATCTAAATAATTTATGTTTTCTTTAATTTTTGTTATAAAATCTATAAAATATATATTTTTGTTAAAGTAGATATTTTTGGGTGTTCGAAAAATATTTTGTATCAATACCTCTATTTAGTAATAACCTCTCAATTAGAATACAAATATTTTGGTCCTAAATCTATTCTTAAATAGAGGTTTTATATATATATATATATATATATATATATATATATATATATATATATATATATATATATATATTACATTCGGGAATAGGAAGTCTTAAGATTTGATTTCTTTGGAGGAAAAAAAAAACTATTTTTTTGTTATTTTTTTTAGTCTATAACTTGCTTGCCTAAGGTCGGGTTCAGGGAAATTTAGATAAACCTCATATGAAATTTGAAAATTGAGAGTTTTTTACATTAGACTGAGAAATGATGTGTTGAATTATAACAAGGATCAAATATTCAAATGGTATATACATTACACCGAAAGTTCACGAGTGAATTTTGGCAGTAGATTTTTCATAGACGAATGACTTTGAAATTTGTGTTCAAAAATTAATTTCATTTAATTTAAGAATCTAAGAATGAGAGAGAAAGCAAGAGATAAAATTGAAATAAAATGATAATTAGTGTTTTTGTAATTCCTTAAGAAGGAAAATGAGACACAGGTTCAATAAGCTGTTTATATATATATAAAGGAGAAAAAAATTTAATATATATATATATATATATATATATATATATATATATATATATATATATATATGCGTGTCTGCTTGCATTTAATTATTTATAATTGATTTATGTAGTATTTTTATATAATTATTTCCCAGATGTCAAAAATTTTAAAGGATAAAAAAACAATTTCAGTTGATATTTATGTATTAGACATAAAATGTTTAATTTTTAAAAAATTCAGTTGAACTTGGGTATTACCATTAATAACTTTCATAAGACTTTCATACAAGTCTTTGATTTTGAATCTATTGCCATTTTTTGTCTTCTGTTTATATTACAATCTAGATTCCCCTTGTTTCAATGTCTTATACAAGTAATCAAATCGACTCTTCTTATTATGTTTTTCTTTCATCTTCACTTATTGTTAGAACTTTAGAAATAACGATACACGCAAGAGATAAAGATAAAAATAAAAAAATTAATTATATATCAAGATTCAAGGGAAGTGATGCTATGGTGACCAAAAAAAAGTTATAATGAATTAAAAATAAAATGATATTTGTCAGATTATAGTTAGTTTATATCTCACAATACATGGATAGATTCAATAGTTATAATCAATTTTATATATATATATATATATATATATATATATATATATATATATATATCGGGAATAGGAATCAAAAAAACTATTTTTTTAAACAAAATATTACGAGTTATAATTGAGCATAATTTTGAATTATATCATTCCTTTGGAATGAATGAATTTCACTGTCGTAAATTTTTGTCTTATTGGGCCAGGCTGCCAGCCAACTATCTGTGCCCTATTCGAGAAAAGAAAACCACGCCCACAGGCCACAAGCTAGCAGTGGTAGTGGTGAGAGACAGAAGACAAGTCGGTAGGAGACAGTCAATATTGTGGGCAGATGATGGGTGGTGGTGACATACATATTCAGAGGCCTACATCTACCTACATGGCCACATGGGGCTGTTCACAAATATTGACCTTTAAAATAGGTCTACATAATTCATTTTGAGTTATCAAACAAATTGTACAGAATTTAAATACAACTTCGTTTATACAATTATGGTGCAAAATACGACAACACATAAGCTGAGAGATTCAATATGTGACGCTCCCAAAATAGGTATACATCACCTATTCTTAGTCGCGAAATACATGATACAGAATACAAATACAATCTTAAATATAAAACATGAGCTGTGAGTTTTAATACAAACATTGTCTTCTATATAGTATTTAAACTCAAAATAAGTCTTCAATACATTTATTAACACACTATTTTATAGAATAGTGAGGACTACTAATGCTATCCTCTAGACTGTCACTCCATTCCCCGACTAGTCCTTGCTACGTTCTCATTTCCTGAAGAGAACAATGAAAGCAAAAGGGTGAGTTCAACTAGCACAGTAAGAAATATTATGACTAAGATAATGCATAATAAATTATCCTTAACCTTCAATAGTGTTAAACTGATACAATATAACAAATATCAAGTTTAATAACAGCGGAATAAGCAATCTATTAAAAGAGTCAAGTAGAGAATAAAATCTACTATCTTTTATGATTTAAAAAGTTTTTCGTCACTTTTATTGTTGGGACTCAGCTTAATAAATAATCTACATCATCGAATCACCCCTGCACTACGGCCAATGATATTCTCTAGTATCACAACCACAAAGTATCCATGCACTACGAGCCAAGGATATTCGTGTATTCATTAATGGTCATGATCATGCCAACAACTGTCCATTAATGCACTACGGGCCAATGAGGACTTTTACCACATCATTTGTAACATTACAGTCATGATTATACCGAATAATCCCTTGTCATAATCATACCAAGTTCATCTATACACTACAGGCCACAGATGACTTTCAACATAATATAAACATGAGGATAATGACAATGATATAAGAATTCAATAAAATAAGTTCAAGAATTAATTTATCTAGGGACTAATAATGTCCAAATTGTCAATATGATACTGCTTTGTAGAGTAAAATTCAAGAATGCTCAGAAGAATATTTTCATGAAAAGATACTGGATGAAGCGCAAATATCAAGGATATTCCACTAATTTTATGGAGTATGGAAGTCAAAACTTTAACCGACTGAGTATAATAAAGAATGGAATAACAAAAGAAATCACTAGGCATGCGATAGACCGCACAGACAGGTTATTTCAACAGAATAATAAATAATGAAACCAGGTCATGCGTAAACGCACAGACAGGATGTTCCAACAAAATAATAAATAACGGAACTAGGTCATGCGTAACGCACAGACAAAATGTTCCAACAGAATAATAAAGAATGGAATAATAGAAGTTCTCTTCATGAGTAAGAAAGAAAGAATGCCCCTTACGAGTACAACAAATAATATCCCTTACCTTTGAAAGAAGAGTACTGGATATAGGAGTAGTGAAATAGCAGAATACTTTTCTTCTTTCTCTCTATAGTTTCTCTCTCTAGAGTTTCAGTGAATTCGTAAGAAATAATGAAGGAATGAGCTTCTATTTATAGAAAAATGGACTGAATAGTAACTAATTCATGAACGGTCCAGATTGATTTACTTTTAAACGGACGGTCCATATTGATTTAATAAAATATTCTAATAAAACAAAATTTTTTAAATAAAATATAATATATTCTATTTATATTATATATTATATATTTATAAACTCACGGGTCATTACCCCCGTGATACTACCTGCCAATTTTCGTGAATTCCTTTCAAATTAACACATGTATATATATATATATATATATATATATATATATATATATATATATAATAATAATAATTGTACCCCTCCCTGCCAATTTTCAAACATTGCATATACATATATATAACTAATACCTATAGTACTCCATCCTGTCTCCACCAAAATCCACTATCATATATATATATATATAATAATAATTGTACTCCCTCCACTTGAATACCAAATTTCTCCCCCCCACCCACCCATCCACCCACCCACCCACCCAAAATGACTAACACACCCCACACCCACACACCCACCCATAGTACTCCATCCTGTCTCCACCAAAATCCACTATCATATATATATATATAATAATAATTGTACTCCCTCCACTTGAATACCAAATTTCTCCCCCCCACCCACCCATCCACCCACCCACCCACCCACCCACCCAAAATGACTAACACACCCCACACCCACACACCCACCCACACACACACACACACACACACACACACACACACACACACATATATATATATATATATAATAAAACTGAGATAACTTTTCACCGACAGTTTTAAAAAATGGGTAAGTGGGAGTTTAAATAACAAGCCAAACTTACAACAAATACTTCATAAAAATCTCCTCAATATTTTTAACACACTTATCATCATTATTATAATTCACAATATTAATCGACCAGGTCGTTCCCAGGAAAGATGGGGCTTTCCAATAAGGCTTTCACCCTATTGGCGCGTAATTAGGTGATCAAACCTCTCCTTGACAGAACTTCTATACATCGTTAATATTGCAAATAATAATATTAATAACTTTGTCGTCTCAATTATTGATTTAATAATATATAAAATATTGACAATAATTGAATCAAATAACGTGAGATACTATGCAGCGATTACTGTAACAATAATTGAACAAAACTGAGTAACTTCTCACGTAAGCATCAATAATCAACACCGTGTGCTACTATGCAACCACGCGTATTACTGTACTTTTAATACCGGGTGTTTCAACAGTTAACGGTAAAACTTCCGCCGTTATTTTCATAAAGTAATTTTGTCGTTTTCTCAATCCGACAATGATTTCATTTTGGGGTTCACCAATGATTGTGCCGTCGTACGAATATTCTCCGACCAATCTAATATTATATAACAACTTGTGTACTTTGTAAAATTTATAAATATTATCCACAACTATAACATTATATCAAATTCATTCCATAATATTTAAAAATAAAATTTATAGAAAATTCATCTTTATTCATAAAAGTTGGGGTCTTACACAATACATATATTGTCTCGTAAACAGTATCCAAACTCGAATAAAATCATCATTATAATTATTGTCACACTATTTTATAACATAGTGAAGACTACTATAATAACCATCTCGGACCATTAATCCACTCCCCGACTAGTCCAAGCTACATTCTCACTCTGAGAAGAACAATGGAACTAAAAGAAAAAGAATGAGCTCAACTAGCCCAATAAAAAATATTATGACTAAGATAATAAATAACAAATTATCTTTAATCCTCAACAGTGAAAAATCTAATAGAATACCTCCGCAACTAGTCCATCCCATCCCTCCTCAATAGTGAACAAATTATTCTTTATAGGCTTTGATGAAGACCTCTCTAGTGTAAGACCCCAACTTTTATAAATAAAGAAGAATTTTCTATAAATATCATTTTTGAATATTATGGAGTTAATTTGATATAATGTTATAGTTGTGGGTAATATTTATAAATTTTGCAAAGTACGCAAGTTGTTATATAATATTCGATTGGTCGGGGAATATTCGTTTTAACAGGGAATATTCGTACAACGACACAATCATTGGTGGACCCCACAACAGAATTATTGTCGGATTGAGAAAACGCCAAAAATATTTTATTAAAAATAACGGCGGAAATTTTACCATTGTTACTGTTGAACTACTCGGTAGTAAAAGTACAGTAATACGTGTGGTTGCATAGTAGCACACAGTATTGATTATTAATGCTTATGTGAGAAGTCACTCAGTTTGATTCAATTATTGTCAGTTAATAATATGAATTATTTAGCGATAATGACGTTTTGTTTTATTCGTATTATTAACGTAATAAAACAGAAACATCTTTTTATATAAAACAGAATACTTTATTAAAGTTATTCTATAAATAGAATATATTATATTTTATTTAAAAGATTTTTCTTTAAATATGGACCGTCAGATTAAAGTAATCAATCTGGACCGTTCATGGATTAGTTACTATGCATTCTATTTTTCTATAAATAGCAGCTCATTCCTTCATTATTTCTTACGAATTCACTGAACTCTAGAGAGAGAAACTATAGAGAGAGAGAAGAAGAGTATTCTGCTACTTAACTACTTCCTTATTTCAGCTCGTCTTTAAAACGGTAAGGGGTGTTATTCTTTCTTATTCATGAAGAGAACTGTTGTTATTCCATTTCTTATTATTCTGTTAGAATAACCTGTATACGTGGTCTACCCTATACTTGGTGATATTCTTCTATTATTCTGTTGGAACATCCTGTCTGTGCGTTTTACACCGGACCTGGTTCCATTATTTATTATTCTGTCGAAATATCCTGTCTGTGCGTTTACGCCGGACCTGATTCCATTATTTATTATTCTGTCGGAATATCCTGTCTGTGCGTTTACGCCGGACCTGGTTCCATTATTTATTATTCTGTTGGAATAACCTGTCTGTGCGGTCTATCGCATGCATGGTGATTTCTTTTGTTATTCCATTCTTTATTGTACTCAGTTGGTTAAGTTTTGACTTCTATACTCTATGAAATTTGTGGAATATCCTTGATAATTGCGGTTCATCCAGTATCTTTTTATGAAAATATTCTTCTAAGTATTCTTGAATTTTACCCCACAAAGCAATATCAGGTTGACAATTTGGACGTTGTTAATTCTTGGATAAATTAATTCTTGAACTTGTTTTATTGAATTCTTATATCATTGTCATCATCCTCATGTTTATAAAATGTTGAAAGTCATCTGTGGCCTGTAGTGCATAGATGGACTTGGTATGATTATGACCAGGGATTATTCGGTATAATCATGACCGTAATGTTACAAATGATGTGGTAAAAGTCCTCATTGGCCTGTAGTGCATTGATGGACAGTTGTTGGCATGATCATGACCATTAATGAATATACGAATATCCTTGGCCGTAGTGCAGGGGTGATTCGATGATGTGAATTATTTTATTAAGCTGAGTCTCAGCGATCACAGTGTTGGAAAATCTTTTAAATCATAAAAGATAGTAGAGTTTATTTTCTACTTGACTCTTTTAATGGATTGCTTGTTCCGCTGCGGTTAAACTTGATGTCTATTATATTTTATCAGTTTAACATTGTTGAAGGCTAATGATAATTTATTCTGCATTATCTTAGTCATGATATTTCTTACTGGGCTAGTTGAGCTCACCCTTTCTTTCACTGTTCTCTTCAGGAAATGAGAACGTAGCTGGGGCAAGTCGGGGAACGGAGTGATGGTCCGAATGATAGTATTAGTTAGTAGTCCTCACTATTCTATGTAATGGTGTGTTAATAAATGTAATGAGGACTCCTTTTGAGTATGAATACTCTCTAGAAGATAATATTTGTATTCAAACTCACAGTTTATGTTTTGTCGTATTGTACACGACAGTTGTATTAGTAAGTTGTATTTGTATTTGTACTATGTATCTGACGACCCAAGATGGGTGATGTATACCTAATTTTGGGGGCGTCACAGTTGGTATCAGAGCTTATGGATATGATCCCTGGCTAAGATGTGAGAATAGAACTAGGAGGGGAGAGACGGGGAATTCCTTCGCTAGTATGACCTACCTAAGGTTATTTGCATGATATTTAATTGGTCGGTCATAATATAAGGATAATATATGACATATCAATTAACTTTTATTTTGTGGCAGTATCTGAAAATGGCATCTGAGAATGTTGAGAATAGCAATGGAGCACAGACGATTATTGATTCACCACATATCAATAATCAGGATAATGTTCATCAGGAAGGTGACAATCCTCATGCAAACAACAACACTGACCAGATGATGAATGATGGAATGTTCAGAGGTTTTATGCAATTCATGCAACAACAGGTGAAAGCGGCTCCTGTCCACAACGTAGGTGGAAATACTGGAAACTCTCAGGCGGTCACCGCTAAACAGTTTAAGGAGCTGGGACCACCGGAGTTTAAGGGAGAACCCAAACCACTTGTAGCTGAAACATGGATAAAGCAGATCACCAAGATATTTGATGTCTTGGGTTGCTCCGAGGAGCAAAAGGTTCCCTTTGCCGCCTTTATGTTGCGAGGAGAGGCAGATTACTGGTGGGAATCGATAAAGCGTACTCAACCTGCCGCACTGAAGATGTCTTGGGAGAAGTTCCAAGAGCTGTTTAACGACAAATACTTTCCCGAGAGTATTCGTCACATGAAGGAGGTGGAGTTCATCAAATTGGAGCAGAATAATATGACCGTGTCGCAGTACGAGGCAAAATTTGCGGAGTTATCCCGGTTTGCGTCCCACCTGGTGGATAATAAAGAAAGAATGACGCGGATGTTTTTAAGAGGTTTGAAGCCGGAGATACGTCAACATCTTGTTTCTCATAAACTGTGTTTGTATTCAGATGTTGTAAATAGGGCTCAGTTGGTGGAGCGCGATAACGAGACAACGCAACCAAAAGAGAGCAGCCGGCAAAATGATAATACCAGTGAAAGCAGTCATCGAAGCGGTGACAACAAGCGTGGAGGGAATCAACAGGCCAGAAATGGTAACCACTTCGGTGGTAATCAGGGCCAAAATAATAAGAATGGGCATTTCAAGAAGAGGAGATTCAACAATGATGGAAAGACGTCAGCACCAGCACCTGTCGTTAAGGAAGGAGAACGACCACCTATCATATGTTTCAAATGCGGAGGGGAGGGGCACATCAGTCCAAACTGCGCGATGCCGTCCAAAGCATGTTATAATTGTGGAAGAGAAGGTCATTTAGCCCGATTTTGTCGTTTACCGAAGACAAATTCAGCTAGGATGGAGGCACCAAAGGCCGTCCCAGAAAAGTCAAAACCGGTTGTGCAAGGGAGAGCGTTTGTTGTGAACTCCCAGAAAGCAAGGAACCCGAATGAGGTCATCACGGGTAAGCTTATCATAAACTCTAACGAAGTCTATACTTTATTTGATACCGGTTCTACCCATTCTTTTATTTCTCCTACTTGCGCTCATCGATTAAATTTGATTCCGGAGAAATTAGACTTTGACTTAGCAGTTGAAACTCCATTGGGAGAAACCTTCATTACATCCACGGTTTATAAGTCTTGTTTGGTTCAAGTTGGTACCCACACATTACCTGTCGATCTTATTTCATTAAAAATACTTGCATTTGACGTGATTCTAGGGATTGATTGGTTAACTACTCATCATGCAAAAATTGATTGTTTTCGTAAGGTTGTTAGCTTTCATATTCCTAATCGACCTATTATGCGAATTCAAGCAACCAAACCATTAAAATCAATCGCTGTCATCTCAAGCCATAAAGCTATTCGTTTATTGAAAAACGGATGTCAAGCTTTCTTAGCTCATGTCACAGATCTAAACAAAAATACGTCAGCTTTGAATGATATTTCTGTTGTTAATAAATTTCCTGACGTATTTCCCGAAGAACTTCCTGGCCTACCCCCAGAGCGTGAAATTGAATTTTGTATCGACCTTGAACCCGGTACAAAACCCATTTCCAAAGCCCCATATCGAATGGCTCCTATTGAACTTCAGGAGTTAAAGACCCAACTGCAGGAATTGTTAGACATTGGTTTTATTCGTCCTAGTACTTCTCCTTGGGGTGCTCCTGTTCTGTTCGTGAAGAAGAAAGATGGGAGTATGCGACTTTGTATTGATTATCGGGAGTTGAATCATGTCACCATCAAAAATAGGTACCCATTGCCACGTATTGATGACCTGTTTGACCAGTTGCAAGGAGCACAATTCTTTTCAAAGATCGATCTTCGTTCTGGATATCATCAGCTGAAGGTTAGAACTGAGGATATTCCAAAGACTGCCTTCAGAACTCGGTATGGGCATTATGAATTCTTAGTTATGTCTTTTGGATTGACTAATGCTCCTGCTGCCTTCATGGATATGATGAACGGGGTATTCAAGGAATATTTGGATCACTTTGTGGTCGTCTTTATCGATGACATCCTTGTTTATTCCAAAAGCCGTGAAGATCATGAGCAACACTTGAGGCTGGTACTCCAAAAGCTTCGTGAATACAAACTTTATGCCAAGTTGAAGAAATGCGAGTTCTGGCTGGAAGAGGTAGCATTCCTTGGGCACGTAGTATCAAGTCGTGGAATATCGGTTGACCCGGCAAAGATTGAAGCTATTCAAAGCTGGGAGCAACCTAAATCAGTGACCGAAGTACGTAGCTTTCTTGGTTTAGCTGGTTATTATCGGAGATTCGTGGAAGGATTTTCTCGAATCGCTACTCCATTAACTCAGCTGACTCGGAAAGATACAAAGTTCGGTTGGAGCGAAGAATGTGAGCAGAGTTTTCAAGAACTCAAGAGGAGACTCATTTCAGCACCTGTTCTAACAATACCATCTGGCTCGGAGGGATTTGTCATCTACAGTGATGCTTCGAGCAAAGGGTTGGGATGCGTTCTCATGCAACATGGAAAAGTCATAGCCTATGCATCAAGACAACTCAAGGAATATGAGAGGAATTATCCTACTCATGATCTAGAGTTGGCAGCTGTTGTCTTTGCACTTAAAATTTGGAGGCATTACTTGTATGGGGAGAAGGTGGAGATCTTTACGGATCATAAAAGCCTCAAATATTTCTTCACTCAAAAGGAACTCAACATGCGACAACGACGTTGGCTTGAACTGTTGAAAGATTATGATCATACCATTCAATACCATCCTGGAAAAGCGAACGTGGTAGCTGACGCATTGAGTAGAAGATCATATGCAAGTACGAGTGCGATATTGTCAACACAAAGGCCCATTTTGTGTGACTTGCAAAGGATGGAGATAGAGTTAAAGACTCCAGGGACCCATGTGATGATGGCGAATATACGAGTAGAACCGACTTTAATCGATAAAGTTAAAGCTGCTCAAGCTACAGACCTGGAGCTGATGCGTATGAGGAAGAAAGTGCAAGAAGGTGCTATGCCGGAAGCAAGAATCGATGAAGAAGGAATACTTCGAGTCAACTCCAGACTTTGTGTTCCTAACAACCCTGATTTAAAGTATGAAATCATGATGGAGGCGCACAACACACCGTTTGCAATCCATCCTGGAAGTACCAAAATGTATCATGATCTTCGTCATACATTTTGGTGGAGCAATATGAAGAGAGAGATAGCGTTGTTTATCTCAAGGTGTCTAACTTGTCAACGAGTCAAAGCGGAGCATCAAGTACCAAAAGGTCCATTGCAACCACTTGAAATTCCAGAATGGAAGTGGGAGCACATTACCATGGATTTCGTTACCGGTCTTCCTAGGGTTTCTCAAGGTATTGATGCGATTTGGGTCATTGTTGATAGATTGACCAAGTCTGCTCATTTCTTACCGATACGAGAAACTTATACACTTGAACGTCTTGCTCGTATGTACATAAACGAGATTGTAAGACTGCATGGTATGCCAGTATCCATAGTTTCTGACCGAGACCCAAGATTCACTTCACGATTTTGGGTTAGTTTACAAAAAGCTATGGGCACGGAGTTACGATTTAGTTCAGCATATCATCCTCAGACGGACGGACAATCAGAGAGGACTATTCAAACTCTTGAAGATCTATTAAGACTCTGTGTCTTTGACTTCAAGGGAAGTTGGGACAAGTTCTTACCATTGGTGGAGTTTTCCTACAACAACAGTTATCAAGCAAGTATTGGCATGGCTCCATTCGAAGCATTGTATGGAAGAAAATGTCGTTCTCCAGTATGCTGGGATGAGGTGGGTGAAGCAACGTTGTTGGGACCGGAGTTGGTACGTATGACTACAGAAAAGATTCAAACGATCCGACAACGTATAAAAACCTCACAAGATCGACAAAAGAGTTATGCTGATCTTCATCGAAAGGACGTGGAATTTGATGTAGGAGATCATGTGTTCTTACGTGTTGCTCCATGGAAAGGAGTTACGAGATTTGGAAAGAGAGGAAAGCTCAATCCTCGATTCATCGGTCCATTTTTAATCCTCGATCGAGTAGGAACTGTGGCTTATAGACTCGCTTTACCGCCAAGTATGTCTCGTGTTCATAACGTTTTTCACATATCCATGTTACGCAAATATGTGGAAGACCCGAACCACATTATTGAGTTAGAACCGGACGAAATAGCGGAGGATTTGACGTATGAAGAAGTTCCTGTTCAAATCTTGGATAAGAAGGAACATATTCTACGCTCCAAGGTTATACCTCAAGTCAAAGTTTTGTGGAGAAACCACGATGTTGAGGAAATGACTTGGGAGTTAGAATCTGAAATGAAATCAAGGTATCCTTACCTCTTCGACATACCAGGTACGTACCCTAATTTCGAGGGCGAAATTTCATAAGAAGGGGAGGTTGTAAGACCCCAACTTTTATAAATAAAGATGAATTTTCTATAAATATCATTTTTGAATATTATGGAGTTAATTTGATATAATGTTATAGTTGTGGGTAATATTTATAAATTTTGCAAAGTACGCAAGTTGTTATATAATATTCGATTGGTCGGGGAATATTCGTTTTAACAGGGAATATTCGTACAACGACACAATCATTGGTGGACCCCACAACGGAATTATTGTCGGATTGAGAAAACGACAAAAATATTTTATTAAAAATAACGGCGGAAGTTTTACCATTGTTACTGTTGAACTACTCGGTAGTAAAAGTACAGTAATACGTGTGGTTGCATAGTAGCACACGGTATTGATTATTAATGCTTATGTGAGAAGTCACTCAGTTTGATTCAATTATTGTCAGTTAATAATATGAATTATTTAGCGATAATGACGTTTTGTTTTATTCGTATTATTAACGTAATAAAACAGAAACATCTTTTTATATAAAACAGAATACTTTATTAAAGTTATTCTATAAATAGAATATATTATATTTTATTTAAAAGATTTTTCTTTAAATATGGACCGTCAGATTAAAGTAATCAATCTGGACCGTTCATGGATTAGTTACTATGCATTCTATTTTTCTATAAATAGCAGCTCATTCCTTCATTATTTCTTACGAATTCACTGAACTCTAGAGAGAGAAACTATAGAGAGAAACTATAGAGAGAGAGAAGAAGAGTATTCTGCTACTTAACTACTTCCTTATTTCAGCTCTTCTTTAAAACGGTAAGGGGTGTTATTCTTTCTTATTCATGAAGAGAACTGTTGTTATTCCATTTCTTATTATTCTGTTGGAATAACCTGTATACGCGGTCTACCCTATACTTGGTGACATTCTTCTATTATTCTGTTGGAACATCCTGTCTGTGTGTTTTACACCGGACCTGGTTCCGTTTTTATTATTATTCTGTTGGAACATCCTGTCTGTGTGTTTTACACCGGACCTGGTTCCGTTTTTATTATTATTCTGTTGGAACATCCTGTCTGTGTGTTTTACACCGGACCTGGTTCCGTTTTTATTATTATTCTGTTGGAACATCCTGTCTGTGTGTTTTACACCGGACCTGGTTCCATTATTTATTATTCTGTCGGAATATCCTGTCTGTGTGTTTTACACCGGACCTGGTTCCATTATTTATTATTCTGTCGGAATATCCTGTCTGTGCGTTTACGCCGGACCTGGTTCCATTATTTATTATTCTGTTGGAATAACCTGTCTGTGCGGTCTATCGCATGCATGGTGATTTCTTTTGTTATTCCATTCTTTATTATACTCAGTTGGTTAAGTTTTGACTTCTATACTCCATGAAATTTGTGGAATATCCTTGATAATTGCGTTTCATCCAGTATCTTTTCATGAAAATATTCTTCTAAGCATTCTTGAATTTTACTCCACAAAGCAGTATCATGTTGACAATTTGGACGTTGTTAATTCTTGGATAAATTAATTCTTGAACTTGTTTTATTGAATTCTTATATCATTGTCATCATCCTCATGTTTATAAAATGTTGAAAGTCATCTGTGGCCTGTAGTGCATAGATGGACTTGGTATGATTATGACCAGGGATTATTCGGTATAATCATGACCGTAATGTTACAAATGATGTGGTAAAAGTCCTCATTGGCCCGTAGTGCATTGATGGACAGTTGTTGGCATGATCATGACCATTAATGAATATACGAATATCCTTGGCCGTAGTGCAGGGGTGATTCGATGATGTGGATTATTTTATTAAGCTGAGTCTCAGCGATCACAGTGTTGAAAAATCTTTTAAATCATAAAAGATAGTAGAGTTTATTTTCTACTTGACTCTTTTAATGGATTGCTTGTTCCGCTGCAGTTAAACTTGATGTCTATTATATTTTATCAGTTTAACATTGTTGAAGGCTAATGATAATTTATTCTGCATTATCTTAGTCATAATATTTCTTACTGGGCTAGTTGAGCTCACCCTTTCTTTCACTGTTCTCTTCAGGAAATGAGAACGTAGCTGGGGCAAGTCGGGGAACGGAGTGATGGTCCGAATGATAGTATTAGTTAGTAGTCCTCACTATTCTATGTAATGGTGTGTTAATAAATGTAATGAGGACTCCTTTTGAGTATGAATACTCTCTAGAAGATAATATTTGTATTCAAACTCACAGTTTATGTTTTGTCGTATTGTACACGACAGTTGTATTAGTAAGTTGTATTTGTATTCTGTACTATGTATCTGACGACCCAAGATGGGTGATGTATACCTAATTTTGGGGGCGTATTCTGTACTATGTACGACCCAAGATGGGTGATGTATACCTAATTTTGGGGGCGTCACAGTTGGTATCAGAGCTTAGGGATATGATCCCTGGCTAAGATGTGAGAATAGAACTAGGAGGGGAGAGACGGGGAATTCCTTCGCTAGTATGACCTACCTAAGTTTATTTGCATGGTATTTAATTGGTCGGTCATAATATAAGGATAATATATGACATATCAATTAACTTTTATTTTGTGGCAGTATCTGAAAATGGCATCTGAGAATGTTGAGAATAGCAATGGAGCACAGACGACTGTTGATTCACCACATATCAATAATCAGGATAATGTGCATCAGGAAGGTGACAATCCTCATGCAAACAACAACACTGACCAAATGATGAATGATGGAATGTTCAGAGGCTTTATGCAATTCATGCAACAACAGGTGAAAGCGGCTCCTGTCCAAAACGTAGGTGGAAATACTGAAAACTCTCAGCGGTCACCGCTAAACAGTTTAAGGAGCTGGGACCACCGGAGTTTAAGGGAGACCCAAACCACTTGTAGCTGAAACATGGATAAAGCAGATCACCAAGATATTTGATGTCTTGGGTTGCTCCGAGGAGCAAAAGGTTCCCTTTGCCGCCTTTATGTTGCGAGGAGAGGCAGATTACTGGTGGGAATCGATTAAGCGTACTCAACCTGCCGCACTGAAGATGTCTTGGGAGAAGTTCCAAGAGCTGTTTAACGACAAATACTTTCCCGAAAGTATTCGTCACATGAAGGAGGTGGAGTTCATCAAATTGGAGCAGAATAATATGACCGTGTCGCAGTATGAGGCAAAATTTGCGGAGTTATCCCGGTTTGCGTCCCACCTGGTGGATAATGAAGAAAGAATGACGCGGATGTTTTTAAGAGGTTTGAAGCCGGAGATACGTCAACATCTTGTTTCTCATAAACTGTGTTTGTATTCAGATGTTGTAAATAGGGCTCAGTTAGTGGAGCGCGATAACGAGACAAAAGAGAGCAGCCGGCAAAATGATAATACCAGTGAGAGCAGTCATCGAAGCGGTGACAACAAGCGTGGAGGGAATCAACAGGCCAGAAATGGTAACCACTTCGGTGGTAATCAGGGCCAAAATAATAAGAATGGTCATTTCAAGAAGAGGAGATTCAACAATGATGGAAAGACGTCAGCACCAGCACCTGTCGTTAAGGAAGGAGAACGACCACCTATCATATGTTTCAAATGCGGAGGGGAGGGGCACATCAGTCCAAACTGCGCGATGCCGTCTAAAGCATGTTATAATTGTGGAAGAGAAGGTCATTTAGCTCGATTTTGTCGTTTACCAAAAAAATTCAGCTAGGATGGAGGCACCAAAGGCCGTCCCAGAAAAGTCAAAACCGGTTGTGCAAGGGAGAGCGTTTGTTGTGACCTCCCAGAAAGCAAGGAACCCGAATGAGGTCATCACGGGTAAGCTTATCATAAACTCTAACGAAGTCTATACTTTATTTGATACCGGTTCTACCCATTCTTTTATTTCTCCTACTTGCGCTCATCGATTAAATTTGATTCCGGAGAAATTAGACTTTGACTTAGCTGTTGAAACTCCATTGGGAGAAACCTTCATTACATCCACGGTTTATAAGTCTTGTTTGGTTCAAGTTGGTACCCACACATTACCTGTCGATCTTATTTCATTAAAAATACTTGCATTTGACGTGATTCTAGGGATTGATTGGTTAACTACTCATCATGCAAAAATTGATTGTTTTCGTAAGGTTGTTAGCTTTCATATTCCTAATCGACCTATTATGCGAATTCAAGCAACCAAACCATTAAAATCAATCGCTGTCATCTCAAGCCATAAAGCTATTCGTTTATTGAAAAACGGATGTCAAGCTTTCTTAGCTCATGTCACAGATCTAAACAAAAATACGTCAGTTTTGAATGATATTTCTGTTGTTAATAAATTTCCTGACGTATTCCCTGAAGAACTTCCTGGCCTACCCCCAGAGCGTGAAATTGAATTTTGTATCGACCTTGAACCCGGTACAAAACCCATTTCCAAAGCCCCATATCGAATGGCTCCTATTGAACTTCAGGAGTTAAAGATCCAACTGCAGGAATTGTTAGACATTGGTTTTATTCGTCCTAGTACTTCTCCTTGGGGTGCTCCTGTTCTGTTCGTGAAGAAGAAAGATGGAAGTATGCGACTTTGTATTGATTATCGGGAGTTGAATCATGTCACCATCAAAAATAGGTACCCATTGCCACGTATTGATGACCTGTTTGACCAGTTGCAAGGAGCACAATTCTTTTCAAAGATCGATCTTCGTTCTGGATATCATCAGCTGAAGGTTAGAACTGAGGATATTCCAAAGACGGCTTTCAGAACTCGGTATGGGCATTATGAATTCCTAGTCATGTCCTTTGGATTGACTAATGCTCCTGCTGCCTTCATGGATATGATGAACCGGGTATTCAAGGAATATTTGGATCACTTTGTGGTCGTCTTTATTGATGACATCCTTATTTATTCCAAAAGCGTGAAGATCATGAGCAACACTTGAGGCTGGTACTCCAAAAGCTTCGTGAATACAAGCTTTATGCCAAGTTGAAGAAATGCGAGTTCTGGCTGGAGGAGGTAGCATTCCTTGGGCACGTAGTATCAAGTCGTGGAATATCTGTTGACCCGGCAAAGATTGAAGCTATTCAAAGCTGGGAGCAACCTAAATCAGTGACCGAAGTACGTAGCTTTCTTGGTTTAGCTGGTTATTATCGGAGATTCGTGGAAGGATTTTCTCGAATCGCTACTCCATTAACTCAGCTGACTCGGAAAGATACAAAGTTCGGTTGGAGCGAAGAATGTGAGCAGAGTTTTCAAGAACTCAAGAGGAGACTCATTTCAGCACCTGTTCTAACAATACCATCTGGCTCGGAGGGATTTGTCATCTACAGTGATGCTTCGAGCAAAGGGTTGGGATGCGTTCTCATGCAACATGGAAAAGTCATAGCCTATGCATCAAGACAACTCAAGGAATATGAGAGGAATTATCCTACTCATGATCTAGAGTTGGCAGCTGTTGTCTTTGCACTTAAAATTTGGAGGCATTACTTGTATGGGGAGAAGGTGGAGATCTTTACGGATCATAAAAGCCTCAAATATTTCTTCACTCAAAAGGAACTCAACATGCGACAACGACGTTGGCTTGAACTGTTGAAAGATTATGATCATACCATTCAATACCATCCTGAAAAGCGAACGTGGTAGCTGACGCATTGAGTAGAAGATCATATGCAAGTACGAGTGCGATATTGTCAACACAAAGGCCCATTTTGTGTGACTTGCAAAGGATGGAGATAGAGTTAAAGACTCCAGGGACCCATGTGATGATGGCGAATATACGAGTAGAACCGACTTTAATCGATAAAGTTAAAGCTGCTCAAGCTACAGACCTGGAGCTGATGCGTATGAGGAAGAAAGTGCAAGAAGGTGCTATGCCGGAAGCAAGAATCGATGAAGAAGGAATACTTCGAGTCAACTCCAGACTTTGTGTTCCTAACAACCCTGATTTAAAGTATGAAATCATGATGGAGGCGCACAACACACCGTTTGCAATCCATCCTGGAAGTACCAAAATGTATCATGATCTTCGTCATACATTTTGGTGGAGCAATATGAAGAGAGAGATAGCGTTGTTTATCTCAAGGTGTCTAACTTGTCAACGAGTCAAAGCGGAGCATCAAGTACCAAAAGGTCCATTGCAACCACTTGAAATTCCAGAATGGAAGTGGGAGCACATTACCATGGATTTCGTTACCGGTCTTCCTAAGGTTTCTCAAGGTATTGATGCGATTTGGGTCATTGTTGATAGATTGACCAAGTCTGCTCATTTCTTACCGATACGAGAAACTTATACACTTGAACGTCTTGCTCGTATGTACATAAACGAGATTGTAAGACTGCATGGTATGCCAGTATCCATAGTTTCTGATCGAGACCCAAGATTCACTTCACGATTTTGGGTTAGTTTACAAAAAGCTATGGGCACGGATTTACGATTTAGTTCAGCATATCATCCTCAGACGGACGGACAATCAGAGAGGACTATTCAAACTCTTGAAGATCTATTAAGACTCTGTGTCTTTGACTTCAAGGGAAGTTGGGACAAGTTCTTACCATTGGTGGAGTTTTCCTACAACAACAGTTATCAAGCAAGTATTGGCATGGCTCCATTCGAAGCATTGTATGGAAGAAAATGTCGTTCTCCAGTATGCTGGGATGAGGTGGGTGAAGCAACGTTGTTGGGACCGGAGTTGGTACGTATGACTACAGAAAAGATTCAAACGATCCGACAACGTATAAAAACCTCACAAGATCGACAAAAGAGTTATGCTGATCTTCATCGAAAGGACGTGGAATTTGATGTAGGAGATCATGTGTTCTTACGTGTTGCTCCATGGAAAGGAGTTACGAGATTTGGAAAGAGAGGAAAGCTCAATCCTCGATTCATCGGTCCATTTTTAATCCTCGATCGAGTAGGAACTGTGGCTTATAGACTCGCTTTACCGCCAAGTATGTCTCGTGTTCATAACGTTTTTCACATATCCATGTTACGCAAATATGTGGAAGACCCGAACCACATTATTGAGTTAGAACCGGACGAAATAGCGGAAGATTTGACGTATGAAGAAGTTCCTGTTCAAATCTTGGATAAGAAGGAACATATTCTACGCTCCAAGGTTATACCTCAAGTCAAAGTTTTGTGGAGAAACCACGATGTTGAGGAAATGACTTGGGAGTTAGAATCTGAAATGAAATCAAGGTATCCTTACCTCTTCGACATACCAGGTACGTACCCTAATTTCGAGGGCGAAATTTCATAAGAAGGGGAGGTTGTAAGACCCCAACTTTTATAAATAAAGATGAATTTTCTATAAATATCATTTTTGAATATTATGGAGTTAATTTGATATAATGTTATAGTTGTGGGTAATATTTATAAATTTTGCAAAGTACGCAAGTTGTTATATAATATTCGATTGGTCGGGGAATATTCGTTTTAACAGGGAATATTCGTACAACGACACAATCATTGGTGGACCCCACAACGGAATTATTGTCGGATTGAGAAAACGACAAAAATATTTTATTAAAAATAACGGCGGAAGTTTTACCATTGTTACTGTTGAACTACTCGGTAGTAAAAGTACAGTAATACGTGTGGTTGCATAGTAGCACACGGTATTGATTATTAATGCTTATGTGAGAAGTCACTCAGTTTGATTCAATTATTGTCAGTTAATAATATGAATTATTTAGCGATAATGAAGTTTTGTTTTATTCGTTATAAAACAGAAACATCTTTTTATATAAAATAGAATACTTTATTAAAATTATTCTATAAATAGAATATATTATATTTTATTTAAAAGATTTTTCTTTAAATATGGACCGTCAGATTAAAGTGATCAATCTGGACCGTTCATGGATTAGTTACTATGCATTCTATTTTTCTATAAATAGCAGCTCATTCCTTCATTATTTCTTACGAATTCACTGAACTCTAGAGAGAGAAACTATAGAGAGAAACTATAGAGAGAGAGAAGAAAAGTATTCTGCTACTTAACTACTTCCTTATTTTAGTTCTTCTTTAAAACGGTAAGGGGTGTTATTCTTTCTTATTCATGAAGAGAACTGTTGTTATTACATTTCTTATTATTCTGTTGGAATAACCTGTATACGCGGTCTACCCTATACTTGGTGACATTCTTTTATTATTCTGTTGGAACATCCTGTCTGTGTGTTTTACACCGGACCTGGTTCCGTCTTTATTATTATTCTGTTGGAACATCCTGTCTGTGTGTTTTACACTGGACCTGGTTCCGTCTTTATTATTATTCTGTTGAAACATCCTGTCTGTGCGGTCTATCGCATGCATGGTGATTTATTTTGTTATTCCATTCTTTATTATACTCAGTTAGTTAAGTTTTGACTTCTATACTCCATGAAATTTGTGGAATATCCTTGATAATTGCGTTTCATCCAGTATTTTTTCATGAAAATATTCTTCTAAGCATTCTTGAATTTTACTCCACAAAGCAGTATCATGTTGACAATTTAGACGTTGTTAATTCTTGGATAAATTAATTCTTGAACTTGTTTTATTGAATTCTTATATCATTGTCATCATCCTCATGTTTATAAAATGTTAAAAGTCATCTGTGACCTGTAGTGCATAGATGGACTTGGTATGATTATGACCAGGGATTATTCGGTATAATCATGACCGTAATGTTACAAATGATGTGGTAAAAGTCCTCATTGGCCCGTAGTGCATTGATGGACAGTTGTTGGCATGATCATGACCATTAATGAATACACGAATATCCTTGGCCGTAGTGCAGGGGTGATTCGATGATGTGGATTATTTTTTTAAGCTGAGTCCCAGCGATAACAGTGTTGAAAAACCTTTTAAATCATAGAAGATAGTAGATTTTATTTTCTACTTGACTCTTTTAATGGATTGCTTGTTCCGCTGCAGTTAAACTTGATGTTCGTTATATTTTATCAGTTTAACACTGTTGAAGGCTAATGATAATTTATTCTGCATTATCTTAGTCGTAATATTTCTTACTGGGCTAGTTGAGCTCACCCTTTCTTTCACTGTTCTCTTCAAAAAATGAGAATATAGCTGGGACGAGTCGGGGAACGGAGTGATGGTCCAGAGGATAGCATTAGTAGTCCTCACTATTCTGTGAAATAGTGTGATAATAATTGTAATAAGGACTCCTTTTGAGTATGGATACTCTCTAGTAGACAATATTTGTATTCAAACTCACAGTTATGTTTTATCGTATTATGCACGACAATTGTATTAGTAAGTTGTATTTGTATTCTGTACCATGTATCTGACAACCCAAGATGGGTGATGTATACCTAATTTTGGGGGCGTCACATGTGGGATATATGAGTATATGAGGAGGAAGAGTATTTTTATTTCATTAAATGATTAACACATATTTTGTGTGTCGGTGGACCCCATTTCTTGTCTGAAATTTGATTATAGCCTATAAAATCATCCGTATATGGATTTCGGTCAATTTTTGTTTAGAATTTAGAAAAACTTTCTTTTGTAAAGTTGTGGAGAATTGAATTTCCTATAAAAAATCGCGAGATTCGAATTTTTTGATAAAAGAGCTATTTATTATGAATTATTAAAGTTCTGAAATTCCGAAATAATTGATTTTTGGAAGTTTTAATTTTTTTTTTCAAAGAAAACGTTTTTGGTGAGTTAAGTGAGTCTAGCATGTGACATTAATGGCTGAATTCAGATCTACAAAAGTTGGCGTAGGAAACTTAATAATATATATTAATATTTTATTAAATTTTCTCCTTTGGTGTTCTAAGCATTTTCCTATAAATAGGGTGCTTATGTTAGAATTGAAAATCACACCAGAAACTGTCGTTTTCTCTCTATTTCTCTTTCTATATTATCGAGTGTATTCATGTGAGTATTTTGATATCTTGAGTGTTGCTATACGGTGCAAGTTCGTTCAGCGTTATTCCAGTCAGAAGTACTGCTCTTTTGAGGTAAGGGATAATAAGGGATATTGTTGTTAGTATGTAAGGGTTATTATGTTTTTCAGTTTCGAAATTTTTTCGGACCTTCAAAAATTCTAGAAAAATTTAAAATGATAATTTGATGAGTTTTATTGATTGTGTCCAAAAATGACGATTTTTGGATGTATAGATTATGAGTTATGGATTTTATGAGAAAAGACTATTTTACAAGTAAACACTTATAACTCCTTGTGGTTAACTCCAAAATTGATAAAATTTGTATTGGGAGTACATCTATATAATATCAGTATACCTTGTAAATTTTGGAATTTTTGGATAAAAGTACAATTTATGATAAATATCTAAATATTCGGTAGTTTTGGCCATATGAAAAATAGTAAATGAATTTTAAAAATTCTGAGAAAAATATATGTTCAATATGGGACTATATTATTCTAAATTTCAGGAAAAAAAATATTTTTGGGACTGATTTGGTATTTTTCATGAAAATAGACTAGTTATGATTAAATGAATTAAATATGTTATGTGAAGTAACAAAATTAAAAAATATGATTTTATGGCTTGAGAATCCTATATATGGTATATGCAAATTTTTGATGAGGTTGTTGGTTATTGGTGATGAAATCTTATCAGTTTGATATTTTAGGATGATTAAATGCATGTATTAGTTAAGTTTAAACAATTAAAATTAATTGTTTATAAATTTAAGAAATGATTAAGATATTGTGGTAATATTAATAATATTAGATTATGAGATTATTAAGTGATTTATAACATTTGGATTAAGGTGTTATGAAATCATTGATTTATGAATCTTACTCTTGAGATTAAATCTATATGTTGATTATATTATTTTTATTATCGTATATAACATTCTTATAACCCTAATATGATATTTCTCTTTGACTTAAGTGTAAAGATGGGTAGATTATTAGTATGATCGTGACTATGAGTTCTCTTTGGCCAGTAGTACAAAGTTGAATTGTTGACTGGTACGATCATGATCATTGAATTTATGATTGAATATCTTTAGCTTAAGTGCAAAGGTGAATTGATCAATATATATGGTTATAATTATGGTTTATATAAATTTTGAAATGATTATGTATTTCTTTGAGATATGAATATCTTTGGCATGTAGTGCAAAAATCAATTATTGATGAATATCTGTGGTCCGTAGTGCAAAGATGACATGTTGTTGAATATCTTTGGCCCGTAGTGTAAAGATGACTTGTTATTGAATATCTTTGGCATGTAATACAAAGATGAACTGTTGATGAATATCTTTGGGTCGTAGTACAAAGATGACTTGTTGTTGAATATCTTTGGCATGTAGTGCAAAGATGAACTGTTGATGAATATCTTTGGCCCGTGTTTTAAAGATGAATTTATTAATATGATTATGAACATGAACTATGATTTGGTATAACCATGATCTTTGATGTTTCAGGTAAAGACATGTGATGAAAATTATCTTCGTCCTAGATGCGAAGAGGGATTTAGAATCACAATTATGATTATGAGTTATTCATATGATTATGAAAAGGAACTGTTGATTGATGTTACAGGAATAAAACAATATTGGTGGACTTTTAATGTTGAGAAGATAATAGACTTTATGGTCTATTTGACTCTTCTAATGGATTGCTCGTTCCGCTGCAACTATGGTTGAAAAGTTTTTATCATCTACCATATGTTCTAAATCTCTGATTTATTATTGATGATGTCTATTGGTAATTTAATTATCTTTAGTCATAATATTATTTACTGAGCTAGTTGTGCTCACCCTTTTTGCTTCACAATTCCTTTCAGGTAATAAGAGTGTAGCTGGGTCAAACGGGATGGTTCGGGTCTGTCAAAGTTTCTCAACACATTATAAAACGGCATGACATACTATATATAATTGTATTGAGGACCTAAGATGTGTGTGTCGTATATTATACGTCACTTAATAATTGATTTTGGTGAACAACAATAGGGTGAGGCGAACTCAACTTTGGAAGGGTGTTTTGACACTATCATACAAGATGTTTAATAACATACAACCTCGCGTTATCATAAGGCAGGGTTGTTCAAATCTACTTGCTGAGTATATCTACGAGCACTACCTATATGATTTTGGAGTTTATTTGAAACATAATGTTCAATTACAGACAGTGGAGATAGTTATATATCAAGAGAAGACTCACTATTGGAAGGACCATGATAGTAACCTTCTCGTTTTTCTTTGGTGTCTATTGGGTCACCCAAGGATAATTCTGTGGGCATATGATATCTATCATAACTTAGATTCATGGCCTCATATGTACGAAGGTTTTCTTGAGCACTTCCCAAAGATTTTATTTTCTAAAACAGTTCTAGATTGTACCTTTATGTAAGGTATCACTGTGAGGTGTTGTCCATAGTTGGGACATGAGTCATAGTTGGTATTAAAACTCACAATATATATGTTGTTGTATTTTGCACGATAATTGTAGTAATAAAGTTGTTGTTATTTTCTGTACCATGTATTTGGCGACTCAGAATAGGTTGGATGGATTGGACCTATTTTTAGGGCGTCACAGTGTATTCCAACAGTATTAACGGTAACAACTATGTCGTTATTTATAAACAACTTATACTTGTCATTTTCTTCATCCAATCGCTTTCCGTTATGGGGCCCACAAAAGACTGCGCCGTCGTACGAATATTCCCCGACAGGAAGAATATTCCACGACCAAACGAATATTCCCCGACAACAATGAATATTTTATAACCACCTGCTTATTTAAAATATTTGCGCATTTTATCTATAACTAACCTCATTAATCAATTTAACCCTTACTATTTCAAATAATAAATAGAGAAAATTAAATTTTATTTATTAATAATTTGGGGTCTTACAAAACTAATTTATTTGGAATAACTTATAAGTTATTTTGAAATAAGTAACAACTTGTTGCTTATTCTTTTTGACTTATAGATCTACTTATAAGTCAAAAATAAGTTGTTGCCAAACAGGTAAATAGTGACAAATAATTTATAAGTTGGTTTGACCAACTTATAAGTCACAGACACAGTCGAACAACATTTAAGTTATATGATGTATTAGTAACAATTTCGAGACTTGGGACGATAATATTTATATTATATCAATATAAATATTTATATTATTCCGCTATTAGCTAGTTAATATTAATATGTTATATGAGATGGATCGCGAAGCACAAAATTCGAGGTACACAGATATGAATTTGGGGGAGTCACAAAAATAAACCGAGTTAAATGAACATTCACTAGTATAATATTTAAATATGTATTTGATTTTTGATTTTTTAAATTAATACGAAAAAAAAATTAAATACAAAATATTTTAACAGTAATATGAAAATAAAATTATGAGGACATTCTTAAAAATATTGTATCAATTTATACCGTTGACAATCAAAAGAGTACTCTTTTTTACAAATTAAAAAATAATTATAAATAAAATTTGTACTTAACATAAAATATATCATAAACACCTTTAATATTACATGTCACATGTGCAATTTAAGTATTGTTTGGATAAGAAAAAGAGATACTCCTCGATGTACATCCAATCTAATTTTTTTATTTTTAGAAATTCTCAACTCTAAGGTGTATAAATAAAACATAGACAGTAATTTTATACTTTGTTTGTAAATAATTATATTTTCCATATTTTTAGAATTGTTTATTCAAGATAAGAAGATTAAAGGAATTTTTTTTGTTTGTGTAATGTTATACATAAAAAAATTGTAATTTATAATTTATAAAATAATGTGTCAAATTATAATTCGTTGAAGATACATCATACATGAATAAGCCCAATAGTTAACCAACCAAACTATACACATAATTACAAGGGTGCTTTACATAACTATACAACAAATAGAAAGTAATTACAAGAAAAGTGCATCAACTAAATAATTATAAAAAGAGTATAATTAGGACCCATATTACAAAAATAGTACAATTCACATTAATAAGGAAACCTAAAATCAAGGACAAATAACTAGTATAATTAATAATTCAAATTCAAATATTTGAATCTAACAACAAATAACTGTGATGAGAGATAGAGAATTTTCGTCTGGAATAGTTGCGCCGGCGGCGGAAGAATCATCGGAGAGATTGAAAGGAGTAATATAGGATACGGAGCCAAAGAGGAGGCCGCCTGTGTCACCGGAGGCGGAGGAGACGCGATGGATGAGAGAGGAGAGTGTGGGTCCCTATATTTGTATCTTCTCAATTGGAAGGTCGTCCATAGCCACTGCTCTCCGATGCTGCACAGCTCTGTACCGTGTGTAAGTGCGAGAGAGATGGGACAGAAATGTCTTGCAAAGCGACACTGTAAGACCCCAACTTATTAATGAATAAAATCAAATTTTCTCTAAATATTATTGTGAATAATAAGGGGTTAATTTGATATAATACTTTGTTTATGGGTGAAATGTGCAAATTTTGCAAAATAAGCAAGTGGTTATAAAATATTCATTTTGTCGAGAAATATTCGTTTGGTCGTGGAATATTCTTGCTGTCAGGAAATATTCGTACGACGGCGCAGCCTTGTGTGGGCCCCATAACGAAAAGCGATTGGATGAAAAAAATGACAAGTATAAGTTATTTATAAATAACGGCGTAGTTGTTACCGTTAATACTGTTGGAATACCCGGTGGTTAAAATACAGTAGCACACGATATTGCACCAATTATTGATTCTTACGTAAGAAGGCACTACTCAATAATTGTTACAGTAGTTATTATTCAATATTTTATTTTATTGATTCAATAATTGTTGCGTTGATATTTTATATTATTATTGTTTCAATAATTGTTGCTGCACAGTATTTTTCATTATCAGATCAATAATTCATGTTATTTGAATAATATTATTAGATAACATTATTGGCAATGTCTAGAAAGTTCTGTCTAAGGAGAGGTTTGGTCATCTAATTGCGCGCTAGTAAGGAGAAATCTTTATTGGAAAGCCCCCTCTTTCCTGGGAACGGCCTGATTGTCATAAATGTGATTCTGTAATATTATTTGTGAATAATTAATTATTGATTCATATGATAAGGAAATATTTATTTTATGTGGATATAAATGAGGGATATATTTTTGTGGTTAAAAACGAAAGAGTTAATGTTGAGGTTTTTATCAGTACTTTTGTCGGAATGGAGGTATTAAAAAATCAGGATTTTTTGAGATATTTTGCGGAGGTTATAATTTTTAATCTGACCGTTGGATCGTGGTAATTTTTGGATATGTTATACATATATAAGTTGAGTATATGTCCACAAATTTTGAACCTTTAAAAATGAACGTATGATTTATTATGAATTTTACGAGATGACTGGTTCAGAAATTGTTGAATTTTCGGAGTTTATCATTTTGATAGAAAATTCTAGAATTGGTGGGCCCCACTCTTGGTTGGTGAAGAAATGTGCTGAAATTTTTATTCAAATGTGGTGGGTGGGAATAGTAGCAGGTAAAGCCATCAGGTTGCAGGTTAAGTCTGCTTCGGCGTGCTAACATTTTCCTATAAATAGAGGGCTAAGTTAGAATTAAAAATCACACCAGAAACAAGTTTTTTCTCTTTCTCTCTTTAGATTATTGAGTGTATTTTGTGAGTATTTAGATACTTTGAGAGTTTCAATTCATCAAAGCAAGTTTCTTTCAGCCATATACTGGTATTCCGACCAGAAGTACTGATATTTTGAGGTAAGGGATATTATTTTCTTCTTAAATGATATTATTTTCTTCAATATCATTATGCTGAAATATTGATATGAACTTTTTATCAAATCTGGAACTTTTTGTGTCGGGGTTACTATTCACGTATACGTTATTATTCATGTATATGGTACTATTCACGAATACGGCACTATTCACCGAAAAATAAAATTTTTCCTTTTTGTCCAAGATGTCTATTATGGTTACTATCTTTGATTGTATCCATGTTTTGATCTTTATTTTTGAATTCTGCTTCACAATTGATTATTATGAAGTATTATTGATCTTAGATAAACTGTTATACGAATTCCTACTATTTGTTCTTCTGTCTCACTGGATTCGTTCTCTTTAAGATATTTTTCATCATCCTCAGTCCTAAATGATGATATTGCTGAATATCTTTGGCCTGTAGTGCAAAGATGTATGATTACTTGATGAATATCTTTGGCCTGTAGTGCAAAGATGAACGGGTGTTGAGATGAACATGACTGACAGGTGATACAAATGAATATCTTTGGCCTGCAGTGCAAAGATAAATTTTTGGATAAAGATGATTATTAATTGATGTTACAGGGATAAAATATTGATGATAAACT
This sequence comes from Panax notoginseng, assembly GCA_016801055.1. Classification (NCBI taxonomy): domain Eukaryota; kingdom Viridiplantae; phylum Streptophyta; class Magnoliopsida; order Apiales; family Araliaceae; genus Panax; species Panax notoginseng. Next base: position 52,987,610 of record CM029013.1, on the reverse strand, counting down.
TTTAAATCTTAGAAGATAGTAGAATTCTTTCTCTACTTGACTCTTCTAATGGTTTGCTGTTTCCGCTACAGTTGTTGATCTAAAACTTGTTGTCGATTATATTCTATCGAATTTTTCCCTGTTGAATACTAATGATAATTTATTGTATATTATCTTAGTCATAATATTCTTTACTGGGCTAGTTGAGCTCACCCTTTTCTTTTTTGTTCTATTTTTCTTCTCAGGAGGTGTGAACATACTAGGATCTAGTCGGGGTATGGAGTGATGGTTCTAGAAAGATGTTTTAGCAGTCCTCACTATTTCTGTAAAATAGTGTTTGAATAATTGTATTGAGTACTTATTTGAGTGTGGATATTGTCTAGAATACAATATTTGTATTTAAACTCACAGTATGTGTTGTCGTATTTTGCACGACAATTGTATTATTGAAGTTGTAGTTTGCTTTCTGTACCATGTATTTGGCGACTCAGAATGGGTGTTGTATACCTATTTTGGGGGCGTCACAGACACATATTTAGAAGTTAAAATATATTTCGGAGTTACCAAAACAAATCAAAAATTAAGAAGTTAGATTTACCAAACCATCAAGAACAGATCCAAAACGAATTCAGAGTAGCCGAATAAAGAGCAAATCACGAACAAACTTTTTTTATGAACATTTGGTTACCCACAAAAATTGAAATGGTTACCTTCGTACGAAGGTTTGGTTACCAACTGCACTATATTCAAAATAATTTTATTTTTAAAAGGTTATTTATAAGTAACTAACAGCTACATAAATGGAAACTTAGACATGACATTTCGGAGACCATCTGCACGTAACACTTGGAGACTGTTTTTAATTTTTTTTTATAATTAATTTGTAACCCAATAAAACTGAATTGGTTACCTTGGTATGAAGGTTTGGTTACCAACTGCACTAAGAAAAAATTAAAAGTGTGGAGATTGATTGGTTACTTTGATATGACAGTTTGGTTACCTTAGTATAAAAGTTTGGCTACCAACATCTCTGTCTCTGTGGTGCTTCTGCATCACGTCGTCTTTGTTACACGAGAACAACCTCATCATCCACTTCTGAACTGCAAGATGGTTTTGGACCAGCAGAAACAAAGTTTTTTAACCAAGCAGTTTGAAATCTAGGAGATCCTCTGTTACCTTGTTCGCATTTTGACGGAAGGAACCTTCAGTTGGGATCTGAATATTTGATTTTCTTATACTTTTGTGCTGATTATTTGCTTGTAGTTGAGTTTCCAAACTTTGAAGTTTGCAAACTGTCTTGGCACAAATACTCTTGGAAAAAAGAAATGCACTTCATCAATTTTGATGCAAGTCTACCACAACTTTCAAAAAAAAAAATGCAGGGCTGCCTGCCAACTTTTTATTTTGGTCTAGAATCGTCCTATAATATATATAAACCAGAATGAACCAAAGAACTGGTTCGTCATTCATGTTTCTTTTCCTACATGGTATCGATGGTTAAAATGTATGTATGACACTTAACAGAATTAAGTGGTTAATACATAATTGTGAATGCAACTGATAGCTAAGGACCGTACTTAGTATCATTAATGGACCTAAGATGCCCCAAATTCCCATTGCACTAACTATAAAGTCATATGTGCCAATATCATTAATTTTTTTCCTTTATTTTTTCCTTTCTAATTTCATATGTGCTAAACTCTGCAGTCCACCAACTCGGGAATAAATGAATCAAAAGAAGTGTAATTTGTAGGAGTGCACGCAAAACAAATAGACAAACTGAAAGTGAACTACTCTGTATCAACTTCCAAGAAATTTTTTTTAATGATATCACATCTAAACTACAGCAACATTAAAAGTGAAAATTATTCAGTGAAAGAAAGTAAGGTTGGTAGGCCAAATTAAATATGAAAACAATTTTAAAATTATTCATTTGGATAGCAAGTACCACTTCCAGACATGTCTTCACCCAGCAACAATTTTGTAAACCATTTCTAAATTCAATGAACAGGAAAAAAGTAGGTTAAAAAGGGAGTCAGAAAACGTACAGAACTGTAAAGTGCCTAATTGAACTACCAGATTCTATATAGATTGGAAAGATAGGCTGAAAGGAAATGAAGATAAACAAATTTCTCAATTTACCAAAATCAGAAATTGGGTACTCCATTATTTTCTTGGCAAAAAATGAAGGTTTAAAACTCAAAAACACAACCACTTACCTGAAATTTGTGAACCCAGATTTTGTTTCTTCAAATTGGAATCACCTAAATGGGTTTTGTTTTCATAACATCAGAAATCGAGTATTTTGGCAGCTGAGCCTTCCGAATAGGCCAACCCAATTAAGCCGACAAAAACTGCTAGAGAGAGAAAGAACCGTAGGGTCTCCGATTCTAACGATTTTGGCGCCATAGAATCTATCAGTGAGGCAAATCATGAAGCAGCCATGAGCTTCAAAGGAGGAGGTGAAACAGTAGAGAAGCGGAAACCCTATAAGGAGAATAAAAGTTGGCCATGAAAGAGAAGGCAAAGAGGGTTTTATGAGAGATAAGAGAGATTTAGGGGAGTTGAGAGGGATCGAGTTGTTTGGGAGGATCGAGTTGGCTGGGTACGAGAGATAAGAGCTCTATGTGTGTAAGAACATAGAGAGACAGAGGTTTGAAATTTGAATACGGAGGAATGAGAGAGAGCTGCTGAGGTGGAACTTAGATGTGACAATTATCTATTTTCTCTATGTGCTCTGTTTTATATTATATATATATATATATATATATATATATATATATATATATATGTTATAGATGAGGAGAGAGAGAAGAAATGACATAACTAATCCTTAAATTAAGGAATCTTACTTGTACTAATATTGTAATATAAATATGATATTGTATTAATTATGTAAATATTTTATGAGTGCACTATTGTTGTAATTATTTTTAAAAATGTAATAGAATATGTAATTGTACCTAATTACAACTATTGGGCCTATCCATGTATAGTTGTTTGTCAGTTAAATATAATTTAACACATTATTTTTTAATTTATTTTTTTGTAAAAAAAAATAATAATTTATATAACATTACTTATCGTAAAAATTATATATAATAATAAAAATTGATATTCACCAAAATAATATAATATAATATAAATTAATTAATCAACAGTGCTTAACAACTATAATTAAAGTTTCGAGCACTAATTATTAGTGTATACACAGACGGGATTAGAATCATGACACTCCATCAATAAATTAATTATATTGAGCATTATTAATCTTATTTTTATTTTATAAATTTTATTTATTAATATTAAAAAAAAATTAACACATGATAAGTGTGTGCTGAAAATTAGTAAAAAAATAAATGTATAAGTAGAAAGAAACAAATGTAGTTAGCCCTAGACATCACAATTTGTCACCCTCGGGCTTCCGGCTGCAGCCCAGGAAGGAAGTTGAAGGGTAAAACGGGGAAAGAAACAAATATAAAACATGTTATCCATCCCAACTCGACACTTCTTCCTTCATATACAAATTGAAGCTGAAGAAAGAGGAGAGAGAATGGGGGACGGAAAGCAAGTAGTGACAGTGGAGATGACAAAGGGGACTTCGGATCAGAACCCAATAACTCAACTGCAAGCTAAATTCAAGGAATTGGAGACTGGGTTTAAGGCTTGGCTGGAGAAACAGTCTTTGCCCGTTGAAGCCGCCGTTGTCACCGCCACTAGTGCCGTCCAGGGCGCCGCCATCGGTGGCTTTATGGGGACCATTACCAGCGACATATCCTCCAGTTTTCCCCCTCCTCCACCTAACGCCGCCCTCAATTCCCAAACCATGGCTTCGCTCCAGCAAGCACAGGTTTAATCCATTTTCAATGTCCTTTATTTTGAGCTGGATAGATGTTGCTTACTTGCTTGTTTCTTCAAAATTAGATGCTGTGTATGGGTTTAGGATTTTTGGTTTCGTTGTTGTGTTTTACTACAGTATTAGTTATGTTGATACCCAGAACAACCTTCAATTCATTTTATGAAAGAGATTGAGTGAGAGATAAAATACCCAGATCAGGTTTACATTTACTGCTCTTTTATCTCGTGTTGTTGGGTTGGTATTTTAGATAAAAGAAAATTGATGAACGCACCTTCAGGGACGAAGCTAGATTTATTTTTTTGCAGGGTGGCCAAGACATAATATGACACCATGGAAAATTTATTACAAGAGATTTATATAAGATAAATTAGCATCACAAAAGTTATTTTAGTTAGAAATTAAGTAAAATACAAAAAAAAAACTTTATGATAAGTGTGCAAATTATATAAATCTTGGGGGGCCTAAAGTAAAAATTTGAAAACTTATAGGCTATAAAATAAACTTTTGAAAATTGGGGGTAGCCTTGGCTAGCTCCGTCCCTGTGCACCTTATGTAGATTTGGCTTAAACACTGGTAACAATATATTGGAATCAGAATTCAATATGTGCATAATTAGACAAATTGTGTCTGCTGAGAGTTAAATAATGCTTGTGGGATAAAATACTCATTCTGCTATCAGGTGCTTTTGTCTGGAATAACATTTGAACTAGGAAGTTTTGATTTTACTGTTCACAGTTATGGATTTACAAATTACGATACATATAGAAGTGTCGAGCCATGTGAGTGGAAATGTGGAAGTAAGTTTTTCCGTTCCAATTAGAGTCATGCTACGTATTGCAAAAGTTTTCTGTTGAAGTACAATTGTGAAATACATGGGATTGGTTAGGATAACAATGGTGACCCGCCATATTAATTCTCTCTTTAAAAAAGTTACTAATAATACTTGTCTAAATAACTGACAACAGAAAGGTTGATAGAGAACTTCGCATTATGTCTCGTTTCCCTTTCAATTATTGGCTCCAAATTGTGCCAGTAGATGCACCTTTTCCAAATACCGGAACTATAACTTCGTGCAGATTTTTCTCTGTTTTCTAACTAGTGGTTTAATATGCTTACAGGCTCTTTCAGGGGGTCCTTTGATACAAGCCCGTAATTTTGCTGTCATGACAGGCGTTAATGCTGGCATAACTTGTGTCATGAAAAGAATACGAGGCAAGGAGGATATCCAATCCAAGTAAGTTTTCGGCAAAAACTGTCCATTAGCTTTTGCTGCCCCCTTCCCACAAAATATTTTCTCTTTCTTTTCCCCTCCTTTGATTTAAAATATCCCCATTAATATTAATAGATAGATATTATTCTTCGTTTTGTTGCCAAAAGGTAGAGATTGTTTGTGTTATGAATACCCATTTTACTGAAGAGACCTACTTGGGGTTTGATCTACTTCCTTTGGTTCTGGGCTGATAATTGTGCAGTGATCAAGTTTGTAGCATTATGTTATTTTCAGTTTTTTGAAAGTTCAATCGAGTCATGTCATGTTCCAGAATATGTTTCAGGTACTAGAATGTTGTTTCATAAGTATGATATTTGAGACTGGATAAGTGCCTTTTATTGTCCAATTACCTATGTATATGTCTAAAATGTTCTCTAAAAGTGATCTTTGTGCTGCTCATGTGTCATTGAATATTAAGCAAAGTAACCAGCCTATATAAGTGGCTTCAAGCTTTCTGTTAATTACTCTATATATATTCAACATATTTAAGGGGAATATGCGTGTTTATAATATTTGTGTTTACGGAGTTGAGTTTTCGTCATACTTGGTTCTTGGAGATATTTAAATATCCGTTACTGAAAGAAGTGACTAACCAGACAAAGATTGTAGCAGTAGCCAGTACGTCAAGAATTTGCGACTAAGTTTGCCTAATGCATAACAGTGATCACTATTATTGGACATAGCTCAAACTTCACGAATACGGTGTTGACTTTAATTAGAAAATTATGATGTGATCCAGGTTAACAATCCATAATATTTTGTAAAATCTACTTTTGTATCTTGTTGGTTAAAATTTAATAGTTATTTTTTATCCTATTGGTATATCCTTATTAATCTACGTGTGCACTCATCTAAGATAATGAATTTATATCATTGCAGTATGGTGGCAGCTTTTGGTTCTGGAGCCATGTTTTCATTGGTGAGTGGATTTGGTGGTCCTAATCAGGCTGCGAACGTAGTCACATCTGGCCTTTTCTTTGCACTTATCCAGGGTGGAATTTTCAAGGTAATTTTTTGAATGGAAGAAAAACCATCCTTAGTTTGTGGTCCTTCTGTGTGCTTTTTTAAGTTAGTACTTTAACTTCAACCATATGTTTCTTCTGATGGTGAGTATTTGTAACTGCAATGCATGCTAGGCTTGCTAGCAAGTGATAGAAGGTACATTGCCATCTGTGTGATGGATGGTTAATATCCAGTGCATGAATTTGGAGTATCTAGGTATAATTTGTATTATATTTAATACCCTCTTTAAAGTGGTATATGTAATCATAGATGTGGAAATATTTGGAATTTGCAATGTAAAGGTACACAGAAGCAATTGAAACCGAAGGTACAAATGCCATCATTTGGATAGTTGATGATGCTTCTCACTTTTAAAAAAATCATGCATGTATTTTGGATACTTGATTACACATTTACACTCACAGTTGTAGAAGAACTAGTGAAATTCTCACTTGTTCAACAACGACTATCTTTATCAAGTGTCTTAAAAGCCCACCAAAACCCAGAAACTCACAAATGAAGCTGTTTCAATTACCCATAGATTCAGGACCTGCCCTATCTGACTACAAATCTGTGTTTATAATACTGAAAAGGGCATGTTATTAGCAAGAATAATGTCATAGGTCCCAAATTTGGTAGTAAGATTTGAGGTATCTAATGATGTTCATTGTTTTTTCATGATAGGTGCATCTAAATGATTTTCATCATTACAATTTGTGACACAATCACGGGTTATTGTATATACACACACACACACACACGTGTATTAACAAAAATGCGAACACTTGTTTGGGACCCCAAAATTTGGTGTCCCTAGTATATTACTCTATTAGCAGCCTGTTACTATGCTTATAAGTTCATATCTGTCTCATTATTTGAGACTTGTCGAAATTGTTTTTGAATCTCTCTTATTTGTATCAAATATATTTTTCTTAAAGTATTGGATGTCTTAGCGTGTAACCTTTCATACTGGGTTAGTTTAGGAGATGTGACATATAATTAATTGAGTACATGTGTTCACCATTCACGTGCTGTAATACTTGCGGTATTTGGAAATGTTTAACTTCGACTTTAACTATGTTCCTGTTGGTTTTCTGGTGCTAAAAATACTGTCCATGTGGTGATGCAGATAGGGCAGAAGTTTAATAAGCCCCCAGTTGAAGATGTGTTCTATAACAAAACTAGAAGCTTGTTGACAAGCCTTGGCCTACAGGATTACGTGAAAAATTTTAAGAAAGGCTTGTTAACAGACAATACTTTGCCTTTGCTTACCGATAGGCAAGTAGTTGGACTTGACTAATTTCTTTTAGCCGTTTTCTGTAAGTATGAGCTGATGTGTGTTTTCTTGTGTTCTCATGTCCTTCCATTTTTTTTAATACAAAGCAGTGCTCTTCGAGATGTGAGAATCCCTCCCGGACCAAGGCTCCTCATTCTTGATCGCATCCAGAGGTATGGCCCCTGCACCAATCTATTATAAGTCTGTATTCAGTTTTTAACTAAAGCATCCCATTGTGACTGACTGAATTTCTGTCTGAAGGGACCCTGAGCTCAAAGAAAGGCGAGGATGATGTAGTGGATGCGCTGGCGTTTGAGCGATCCACTGCCAATATAGATTTTATTGTATGAGCAAAAGGATTAATCTGCATATATGTAGAGATAATGGCAATTCTATGTCGGTTTCTCTTGTATTTCAATTCATATTAATCCGGAGAAACTCTGCAATGTTGTATCCTGAGACTAATTGGTGGCTCCAAAATGCCTGCCTACAATATGGAGGTTTTGTCTGGCTTTTCTTCTTCTAACATGTGTAGTGGCAAGTTGTTTGTTTCAGACTGCTACAAGCCCTACTGAATATACTTTTGGAATATGCATTTAAGTTATGAAAAGGCTTTGCTTGGTGTGTGTTGGCGCACTTTTATGGATTGAGTTAGTATGAAGTTTATTTTTTAGTAAGTTGATTAATTTGTTAATAGAATGTTAATACATATGGAGGCTAGGTTGTTTGTCTGCATTTTACCAGTGAATTGACTAACCTACCAGCTTTCCATTTGGATACTCTTTTTTCACATCAAAATCCAGCGCAATATTGACTCATATACCCCTTCACTATCCAGCTAATGAGTAATTGACAGCGTAACAGAATAGATTGCATTAAGGGCATATTTGTCGATTACAGTGTTGTATGGGAGGGTGGGGTTAGAGACGTCACCTCCACTTATTTAATCATATTTTCCCTTAGTAATCATTGAATATAATCAATCCCCGCTGTCATGAAGGTTGAACATGAATGATCAAAAATAAGTAATTACAGTTTGACCCCCATTGTTTACATTATTTAAGAAAATGTTTAGCGTAAAGAGAATTTCATGATAAATTCATTTTAAATTATATTTTTATTTGTGTGTCAGCACTGAATTTGAACGTGAAGTTCACGATCCATTGGTTATATTCACCTCGAAGACTTTAAACTTTGTTTTCACACGTCTCTGTCTCAGTCTTTTCGTTGCTCCCAATTGGCATAACCAAACAAGCTCTACTGCCGGTTCCGATCATTGCAACAGCCAACAGCTCTTGATTTACATCAAATTTAATGTCAAAGCTGTGAAATAAGTATTAAAATTGATATGAACTGATATGATATTAATTAGCACAACCTTAATTTTATATTTTATTTGAAAATTGTTACTCATCCATCCTAAGTATTGTCTCAAGTCATATAAATACATTAATATACTATAAAATTATAAGATTTTTATTATTTTTCCAAAAATTAAATTATGTATGGAGCCCGGGCTCTTAACAACATTTATACACATGCACCATGAATTTAGACTATAAAGAATTTAACAAAAGTTTACAAATCACTAAATAAAAAGTTTAATTTTTACAACATAGACAGACCATCCACGAGAAACAAAAAGGTTGTACACAGCTAATTACCTCTTTACCCTCGTCCCATCTCCAATCCAATTGTTTCCGGGAAGACGTGCACCAATAAAAAATAAAAATAAATACAGTATATGTCAATTATACAACCAATAATTCCACAATATTCTACACAACCAAAATGGTCATTGGTCAAGACTCAAGAACACACAAAAAAAATTAATCAAAAATTAAATAAATTACAAATCTAGCCAGTTAAGCCAGGCATATACAATATATATATATATGTATGTGTATGAAATTCAGTTATCATTGAGAAGTGGGAATAGAAATGGAAGCTGATTCGAGAAGCTTCTTAGCCACGGAGAGCTGATCCATTAACGACAACATTCGAGTTCTGTAACCTCTAGCCTGGTCAACGGCTTCGGCCTCAAGCTCACCGAGCTGTGAGCAGAGCCGCTCCTCGGCTTCCTCAGCCACCCGGAGTCTCTGCCATGTTTTGCGAAGCTCCTGCTTCATCATCTCTTCTCTCTCCAAACTTTCCTTTAATTCTCTCTCCAGCTCCTCGTTCCTCTTCCTCAGCGCCACCTCCTCCACCACCGGAGACACGGCCGCTTCTGATCGGCGGAATGACTTTGATTGGACCGACGGAACGGCTACGTTCGGAGCCATATAAATTGGAAATTTAAATAAATAAATAATAATTAATTAATAGTAGTACGTGCGGAGTAGAATAGATAAATCTGGAACAGGAAGAAGTAATTGTTGTGATTTTTGAATGGTGGGGGAGGTTTTTATAAGCTGAGAATGGGGTTGTCCAGGTTCACTGTATCTTGAAAGAGATTCGATCCGAGAACTTTAGGGTACATGGCTTGTTATTTTGGTTATGCTGACATTTGATTTAATAGTACTAGTTATTAAAGTATTTAAATGTATCATTTCGTCATCGCTTCGCTAGCCGACCTTTACCTTCTTCACATTTTTTAAGCTTCCATTTTTTCTAATAATTTATTTGTATATTATACTCATAGATGGGGTCAATAATTGTGGCCCAACCCTAAATTTCTGGAGCTTATTCACACACACGCGCATATATATATATATATATATATATATATATATATATATATATATATATATATATATATATATATATATATACACACACACACACGATTCGGATCTTAAACTCAGTCCTTATTTAACTTATCCGAGCTCATACTCTTTAGTGACGGATCCAGCGACGGTTCGGTCATACAACCGTCGTCTATACTTTTAGCGACGCTATATGTTGTCCGTCGCTAAAAGTATAAACGATGGCTGTATGACCGAACTGTAATTAGGTCCGTCGTTAAAGGGAGTGAGCTCGGATGAGTTGGATAAGGGTGAGCTTAAGATCCGGACCGTATATATATATATATATATATATATATATATATATATATATATATATATATATATATATAGATATAGAACACTGATCAGGTCCGAACTCCCGGATTTTTATAAAATCTGGACCTTTTTTTTTTTGCTTTTATTTTTAAAACAATTAAAAAAAAAGTTTATTATTTTATGGAACTGAAATTTTTTCATAATACAGTATTTTGAGCGTGATTTGAATACATATAACAAAACAGGTCTGTACGAATTTTAGTTACGTGCGAAAGTCTGGACTGAATCTGGATTTTATATATATATATATATATATATATATATATATATTGGCTTTTTAATTTTTAACTCGAGTATATTAATTAAGTAGACTTTTTATTGGCTTTGTGGCATCGTGCTAGCGTAACTGGGCCCTTTTTTCTCATTTATTTGTTAAGTGGGGTCAATGATAAATTTGTGTAGTTTATTCGTATTCGTATGAGACTATGAGATATGACACCTCCATTCTCATATTCCGTTTCTGTGATTTTATTTTTTTTAAATTATTTTTTATTTTATATATTTTATTTAAATTACTGATCATAAATTTTAAACGTGATACATTATTCAACGGATGGAATAATTGTAAACAAATAGGATTGTTTGTTAAATGAGCTAAACTCAAAATTCGGCTTAATTAAACAGTATTTTTAATTCGGCTTATTCTTAATAAATAAGAAGAAAAGTTTCATTTTTAAATGTATAAAATATATTTTGTTCGTGATTATTTAATGAGTATTTAGTTTAATAATATAATATTAAATTTTAAATTCTAAATCTTGATAATTAAACTATAAATCATCGTTTATAAATTTTAAATTAATAAATTATAAATTTTAATTAATAAAATTAAACTCTTATTCTCGTTAACGTCCACCATTAATGTTGATGGATTTAGTTAGTTACTAAAGTTTTACGACTGTTTGAATTATTATTTGGATTTGGATTTGGATTCGATTTTATAGATTTGCGTGTTGATTTGTATCAAAAAGTTGAACGTGACGTTGGCATATATTTCTATATTAGACCCACAATTACAAGGACGTTGAAATATTCAATCACGGGCCCACACCTATTGACCTTCGGTATCATCAAGAGACAATAAGCAAAACATAAAGACATTCGTGGCATTCCACCGTATCATATAGAGTGCTTCGACATGGACCGGAAAATGGGACAGAAAAATGAGATATTTTATAATTTTTTTTAGTGTGATTTTTAAAAAATATATAATATTTATTTTAATAAGAATTTTTATATAATATAATATTTTAAATGTAAAATTGCAAAATATCTCATTTTCCTATCTCATTCACCGGTCTGCTAAGACTTATTGTATCATATATCATCAACTTAAATAGTAGTGGCCATCGAGTACAATAAGATAGGAATTCAACAACTTATATAAACATATTATAAATATTATTATATTTTAGTAAATTACACTTGATTTTAGTGATTAATAATTTTTTTATTCTAAAAAAACATTTTTTGTTTTTTAATAGTTCTTTTTAGTTACCAAACATAAACTACTTTTTTAATAATGTAACTTGAGTAAATAATTTTAAAGTTTCTTTTTTAAAAATTCATTCAATCAAATTTTGATATCGTATAAATATTTCTATGTGCATAAACTAAACCCAAAAAAAATAATTTTAACTCAAATTGTTTGGTTCAGTTTTTAACCCTACCCAATTTTCTCAATTTTTTGGCTCACCTCCTGAACTCGGACAAATATTTGGACTCGACTATTTCGGAATCGAGCTACGGTCGGACTCACAAAAAGGAGAGCTCTCCCTCTCCTTATGTAATACTCGGTTTAAATTTAAAAAAATAAAATAAAATAAAATAATATAATTATATAATAGAAGTGTAGCTAATAATTATTTGGCTTAAATATGAATTAGTACCCTAAACTATAGGTCATATTCCACTTCGGTGATCCACCTTTCAATTTTGTCAATTAGGTTATTAAACTATCAATTTTTTTCAATTAAACAAATTGAACACGCCACGTCAGCAATTACTGACGTGGCTAATTTAAGTGGGGTCTTAACAAGCTTACGTGGCAAATAAATAATTTAATATACATTACATAAACAAATCATTTTAACAGCATGGGCAAAATTGTCAATATCTTAAAAAGTCCTAATTAAAATAAAACAAACCTATCAGACTAAAGGAAATCAAGCAAACAATTCGATCACACCTCTCGGCTCTCCCCTATTCTCGATAGAAAAAACCCTAAGATCAACCGAAGCGCGAAGAACTGAAGATAATCAACCATGGCGGCACGATAATCGGTTTAACAATCAAGTAAGTATGTGATTTAGCTCTTCTCTGTTGCTCTTCTCTGTAGTTCCCTAATTTTGCATAAATCCTACTCAGTTCTCACGATAATCCTACTCATCTGGTGTGATTTAACAGATTTAAGGAAAACAAGCGAGATAGGGTTTCAGTTATCCACCTCCAAAAATCCCTAACTGAAAATGGAAATTACTGGTATGGAAGATGAACTGGAGTTGGGCGAGTGTCTTGATTCGATGGGTGAGACTCCAAGGTGCTATTGTGGGTATAGAGCTCGAATGAAGATATCTTGGACTAAGAGTAATCCAGGAAAAAGGTTTTTTGGTTGTCCACAATGGAGCAAGGTATAGTAATATAGTTTTTGTTGGCTGAGTTTTTCTCTTATTCTCTAGGTTCTGTAAAATAGGAATTTAAAAAGGTATAGGAATTCAATTTATGTTTTAAATTGGTTTTTATCAACCATGCAGGACAAATTGACAAGCAAACACTGCAACTTCTTTTGTTGGTATGACCAAGAGATTTGTAAAAGGTCCAAAGAAGTTTTACCTGAGTTGAAACTTATGATAAGTCCTCTGAATTTAGAAATAGAAAGGAAGAAGTATGAAATTGAGAGAGGCACTGAAAAAATAAATGAATTGGAAAAAAGCAATGAAAAACTTCAAATTGAATGTGCAGAGCAAAGTGAAGAGGTTGGAAGACTGAGAGAGCAGATTGAATTGTTGAGAAGGAAGGATAAAATGTGTAGTACTTCAATTAAAACCTTATTGTTAGGCATGATATTGGTATTCATGTTAGGACATCTGTATGTGAATGATGGTGGTGAATAATTGTAATTTATAGTTTGAATTATGTATAAAAGAACAAGTTTGCAATGAATGGTGAAAGAACTAGTGAATGAACTAGTTTGAATTATGTACAAATTTATAGTTTGTAATTTTTTTTGCAATGAATGAATGTAAATTTGCACTGAATGATTGTAAATTTTGCAATGAATGAATGAATGTAAATTTGCACTTCAATTAATCATTTTATTGTTTTAGTTTGCAATGGTGAAAGTTTATAACAATGCTTGCAGTTTATATGTGCACAGATCTGGTAATGGTGTACAAAGCACTGCATTTATTCCTTTTTCTATAATAAACTCTTGTCATAACAAACTGCTGCAAACATAACAATGAAACTGGTATAAAATTTCGAGCACTGTGCAAACAACTGTTATTTCCATTAACAGATGCATAATATTAAAAGCAACAATAATACAATGATACTTCCAAAAACATAAACTTTTGCATTAAAGCACTCTGTTCAACATGTTCAGACAAAGCCACATAGATGTCATACATAATGTGCACCACTTGCATAAATTAAACCAAGCTGTCACAGTTTGGCAACAGAAAATAATACAGAACTGTTTGGCTGACACGATGTGCACCACTTGCCAAAACATATACCAAAACCATAAGTTATAGTATCATAATGTGCACTATAATATTAATACTAATAATATCCACTTGCCAAAACATAAGTTATATTGTCCTACTTAATTGCTTGAACTAGATATCCACAACTTTCTCTTTTGCCTTTGCATCTTGTCTTGCTTTCCTTCCATTGATTAGTTGATTTGCAGAAATCCAATTTCTTCCTCTGGATTGGAATGTAGATGGCCTCATGGCTGACATGAATGATGAACCTTGAGTATTGCCTTGGCTTTGATTGTGAGGATTTTCTTGACTTACATTAGAACCAGTTGAAATCTAAAAAGTGTTAAACAAAAAACAATTAGTAATGTATGATTTAATAAAGTAAACATGCTAGACAAAAATAACTTGCAGATTTAATAAAGTTAACATGATTTATCCTAGTATGTTGTACCCCACTTGATATGTAAGACTCCCCACTTGCAGATACATAGACACCAAACCCATTCCTACCTCCACTTCTCCCTCTCCCTCTCCCTGGTGGCCTACCTCTTCTTCTTCCATGACCTCCAGTGCTTGGGGGCCTACCCCTTCCTCTTCCTCTGCCTCTTCCACTTGCTGCAGCTGTAACATCCCCATCTATTTCTGCACTAGTTGATGCTCCTCTACCTGATCCATCTTTTGCAGTTCAAAGATAATATGCAGATGCATGTTAATTTTCTTTGCCAATTAAGTTACATTAAATTAAATTGTATCTTGACTGTTAATTTTACTTACCTTTTTCCTTCTGAAGCTTTTGAACTGCTGGGTTCTTGCAAGTTCTCATATTATGACCAATCTGATTGCACCTCCGACATGTCATCAATATTCCTTTTTTTGACAATCTTCCACTTGCACCTATCTTACGTTCCTCATGTAGATCTCTAATGTAAGACCCCGAATTTTATGAAATAAAAGTATTCAATTTTTCTTATAATTACTATTCAGTAAATGGTTAAATTGATAAATGTTAAAGTTAAGGGTGATTATAAAATATTCGTTATTGTCGGGGAATATTCGTACGACGGCGCAGCTATTTGCGGGCCCCATAACGAATAACTGTCGGGTGAAGGAAAACGATAAATTTGAGTTTTTACAAATAACGACGTAGTTGTTACTGTTAACACTGTTGGAATACCCGGTGGTTAAAATACAGTAATACGCGTTATTGCACAGTAGCACACGGTATTGCATAGTATTTTTGAAATTATTGATTCTTACGTAAGAAGGCACAACTCAATAATTGTTACAGTAATTACTGTTTAATATTTTATTTTATTGATTCAATAATTGCTACGTTGAAATTTTATATTATTGTTGTTCAATAATTGTTGCTGCACAGTATTTTCCATTATCAGATCAATAATTCATATTATTTGAATAGTATTATTAGATAGCATTATTGGCAATGTCTAGAAAGTTCTGTCTAAGGAGAGGTTTGGTCATCTAATTGTGCGCCAGTAAGGAGAAATTCTTATTGGAAAGCCCCCTCTTTCCTGGGAACGGCCTGGTTGTCATAAATGTGATTCTGTAATATTATTTGTGAATAATTAATTATTGATTTATATGATAAGGAAATATTTATTTTATGTGGATATAAACGAGGGATATATTTTTGTGGTTAAAAATGAAGGAGCTAATGTTGAGATTTTTATCCGTATTTTTGTCGGAATGGAGGTATTAAAAATCAGGATTTTTGAGATATTTTGCGGGGGTTATAATTTTTAATCCGACCGTTGGATCGTGGTAATTTTTGGATATGTTATACATATATAAGTTGAGTATATGTCCACAAATTTTGAACCGTTAAAAATGAACGTATGATTTATTATGAATTTTACGAGATGACTGGTTCAGAAATTGTTGAATTTTCGGAGTTTATCATTTTGGTAGAAAATTCTAGAATTGGTGGGCCCCACTTGTGGTTGGTGAAGAAATGTGCTGAATTATATTTCAAATGTGGTGGGTGGGAATAGTAGCAGGTAAAGCCATCAGGTTGCAGGTCAAACCTACCAAAATTTTCCTATAAATAGAGGGCTAAGTTAGAATTGAAAAACACACCAGAAACATAAGCTTTCTCTCTTTCTCTCTCTATATTATGAAGCATATTTTGTGAGTATTTAGATACTTTGAGAGTTGCTATTCAGTGCAAGTTTCCTTCGGCTTTGCATACCGATCAGAAGTACTGCTCTTTTGAGGTAAGGGATAGTAAGGGATATTAACGGATTTTAAGGGTTGTTATGATTTTCAGTTTCGTAATTTTTCTGATCTTCAAAAATTATGGAAAAATTTGAAATGATATTTTGATGAGTTTTCTTGATTGTGTCCAAAAATGGTGATTTTTGGATGTATAGATTGAGAGTTATGAATTTTATGAGAAAAGACTATTTTAGAAGTAACAGCTTATAATTCCTTGTGGTTAACTCCAAAATTGATGAAATTTTTATTGGAAGTACATGTATATGATAGAAGTATACTCTGTAAATTTCAGAATTTTTAGACAAAAGTACAATTTTTGATAAATGTCTAAATATTCGGCTATTTTGGCCATATGAAAAATAGTAAATGACTTTTAAAAATTCTGAGAAAAATATATGTTCACTATGGGACTATATTATGCTAAATCCCAGAAAAGAAATATTTTTAGAACTGATTTGGTATTTTTCATGAAAATGGTCTAGCTATGAGTAAATGAATTAAATATGTTTTGTGAAGAAAGAAAATTGGAAAATAGGATTTTATGGCTTGAGAATCCTATATGAGGTATATGTAGATTTTTGATGAGGGTTTTGGTTATTGATGATGAAATTGTAAGAGTTGACATTTTATGATGTTTAAATGCATTAATTAGTAAAGTGTAAACAATTAAAATAAATTGTTTATAAATTTAAGTAATGTTATTCTTTCAATATCATTATACCGAAATATTGGTATGAATTTTATTATAAAATTTCTATCTTTTGTGTCGGGGTTACTATTCATGAGTTACGAATATTACTCTTGAGATTAAAACTATATGTTGATCATATTATTTTTATCATCATATATAACATTTTTATAACCCTGATGTTGAAATTCTCTTTCACTGGAGTGTAAAGATGGGTAGATTATTGGTATGATCATGACTAGGGTTCTCTTTGGCCTGTAGTGCAAAGTTGAATTGTGACTGGTATGATCATGACCATTGAATTTATAAGTGAATATCTTTAGCTTAAGTGCAAAGGTGAAATGATCAACATGGTTATAATTATTGTTTATATAAATTCTGAAATGATTATATATTTCTTTGAGATATGAATATATTTGGCCTGTAGTGCAAATATGAACTGTTGAGGAATATCTTTGGTCTGTAGTGCAAAGATGAATTGTTGATGAATATCTTTGGCCCGTAGTGCAAAGATGACATGTTGTTGAATATCTTTGGTCAGTAGTGCAAAGATGAACAGATGTTGAGATGAACATGACCAACTGGTGATACAAATGAATATCTTTGGCCGTAGTGCAAAGATGAAGTTATTAGTATGATTATGAACAGGAAATGTGATTTGGTGTAACCATGATCTTTGATGTTTCAGGTAAAGATAGGTGATATAAATTATCTTCGTCCTGCATGAGAAAAGGAATTTAGAACTACAGTTATGATTATGAGTTATTCATATGATTGTGGACCAGAATTGTTGATTGATGTTACAGGGATAAAATATTGTTGGTGGATTTTTAACATGGAGAAGATAATAGACTTTATAGTCTATTTGACTCTTCTAATGAATTGCTCGTTCCGCTGCAACTATGGTTGAAATTTTTATCATTTACCATATGTTCTAAATCTCTGATTTATTGTTGATGAAGGCTATTGATAATTGAATTATCTTTAGTCATGATATTTGTAAGACCCCGAATTTTATGAAATAAAAGTATTCAATTTTTCTTATAATTACTATTCAGTAAATGGTTAAATTGATAAATATTAAAGTTAAGGGTGATATATGATTTTTTTCAAAATACACAAGTGGTTATAAAATAATCATTGTTGTCGGGGAATATTCGTTTGGTCGTGGAATATTTTTTCTGTCGGGGAATATTCGTACGACGGCGCAGGTATTTGTGGGCCCCATAACGAATAACTGTCGGGTGAAGAAAACGACAAATTTGAGTTTTTACAAATAACGACGTAGTTGTTACTGTTAACACTGTTGGAATACCCGGTGGTTAAAATACAGTAATACGCGTTATTGCACAGTAGCACACGGTATTACACAGTATTTTTAAAATTATTGATTCTTACGTAAGATGGCACTACTCAATAATTGTTACAGTAATTACTGTTCAATATTTTATTTTATTGATTCAATAATTGCTACGTTAAATTTTATATTGTTGTTGTTCAATAATTGTTGCTGCACAGTATTTCCCATTATCAGATCAATAATTCATATTATTTGAATAATATTATTAGATAACATTATTGGCAATGTCTAGAAAGTTCTGTCTAAGGAGAGGTTTGGTCATCTAATTGCGCGCCAGTAAGGAGAAATCCTTATTGGAAAGCCCCCTCTTTCCTGGGAACGGCCTGGTTGTCATAAATGTGATTCTGTAATATTATTTATGAATAATTAATTATTGATTCATATGATAAGGAAATATTTATTTTATGTGGATATAAATGAGGGATATATTTTTGTGGTTAAAAATGAAGGAGTTAATGTTGAGGTTTTTATCCATATTTTTGTCGGAATGGAGGTATTAAAAATCAGGGTTTTTGAGATATTTTGCGGGGGTTATAATTTTTAATCCGACCGTTGGATCGTGGTAATTTTTGGATATGTTATACATATATAAGTTGAGTATATGCCCACAAATTTTGAACCGTTAAAAATGAACGTATGATTTATTATGAATTTTACAAGATGACTGGTTCAGAAATTGTTGAATTTTCGGAGTTTATCATTTTGATGGAAAATTCTAGAATTGGTGGGCCCCACTTGTGGTTGGTGAAGAAATGTGCTGAATTATATTTAAATGTGGTGGGTGGGAATAGTAGCAGGTAAAGCCATCAGGTTGCAGGTCAAACCTACCAAAATTTTCCTATAAATAGAGGGCTAAGTTAGAATTGAAAATCACACCAGAAACATAAGATTTCTCTCTTTCTCTCTCTATATTATGAAGCATATTTTGTGAGTTTTTAGATACTTGGTGAGTTTCTATTCATCAGTGCAAGTTTCCTTCAGCCTTATACCGATCAGAAGTACTGCTCTTTTGAGGTAAGGGATTGTAAGAGATTGTAAGGGATATTAAGGGTTGTTATGATTTTCAGTTTCATAATTTTTCTGATCTTCAAAAATTCTAGAAAAATTTGAAATGATATTTTGATGAGTTTTCTTGATTGTGTCCAAAAATGGTGATTTTTGGATGTATAGATTGAGAGTTATGAATTTTATGAGAAAAGACTATTTTAAAAGTAACTGCTTATAATTCCTTGTGGTTAACTCCAAAATTGATGAAACTTTTATTGAGAGTACATGTATATGATAGAAGTATACTCTGTAAATTTCAGAATTTTTAGACAAAAGTACAATTTTTGATAAATGTCTAAATATTCGGCTATTTTGGCCATATGAAAAATAGTAAATGACTTTTAAAAATTCTGAGAAAAATATATGTTCACTATGGGACTATATTATGCTAAATTCCAGAAAAGAAATATTTTTGGAACTGATTTAGTATTTTTCATGAAAATAGTCTAGTTATGAGTAAATGAATTAAATATGTTTTGTGAAGAAAGAAAATTGGAAAATAGGATTTTATGGCTTGAGAATCCTATATGAGGTATATGCAGATTTTTGATGAGGGTTTTGGCTATTGATGATGAAATCTTAAGAGTTGACATTTTATGATGATTAAATGCATTAATTAGTAAAGTGTAAACAATTTAAATAAATTGTTTATAAGCTTAAGAAATGTTATTCTTTCAATATCATTATACCGAAATATTGGTATAGATTTTATTGTGGAATTTCTACCTTTTTGAGTCGAGGTTACTATTCACGAGTTACTATTCACGACAAAATTGGTTTCTTTTACTAACCAAATTATAGTTGATTTATGAATATTACTCTTGAGATTAAATCTATATGTTGATTATATTGATTTTATTATCATATATAACATTTTTATAACCCTGATGTTGAATTTCTCTTTCACTGGAGTGTAAAGATTGGTAGATTATTGGTATGATCATGACTAGGGTTCTCTTTGGCCTGTAGTGCAAAGTTGAATTGTGACTGGTATGATCATGACCATTGAATTTACAATTGAATATCTTTAGCTTAAGTGTAAAGATGAATTGATCAACATGGTTATAATTATTGTTTATATAAATTCTGAAATGATTATATATTTCTTTGAGATATTAATATCTTTGGCCTGTAGTGCAAAGATGAAATATTGATGAATATCTTTGGCCTGTAGTGCAAAGATGAATTGTTGATGAATATCTTTGGCCCGTAGTGCAAAGATGACATGTTGTTGAATATCTTTGGCCAGTAGTGCAAAGATGAACAGATGTTGAGATAAACATGACCAACTGGTGATACAAATGAATATCTTTGGCCGTAGTGCAAAGATGAAGTTATTTGTATGATTATGAACAGGAAATGTGATTTGGTGTAACCATGATCTTTGATGTTTCAGGTAAAGATAGGTGATGAAAATTATCTTCGTCCTGGATGAGAAGAGGAATTTAGAACTACAGTTATGATTATGAGTTATTCATATGATTGTGGACCAGAATTGTTGATTGATGTTACAGGGATAAAATATTGTTGGTGGATTTTTAACATGGAGAAGATAATAGACTTTATAGTCTATTTGACTCTTCTAATGGATTGCTCGTTCCGCTGCAACTATGGTTGAAATTTTTATCATTTACCATATGTTCTAAATCTCTGATTTATTGTTGATGAAGGCTGTTGATAATTTAATTATCTTTAGTCATGATATTCTTTACTGAGCTAGTTGTGCTCACCCTTTTGCTTCACAATTCCTTTCAGGTAATAAGAGTGTAGCTGGGTCGAGCGAGGGTAACGGGGAAATAGAACGGTGGTCTCTAGCTGTGGATGTTCTCCCGAAGCAGTATAGAAAAGTTCATTTAGTAGTTATATTTGGTGAATCCAATAGGGTGAGGCGAACCTAACGTTGGAAGGGTGTTTTACCACTGTCATACAAGATGTTTAATGACATACAACCTCATGTCATCATAAGACAGGGTTGTGCTCATCCACTTGCTGAGTATATCTATGGGCACTACCTATATAATCTTGGTGTTTGTTTGAAGTATAATTCTCAATTAGAAACAGTGGAGATAATGATAAGTCAAGAGAAGACTCACCATTGGGAAGAATATGATAGTAATCTTCTCGTTTTTCTTTGGGGTCTATTGGGTAAACCAAGGATAATTTTGTGGCCATATGATATCTATCACAACCTAGAAGCATGGCCTCCCATGTACGAAGGTTTCCTTAAGCACTTCCCAAAGATTCTAATTTCCAAAACAGTTTTTGACTATACCTTTATGTAAGGTGTCATTGTGAGGTGATGTCCACGGTTGGAACATGAGTCACATTTGGTATATATTTGTATCCAAACTCACAGCATATGTGTTGTTGTATTTTGCACGACAATTGTTGTAATAAAGTTGTAGTTATTTTCTGTACCATGTATTTGGCGACTCAAAATGGGTTGGATGGAATGGACCTATTTTGGGGTTGTCACAATATTCTTTACTGAGCTAGTTGTGCTCACCCTTTTGCTTCACAATTCCTTTCAGGTAATAAGAGTGTAACTGGGGTCGAGCGGGGTAACAAGGGAATAGAACGGTGGTCATCATTTAGTAGTTATATTTGGTGAAGAAAATAGGGAGAGGCGAACCCAACGTTGGAAGGGTGTTTTGTCACTATCATACAAGATGTCTAATGACATACAACCTCGTGTCATCATAAGACAGGGTTTGTGCTCATCCACTTGCTGAGTATATCTATGGGCACTACCTATATAATCTTGGTGTTTGTTTGAAGTATAATTCTCAATTAGAGACAGTGAGATAATGATAAGTCAAGAGAAGACTCACCATTAGGAAGGAATATGATAGTAATCTTCTCGTTTTTTTGGGGTCTATTGGGTCAACCAAGGATAATTCTGTGGCCATATGATATCTATCATAACCTAGACGCGTGGCCTCCCATGTACGAAGGTTTCCTTGAGCACTTCCCAAATATTCTAATTTCTAAACAGTTTTTGACTATACCTTTATGTAAGTGTTATTGTGAGGTGATGTCCACGGTTGGAACATGAGTCACATTTGGTATATATTTGTATCCAAACTCACAGCATATGTGTTGTTGTATTTTGCACGACAATTGTTGTAATAAAGTTGTAGTTGTTTTCTGTACCATGTATTTGACGACTCAGAATGGGTTGGATGGAATGGACCTATTTTGGGTCGTCACATCTAATCCTTCATTTTTTTGGCCTTCCAGGAAGCACTTTAAGTTTTGGGGACAATAACTTCTCCTTGCCTGAAGGTTCCCACAGGTCTAGTCCATTTATACCTCTCAATGGAAACTGATAAGATGCCAAGTAAGCATCCTCTTTTAAGCATTGCTGAGACATATTCCTCTGGTTCCTCCCTTTGCTCATAAATGGCAGCAACTGTATGTCTACAAGGGATACCATCAAGATCCCAAGCTCTGCAAGCACAAGTCCTGTTCACCAAACTAACTGTCCTAACCTTCAAGTCCACCATCCCTTTTTACTTCATACCCCTCAAAACCATCCCACTTAGCTTCATAGCAAAAACTATCATTCTTTGCATCCTCTAATTTTTTTCTAATTCTAGGAGGCAGCACATCATCACTTCTCAGCATCATTGCCTTGTTTCTAACCAATCTCTCCATGATATGTTCTCTCATATCCTCAAGCATCTCAATTATTGGCTTTTGTCTTGCAGCAACTATCCAACCATTGAATGTTTCGGACAAATTGTTGGTACTGATATCACACTTGCATATGTCACTGAAGAAAGCTTTGCACCACTTTTTTGCATCTTGTTTTGACAACTGCTCATGTGCTTCTACACTTAACTGTTTCAGTTCTTCCATTTTGATCCATGTAATGCTTCCTATTTAAACACTTAGATATTTTCCAGAATGCAGTTTTCAACTCAAATCCTTTGTTCTTTTTCCTCCAATTTGCGTAGATGTGTCTAGCACAACATCTATGTTCAGCTTGAGGAACAATTGTCTTGATTGCAGTATCCAAACCCTACACAAAAACATGACTACATTAGCTATATATAACAAACATTTATAATATGGTAAACGAAAATACAATAAAATGAAATTAAGTACCTTTTGTTGGTCTGTAATAACTGTGAGACCATATCCTCCACCAAGATAACCTAGATCATCCATTAAAATATGCAAAAACCAAGTCCAGCTGTCTGTGTTCTCAACCTCACTACTGCTGCCAAGCAATGGATACATTTGATTATTTGTACCCTCCCAACTGCACATAACAACTCACCCTTGCATATTCCTTTGAGAAAACATCCATCAAGGCCAATTATGGCCTACAACCTGCCAACCAGCCTCTTTTCAAAGCATCAAATCCTATATAAAATCTTTGAAATCTCCCTGGTTCCTCTGGTGACTACTGCCTATCTACTTAATTTCAAATGTTGATCCTTTGTTAGCCCTCCATCAATTCCTTCTCATAGTCCCATAACTGTCCATATATATCATCAATTGTTGCATAAGCACGCTTGAGTGCTATTTCTCTAGCCCTGTAGCACTGACTCAATGACACTCTAACTTTTAAATGCTTCTTCACATCCCATTGGAATTCTGAGAGTTTCCAAAATGGACAAGCTTTTTATTTTATCATAATAGTGCTTGGCCAAAAACCTTGCATTTACTTGTCTATTTTTCTGTTTATTTGTGCACTTGTGAACATTGTTATAGCTTTTTACAGTAAAAGTGTTCTCATGTTTCAACACAGTTTGCCCATAAATTCCAAGGACAACCCTCTGCACACTTCACTTGTACTTTATCCCTTGCATTTTTTAAAAACCATACATTATACTTTTTTCCAATTGCATATTGTTTCACTGCCTCTTTAAAATTCTCTGTGGTTAGTAAATTTCATTCCAACAGAAAATTCAACATTTTTAATGTCAGTCTTTGGATTAAATTCAAGATGTTTTTCTCTTTCTTATATTGGTTGGTATGACCTCATCATCTTCATTCTCACTTGTTTCAGGTGTGTGCAGCTCATCAGAATCTAAGTCAATTTCATCCCAGTTTTCAGCTTGTGCTCTTTGCCCACCTTCATCAACAGGTCTCTGCCCACCTTCATCATTAGGTCCCTGCCCAATTTCATCAACATCAACATGCTTATCATTCCTCCTTCATTTTTCCTCTTCATTTTCTTCTTCAGTATCTTCATCATTTTTTCTTCTTCTGTTCCTCTTTTTCTCACTTTTTTTTCCCTCTCTTTTGCTGCTTCTCAAATTTTGCCTAGCAACAAGTAACTCTTCATCACTCTCAACTAACCAGTCACAATTACTACTTATATCAGAGTCTGTATCTCCTACTCCTTCATATTCTATATCCTTCTCATTATCAGTCTGAAGCACATCAACCTCAATCTCTTCTACTCCCTCATTATCAGTTGTTCTTCAATGTTAACATATGTTAAAACCTTCCCTATGTTAACTATGTTATGTACTTACATATTTCTTCAAAAATCCCTCACTGTCATCATCAGTACTTACTATTTGTTCATGGTCATGGTTGATTATATCTCAAACAACAGGGTTCTTCTTAGCATACTCACACATGTCAATAACACCTTTATCATAACCTACTGCCTTAAGCCCTTCTGCTAAACTTTGAACCAGGAATAAGATAATATACATTTTTCATATTCTTGCCTTCCAAGTACTGTTGAAACATAATCAATAATCCCAGGCCCAGTTATATAATCAGGATCATATTTACACAATTGACTAACAGTGCCTCCAACATAATCAACTATATCACCATTATTTATTAGTTTACCACCATGATTGTAAGACCCCAAATTTTTTGAAATAAAAGTATTTCAATTTTCTATTCAGTAAATGTTAAATTGATAAATGTTAGAGTTAAGGTGATATATAAATTTTTTTCAAAATACACAAGTGGTTATAAAATATTCATTGTTGTCGGGGATATTTCGTTTGGTCGTGGAATATTCTTTCTGTCGGGAATATTCCGTACGACGGCCAGCTATTTGTGGGCCCCATAACGAATAAACTGTCGATGAAGAAAACCGACAAATTTGAGTTTTTACAAATAACGACGTAGTTGTTACCGTTAACACTGTTGGAATATCCGGTGGTTAAAATACAGTAATACGCGTTATTGCACAGTAGCACACCGTATTGCACAGTATTTTTGAAATTATTGATTCTTACGTAAGAAGGCACTACTCAATAATTGTTACAGTAATTACTGTTCAATATTTTATTTTATTGATTCAATATATTGCTGCGTTGATATTTTATATTATTGTTGTTTCAATAATTATTGTTTGCACAGTATTTTCTATTATCAGATCAATAATTCATATTATTTGAATAATATTATTAGATAACATTTTTGGCAATGTCTAGAAAGTTCTGTCTAAGGAGAGGTTTGGTCATCTAATTGCGCGCTAGTAAGAGAAATCCTATTGGAAAGCCCCCTCTTTCCTGGGAACGCCCTGGTTGTCATAAATGTGATTCTGTATATTATTTGTGAATAATTAATTATTGATTCATATGATAAGGAAATATTTATTTTATGTGAAATAAATGAGGAATATATTTTTGTGGTTAAAAATGAAGGAGTTAATGTTGAGGTTTTTATCAGTATTTTTGTCGGAATGGAGGTATTAAAAATCAGGATTTTTGAGATATTTTGCGGGGATTATAATTTTTAATCCGACCGTTGGATCGTGGTATTTTGGATATGTTATACATATATAAGTTAAGTATATGTCCACAAATTTTGAACCGTTAAAAATGAACGTATGATTTGTTATGAATTTTTAAGAGGTGGCTGATTCAGAAATCAGGTTATAAATTATTTTGGTGGAAAATTCTAGAATTGGTGGGCCCCACTTGTGGTTGGTGAAGAAATGTGCTGAATTATATTTCAAATTGGTTGGGTGGGAATAGTAGAAGGTAAAGCCATCAGGTTGCAGGTCAAACCTACTAAAATTTTCCTATAAATAGAGGGCCAAGTTAGAATTAAAAATCACACCAAGAAACAAGTTTTCTCTCTTTTCTCTCTCTAGATTATTGAGTGTATTTTGTGAGTATTTAGATACTTTGAGAGTTTCTATTCATCAGAGCAAGTTTCCTTCAGCCTTATACCGGTATTCCGACCAGAAGTACTGATATCTTGAGGTAAGGGATATTATTTTCCTTCTTAAATGATATTATTTTCTTCAATATCATTATGCTGAAATATTGATATGAGTTTTTATCAAATTTTGGAACTTTTTGTGTCGGGGTTACTATTCACGTATACGGTACTATTCACGTATACGCACTATTCACGAATAACGACACTATTCACACCGAAAAATAAAATTTTTCCTTTTGTCCAAGATGTCTTAATATGGTTACTATCTTTGATTGTATCCATGTTTTGATCTTTATTTTGAATTCTGCTTCACAATTGATTATTATGAAGTATTATTGATCTTGGATAAACTGTTATACGAAGCCCTACTATTTGTCCTTCTGTCTCATTGGATTCGTTCTCTTTAGATATTTTTCATCACCTCAGTCTAAATGATGATATTAATGAATATCTTTGGCCTGTAGTGCAAAGATGTATGATACTTGATGAATATCTGGCCTGTAGTGCAAAATGAACAGGTGTTGAGATGAACATGACTGACAGGTGATACAAATGAATATCTTTGCCTGTAGTGCAAAGATGAATATTTGGATAAAGATGATTAATAATTGATGTTACAGGGATAAAATATTGATGATGGACTTTTAAATCTTAAAGATAGTAGAATTTTTTCTCTACTTGACTCTTCTAATGGTTTGCTGTTTCCGCTGCAGTTGTTGATCTAAAACTTGTTGTCGATTATATTCTATCAGATTTTTCCTCCCTGTTGAGACTAACGATAATTTGTTTTGTATATTATCTTAGTCATAATTTTCTTTACTGGGCTAGTTGAGCTCACCCTTTTCCTTTTTGTTCCATTTTTCTTCTCAGAGGTGAGAACATAGCAGGATCTAGTCGGGTAAATGGAGTGATGGTTCTAGAAAGATGTTTTAGCAGTCCTCACTATTTCTGTAAAATAGTGTTTGAATAATTGTTATGAGAGATTTATTTGAGTGTGGATATTGTCTAGAAGACAATATTTGTATTTAAACTCACAGTATGTGTTTGTCGTATTTTGTGCACGACAATTGTATTATTGAAGTTGTAGTTTGCTTTTTGTACCATGTATTTGGCGACTCAGAAGGGTTGGATGATTGACCTGTTTTTGGGGGCGTCACAATGATGAAATCTTAAAGTAATGACATCCATTTCTGCATTAACAAAAATAAATAAATATTGTATATATAATTTAACAAGTACTAAACATAAAGTAAATAAATGGGGACCTCACATGAGTTAGGGAGACAAAACTATGGGAACTGAGGGGGAATACTACTTTCCAGTTAGGAGACTACAGATTTGTAAGCAATACAAACATAAAGTCCAAATATAACACATATTCAAACCATAAACATAAACTTACTTCGCTATCTTTCGAAAGTAGTGACCGAAAGTGGGGACCGACAGTCAGGACCGACAGTGGG
>CM029013.1:52731738-52959410 GCA_016801055.1 Panax notoginseng | reverse complement strand
TTGGATAGAATCATATTTACCTACAAAACAGCAAAAATCAATAATATTAGAATTTAAAACACAGACAAGATTCCACATCTCGCATCTTACGGATATTAGCTCTGCTTAATTATCTTCATATGAGCTAGCTAGTCCCCATTTAAGCGATTTATATACTTCACTTGACTTGCAATTTCATATTGTCAATCTATATATATGCGGCGGATCAGGAGCACTAGCTCTTCTAAATTAGCATTATTCCTTAAGTAGCACTCTGTATATAATGCTTCCGGTTTTTGGCTCCAATTTGAAAATTTTCTTTCACTCCAAAACAAAACATGCTCTAAATTTCCCTCCAAAACCTAAAATCAATCTTCAGACCAAATCGAACTCCAAATTTCTCTCTCCAAAACTCAAAATCGATCTTCAGACCAAATCGGCACCTATTTCAGTCCAAATCATAATTCACCTATTTCACGATTCGGCATCTAAGTCGAACAAATCGGCACTTGACATCTCCTATTTCAGTCCAAATCGACTTCGACTCGGACCAAAACCTTGATTTCAACTTCGAATCGATAAGGGTTTGACTTGACTATTTCCTCCATTACAATTGTATTTCTAGGTTTTTACCAAAACCTTGATTTCAACTTCGATTCGGTAAAGGTTTGACTATTTTCCTCCATTACAATTGTATTTCTAGGTTTTTGTTTTGGTCCGACTTTGATGGCAACATCTCTAGCGGTCCAATTTCCATTGTTTTAGAGTAAAATTAGATCCTTACATATGTGACTATGGAGTTTGATATTGTTCCCATCAATGAATATCGGAGGCATCCCTAGCTGGTTTGTCTTTGTTGGTGAATATACAACCACTTTAGTAATCGTTTGTACATTTTTTATAATCTTGTTGATTGATGGCCAAGATTTACATAATTACCTTTTCAATGTGTTTACATGATAGTTTACTGGTGCAAATTTCTTGGATTATTCCTCTGAACTATACATGTTGACTGTGCACTAAACATGATATAAACTCAACAAGAGAGACACAAAAAGCTTCAGGTTCACTGATATCAAATTCTGGTTGATCATTATAGACCCTCAAGTACACATAGCCAGCATAGAGTTCTTTCGATAAAGCCTCATATTGAAAGGCATGTGAATCTGCCAGGTCATATGAACCATTGGGACCTTGGCTCGCACGCTGCTCATCCACAAACTTTAATAGTTCTGCTCGGGCTGACGAGTTCCAAATAATCTGCAACCAGCAGTAATAAATATAATATGAAATTTAACAAGCTACAATCAGAAAGACCATCTATTCATCTTGCCTAAGGAAGCAGTCGTACTGATATACTACACATGCAATCAAAACCATAGCCATAATTCTGGAAAATCAAGTTTATTACGCATAATAGCAACTCAACATAAAAAGCGTCATATAGAGTTAAAAATAAAAATACCACCAGGTTCACTACGAACACTTCTGTGACGCTCCCAAATCCGGGACACTCGTACCTCAAATTCAGTGCTCAAGATTCAACATACACATCACATCTAATTACCCATTCAATATTAATACATCATTCATACTATTTCTTAATACAAACATAACATTATCCCAGGTTTATCTAACCTTAATTTAAGTACATATTCTTAGATACACAAAACGTTTACAAAATTAATAACATAAGACAACATAAATAAATAATACTTCAAAGACCTTACTCGGTCGCCTTCTCTTTTCCTTTGCTCTTCTTGGAACTTTCGGCTACCTCGGCTTTAGCCGAAATATTTTGTTTTAAGTAAGGGTGAGCAATTAAGTAATTGGTTTGCTTCACAAGTTAAAGCATTCAATAAAGGATATAGAAGAGTCTAACTTTCTATAATGTCAACAATATTCGAAAGAGTTCGAGATAGCTGAATAATAAATATCATTTTCAATATCAAGAATTTTCTTGTATTCCATGATGAATAACATACCAAAAATGAAAGATGTTAAAATCTTTCAAGGATTCAACAATATCAACTTGATTATGAAGAATTAACAATATTGTAATAATATTCAATAGGGTGGGATATTTTCAGATTTCATGCTGAGTGATCACAAATGGATCAAGAACAACTAGAGGAATTATCAATTCATTTACTGATTGAATACCTCAAGAGTATAAGTTAACCGTAAAGATTAAATCATATCCTTCTGTAAGTACGTAAAGGTATCAACCTCATTGTACTCGTGATTATGCATAACTCAATAATAGCGCAATGATCGGATGCCCGACAATAAAGTTCCCCTTTTTACAAGGGTTGTTCATCTTAGTCTTACATCATGAGTTCGTACCACAATAATATGGTTTGGATTGCTTTTAAAAAAATACTATGATTTCAACATATTATTAACATTGATCTAGCCGAAATAAATGACATAAATCTT
Organism: Panax notoginseng; assembly: GCA_016801055.1. NCBI lineage: Eukaryota > Viridiplantae > Streptophyta > Magnoliopsida > Apiales > Araliaceae > Panax > Panax notoginseng. The sequence continues at coordinate 52,956,992 of CM029013.1, read as the reverse complement.
TCAATAACAACTTAGTTCAAATAATAGAACGATTCATCAATTATTAGTCTAGCCAAAACAATTAGCTGAGACATGGTTCATAAACAGTTCATGATTAAAAGAACTTTAAATTTATTTCACAGTTCAAATAATAAAACAGGAAATCAATTGCACTATGTGCGAATAACAATAATATGTATGGATGTGAATAATCAACAATAATTATTCACTAATCATACTTTAAAAAATAATAACTCAAGTTGAGTTAGAAAACTTGTCTGATCGGTTAACTACTACTACGCAATTTAATTTAATTTCTTTCGAAAAACTATCATTAATAAAATCGATCGCTCAATTAACATCACATATCTTAACTATTATTTCATACTAATTTATCTAAACATATAATCACATAATCAAATAATACATTAACTCATTAGTAATATCATCACCCATTGATAATATTATTATCATATAATAAAATAATATTTCATCATTTCTTAACATTATTAATCACTTACTAATATTTTATTCCCTTTTCAATATTATTAATCACTTAATAATATTTTATTCATTCACAAGTATTATTAATCATTTAATAACATCTTACCCAACTCGTAATATTATTAATCATTTAACTTAACTTTAATCTAATATTATTAATCATTTAATAATATTTAAATCATTATCTAATATTATTAATCATTTAATAATATTTTAATTTAACTTTAATTTAATATTATTAATCATTTAATAATATTTTAATTTAACTTTAATCTAATATTATTAATCATTTAATGATATTTTAAATCATTAAATAATATTATTAATCATTTAATAATATTTAATTTAACTCTAATATAATATTATTAAACATTTAATAATATTTTAAATCCAATTTTAATCTAAATATTATTAATTACTTAATAATATCTTAATTTAATACTATTAATCTCTTAATAATATTTTAATCATTTATTATACTAATAAACAATTTATTCTAATTGTTTAACTTTTACTAATTACGTTATTTAACAACCCTAAAATGCCATAACTATAACATCTCATCAAAAATTACCAAAATACCGTCCATAAATCAGAAGACCACATTTTTAGGGTTTCCAAGCCATAAAATTACATTTTGCCATTTATGACATCACATAACTTATTTTACCCATTTATTCATAACTCAATCATTTACATGAAAAATATCAAATCAACTCCAAATATCAGTATATGATATTATGATGAACATCTAATTTTTCTGGAATTTTTGAATTTCATTTACTATTTTTAAAATGACCAAAACAGCCGGATCTTGTAACATTTTTCATAAATCATAACTCTATCCAAAAACTCTGAAATTTTCATGGTATGCTTTTGCCATGATACTCTACCTCCAGTAAAATTTTCACAATTTTTGGAGTTGCACATAAAAAGTTATTCTTGTTCACTTTTAAAAGAGTATTTTCTTGTAAAATCCATAACTTTCATTCTACACATCCAAAACTATCCATTTTTTTCCTAAATACAGATAACTCATCAAAGTATCTTCTCAAAGTTTTTAGAATTTTTAGAGTACAGAAAATGGACGAAAATGCCCTTGTTAGCAAGTGGCCAAAAGATGTCCACTTTACCTTTAGTTCACCATGGACTGTTTTGGCTCCAACAGCTCTTAAATCTTGAAAAACCATTATTTTTTAGTGTTACCACTTGAGTTTACTAGTTAACTTACATATCTAGCACCCCTTTGACGAATTACAAATAGGAAGTGTAGATCTAAAGTTACACATGATCCAAGTGAAGAAAAGCAAGGGTTTTCACCCTTTAGGAACACACGTTCATTTTCTTCCTTTAGATCTTCATTCTAACACTCAACATGGTTAGATCCTTACATGAGATATGTAGATCTAAGAGTTTTTGAGTCTTAGAACATTACCCCTCTAATACTTTGAAAATAAACCAAAATAGAAAGAAAGAATGTAGTTTAAAATCTCACCTTGATCTTCTAGCAACCTTCCTTGATTTACCCAAGTATCTAAGGAACTAAGGATGCATAAATGATGAAGCTCTCTCCCCCTTTTCTCCTCCTCCAACCCCCGGTCTCTCTCTCTCTTCTTCTCTATTCTTTTGCTTTGTTAGAAAGTGAAATGAAGGAGAAATGAAATGAAAAATTAGTGTATTAGTATAAAAGTATAGATATACAACCTATATCTATATTTTTATCACAATACTTCATATATCCGCTAGATATTTATCTTTTTAGATTACATGAAATCCTAATTAAGATTTTGGACCAATGAGAGAGTGACACCTTAGTCCTTTGTGTAAGTAACTTAGAGATAAAGCGATTAGTTAACAAATAAGGCAATTAAATTATCACATCACAAGCCTAAAATGGCCATAAGGGGCCGGGTATTACCCCCCCCTTTTTTACCCTATTTTTGCTTTATTTCTAATGCCAAATTTGATTAATCAAATGTCCAAAATGTCCCTTAATAATTGGGCTAAAGATTGGGCTATCAATTTAATTCCTTTGGACTTCCTAATTAATTGTTTGAACAATGAAAATAACATAGTCCAATATTTTTAACCTATCTTACCCTAATTATTTATTTAAAGTTTCTATCCCCACTCTTTTGGAATTAAATACTTACTCAAGTCCATCTAATTTTATAACTCAATTAGACTTGCTTTAATTAAGTTTAAAATAAATAATAAATTGAGATAATAAAAATAATCTCTTAGGTTAGTATAAATTTTATATATACTAAAATTCTTCAATACTACAACCCTTAGGATATTTAATTACCATACCTAATATGTATTATTAGGTTATAAGTTTTCATTTTAATTCTTTTTAATAAATAATTACATATACATTTATAATACATATACATATATCTATTTAGACACATACACTTTCCACATAAGTCATAACTTATTTATCATCATTGATAAATAATTATTAAATTCATTTATTAGGCTATTCAACTCATGTTTTAGTAAAATCTTCTAATATGGTTTAATACATTCAATAAGCCTTTTCAATGTGGCTTGCCATATATTATTTTTACTTGCTACATTCTTAATTCCTTTCTGTTTTACTATTTCACTAATCCAATTAGTCTTAATTAGCTTGATGAATTATTATACATCTTCATCCACTTTATATTAGTTATACTAATTAATCACTTAAAGATTATAAATCTTTCTATTTACCATTCAAGGCTAACACTCAAGCTATATTGATTTTTTTTACATAAGCTTATCTTACCTTTCCTTGATCAACTTGATTAAGTATTTATCTTAGTTAATTTAAAATAAATAAATTAACTATCTTGTTTACTTTATATCTCATAACACATTTTCACTTATGAGCTTAAGATAAAAAAAAATTATTCGTAAAAATTTAAATATATAATCATATAAAATTCTCGGTCCTTACAACTTTAGTTAGGCTGTAAGAATTAATATCCAACTATACCGTAGAATTAAAGTAATAATTCCATTGAGGTTCCAATAAAAAGTAAATATAACAGAATATTGTAAATGTGATCCAACTCTGATATTAATTTCAGAATTCGACCTGGTATGGAAACTTTGCCACTGCATATGTTAAGAACCAGTAGTGAAATGAGAAGAGAAATAAAAGCTGCAAGACCTTTAGACAAATCATGCCCAATTAGACAGCAAAATAACTACTTATACTTGGTAGCTGCTCAGAGTTTTTGCACCAATTTCTTGGTAGACAAGCTCTATTTGGTAACTATCCATACATGACCCTCTACTCGAGCTCCAAACTTTGTTGCAATTATTGACTTAAAGGGTTTCATAGAAAAAGTTAAATCTTGCATTATTATACATAATAAAGCCACCCAACAGGACTTTAAGTGATTTTTTTCATTCAACTGAGGAACAAAGTCAGAAATTCTCATAACTTTAGTCCTTGAGCCTAAATATAGTAAAATAAAATTTTCAACAACTGCATAAGCACACTAGTAGAGTTCCTACCATGAGGAAAAGAACCTGTCTTGCACAAAAATGTGTTATAACTTGCATAACAGACCTCCAATGTTCATAAGATAAAAACAGGAGACACAACATTTACCTCTGGTGACTCCAAATTCCAGTTCATTTTCGACTATAGGTCTTTTGGCCATTGATCTTTCAGCATTCTGGTAAGTTTAGGAGTTAGCAAAGCCCTGAGAGTATCAGCAGCAGCTGGATTGTAGGGTGTTGGATTGTCATCAGCAGCCATGCCACTAAGCCTTGCAAAAGCCTGAGATGCCCGAATGGCATGCATAGTTTTGGCAGCTTGCACACTAACACCAACACCATGTGCCTCCGCCATATCAGATTCCTCAGCTGTTGAATCATACTGTAGCAACAACGACAATAGATACCTATTACAATGGTATAATAGTAATAATTAACACCACAACGCCCACAAATACAAATAATGCATAATTAGAGTAGCATATGGCTTGAGATCAGCTAAATACATATTATATGTGATGCATATAATAAGCTAATGCATACCTATTATATGTGATGCAGTAAGAGGAAAGACACTCAATTCATCGTTCTAAAAATCAAGCCTCATAAACCATAAACAAGAATTTTACTACTGAGTTGCTGCCATGCAAGCTAGCAGTGGAAGATGACATCCTGATAACCTAAAATACAATACTGTTCATGTTGATTCCAAAATCTCCACCGGATGTGAAACACTTGGATCTTGAAACTAAATGACCTCTTAAGGAGTCTCAGTTTGCGAAGATGCTTGGAGATGCTCTAGCCACTGCAAATACCTAAACATGTATGCTAGTTGACTTGGTGTTAACGTGAAAGGATGACAGATCTTCAAAAAAGGACTTGACCCAAATACTTGAAAATGAGCATAAGTATTTATATTAATAAGAGGAATGTAATCATAGAGCATATACTGTTAACCAACGTAATAAGTAAAAGAACCCCAAGGGGTAGCTCAATTAGTAAAGGCCTACAAGGAAAAACCTTGAGGTCGCAATATCACAATGAAACCCAATATCACAACCCCAAAACTATTTGATAAAGGATCACATTTTTTCAAGCATGTGTACAAGTACCCAAAGGTTTGATAATTTTCCATTTGCGGTTACAAATTTTCACATAGAAACCTTCATATTTTCTTATATTTTTTCTTAATTTAAACTTCGATTTCTAAATTGGCTTGAAAGATTTTATAGCTGGTTGAGATCTTCATAATCTCATAATTGTAGTATTAAATTCAACAGACTCAAAGTTTCTTAATTATCAGGCCTTTTTGGTTTGATTCTTTCAATTGTGTTACTCCACAATCTTCCAAAATTGAAAATTTTCTTAATAGTTTTTCAATTTTGTTTACCAGAATTTCAATTGGGTTTCAACTAATTTATGGTTAATATTGCTATCAATTACACCAACTTGCACAAACATACAAACAATTAAACATACAAACCAACACATGTTAATACAGAAAAGAATTAGGAAGATAAAAGAAAACCCAAAGCAAGCTAATACAGAGAAGAATTAAGAAGATAAAAGAAGACCCAAATGGTAAATTGCTAGAAAAAAATAAAATTACCAATACCAACTTGTTTTCTGAGAACGAAGAGAAGATGGAAATTAGCGCATGAACCGCAATTCAACTATAACCACAACCAAAATCCTAAAATCCCAAAATCTCAAAATCAGATAATAAAATGGGTATATGCACAGAAGTATCGAAGCTTTGGAGATTTATAATACGTGACCAAAAGCTTACCTAAAATTAGGAGATTTATAATCCTAAAGTGCTGTATTGACCAGCATAAAACAATGACATACCGAAAAATTCACTGACAATGGCGACAGATCCCCATATAATCAAGTTACATACACAATTTAATCAAGTTGCATACACAATATCATACCTTTAGAAGAAGATTGAGATTCACCAGGCAGTGAGACCTCATCGGATACATACGGAATTTCTCTCCAAGCTTCCACAATCTGATTCATGGTCTCCCTCACTACCTTACCTGTTCGGTCACCAAAGTATCAATTAATGGTTTAGTAATCGATGTGAAGGGGGGGGTTTAGTGATGTGAGACGAAATTGAGCTAATGGCAGTGACTCAGGCGGAGCGGACTGCCGAGTCGGGGTAACCGAGGCGGCGGATTATAGAGAGGAGTTTGGAGAGCTAGGTTAGGGATGACTGAGGAGTGACCTTCTTTGTTTTTCTTAAAATCAAAGCCTCCGTGTTTTTCTTTGTCAAAACATCCGTGTTTTTTCAAATTACATATTCAACGTTTTCTACTAGAAAACGTTATAAACTTAAAACCCCATACAACATATAATCAACTCACAACATTTTTACATATCTACAACATTTTTCAAAAAACACTACAACATTTTTTTGTAAAATCGTTGTTATTTAAGTATCTTCTTTTTACTGATTTGTAGTGGTATGACCGAAGGCCAACCATGGAAACATAACTATGCGTAATTTGTCAGCGGCAACCATGAATGAGAGAGTTTCTTGTTTCCTTTTATCTTCAATGCAAATAAATGTGAAGTACAAAGCAAATTATGAGCACAGAGCAATACTCCCTCGGTTTCATATGAAGCGTAGTTATTACATAAAACACACGTATTAAGAATATTATTATTTTGTAATTAATATAGGTCTCAATTTTCCTATTTATCCCTTATGTGTTGGTAGTCTGTCTCCTCCAATTAACATACAAACTAACGTGTATCTCTCATTAAATAAGAGAGAGAAAATAGAATGGAGTAAGTAGTGTTTTTATAGAAATAAATTTCCTTAGAAAGTGGAGAGGAATTAGGTGTCGTGTTTTTATGGAAATAAATTTACTTGGAAAGTGTTGCACTTGAAAAGAGAGATATTTAGGGATAAATAAGTAAAATATGAGAAAATTTCTCCTAAAAATTTGCAAACGACACTTAATTAGGAATCAGCTTTTTTCTCTAAAACGACACTTAATATGGAACCGAGGGAGTAATATTTTTTCTTCATTTTTAGCCCTGTTGGGCCATGATACTTTATGCACCGGGCCGGGCCGGACCGGATGGGCTCATCCCTTGGGTTATATTTATTGTGTCTTGAATATGTTGGGCCGGATCGTTGGGCTGACTCATTGGACAAATAAATATCTTTATTTGGGCCTATGGTTTATTGGGCCGAAACAATGAGCCGAACCATTGGAGTAGTATAGTTCCACGTAGGCTTTGACCGATGATGATTATAGGGATAAAATTTTGACTGTCATCTCTGCATTGTATTTAATGAGAATTGGACAGGGCTTAGTCAGCTAAAGGTTGTGGGCCTGGGAAAGTCAATTGCATACAGGATAAACCAGACTTTGGAGTATACGAGGAAGGATCACACAAGCTAAAGGTAAGAACAAACAAACTGAATCATTTTCTCTCTCAAGCACTAGATATTTTTTCATCCATTGTTAACCTTGTGATCGCCTGTACTGACTCTCACGCCGGAGTTATCCCCCGACGGTCAAGCCGTCAAGCTTTTGGTGATTGTCGTGTTTACTGTGCAGGATAAAGACACGTCTTACGTGATTGGGACGTGAAGAAAGATCTTGGCGTTAACATTGGCACTAGAAGGAGGGGGCTGTGTTCTAGTGTCCTTAAAGTTTTCAATCACAAACTGTAACTTTTCTACGTCGGAATCCATGGTGAAGAGTAAAATAGTTACCCCAGAGGGACAACCAATAGCTGTAAGTTCGTCTACACCGCGAGTATATAGCAAGGATCGATTGGGTCCTGCAAACATTGTTCATGCTAGTACGGTTTCCAAACACCATCTAAGGGTTCTCGTTCGAGAGTCATTGGTAATGTTATGAGAAGACTGGTTTTCACTGTCGAGAAAGAACCCGATCATAGTTGGAAACGGGTAGAAGGCACACCGCCTAGAACCCGACACCGAGATGGTCAGGTTGACATATTGTTTAAGATTGGCCATGATGGGCGAAGAAGATGATAAAGTTTTAGAAGTTCTTCTGAAACTACGGAAAGAAGCCTATGTCCTCTGAAGATACACCTTGAGGCCGACCTTGGGGACGACGAAGACCCAACAGTCATTTTCCTGATTGACCGAGTAGGGTATCCTGCCCTATTGGTTCTCAGGATTATGGTCGAAGCTGATGGAGATGAAGACCCAACAGCCATTTTCCTGATTGACCGAAGAGGGTATCCTGCCCTATTGGTTCTCGTGATTATGGTCAAAGCTGATGGAGATGAAGACCCAACAGCCATTTTTCTGATTGATTGCCCTATTGGTTCTCGGGATTATGGTCGAAGCTGATGAAGATGAAGACCCAACAGCCATTTTCCTGATTGACCGTAGAGGGTATCATACCCTATTGGTTCTCGGAATTATGGTCAAAGTTGACGGAGATGAAGACCCAACAACCATTTTCTTGATTGACCGAAGAGGGTATCCTGCCCTATTGGTTATCGGATCATGCTCGAAGCAGACGAAGAAGTATATCTAGGAGTCGCACTCATGAGAATTCACTGAGGGCACACCACTATGTGGATACTCATCTTCGGACAAGCCCGTCTAAAGCTACAAGTTCTAAAGCTACAAGCTCATCAGGTTGTTCCGAAGAAGCTTTGAGGAGGTTAAGGAGAAGCTGAAAAGTATGACAGAACTGTAAGACCCCGAATTTTATGAAATAAAAGTATTCAATTTTTTCTTATAATTACTATTCAGTAAATGGTTAAATTGATAAAAGTTTAAAGTTATGGGTGAAATGTGAATTTTTTTTGAAAATAAGCAAGTGGTTATAAAATAATCATTGTTGTCGGGGAATATTCGTTTGGACGTGGAATATTCTTTCTGTCGGGGAATATTCGTACGACGGCGCAGCTATTTGTGGGCCCCATAACGAATAACTGTCGGGTGAAGAAAACGACAAATTTAAGTTTTTACAAATAACGGCGTAGTCATTACCGTTAACACTGTTGGAATACCCGGTGGTTAAAATACAGTAATACGCGTTATTGCACAGTAGCACACGGTATTGCATAGTATTTTTGAAATTATTGATTCTTACGTAAGAAGGCACTACTCAATAATTGTTACAATAATTACTGTTCAATATTTTATTTTATTGATTCAATAATTGCTACGTTGAAATTTTATATTATTGTTGTTCAATAATTGTCATTGCACAGTATTTTCCATTATCATATCAATAATTTATATTATTTGAATAATATTATTAGATAACATTATTGGTAATGTCTAGAAAGTTCTGTTTAAAGAGATGTTTGGTCACCTAATTGCGCGCCAGTAAGGAAAAATTCTTATTGGAAAGCCCCCTCTTTCCTGGGAACGACCTGGTTGTCACAAATGTGATTCTGTAATATTATTTGTGAATAATTAATTATTAATTCATATGATAAGGAAATATTTATTTTAAGTGGATATAAACGAGTGATATATTTTTGCGGTTAAAAATGAAGGAGTTAATGTTGAGGTTTTATCCGTATTTTTGTCGGAATGGAGGTATTAAAAAATCAGGGTTTTTGAGATATTTTGCGAGGGTTATAATTTTTAATCAGACCGTTGGATCGTGGTAATATTTGGATATGTTATACATATATAAGTTGAGTATATGTCCACAAATTTTGAACCGTTAAAAATGAACGTATGATTTATTATGAATTTTACAAGATGACTGGTTTAGAAATTGTTAAATTTTCGGAGTTTATCATTTTGATGAAAAATTCTAGAATTGGTGGGCCCCACTTGTGGTTGGTGAAGAAATGTACTGAATTATATTTTAAATGTGGTGGGTGGAAATAGTAGCAGGTAAAGCCATCAGGTTGCAGGTCAAGCCTACTAAAATTTTTCTATAAATAGAGGGCTAAGTTAGAATTGAAAATCACACCAGAAACATAAGTTTTCTCTCTTTCTCTCTCTATATTATGAAGCATATTTTGTGAGTATTTAGATACTTTGAGAGTTGCTATTTAGTGCAAGTTTTCTTCGGCTTTGCATTCCAGTCAGAAGTGATGCTCTTTTGAGGTAAGAGATAGTAAGGGATTTTAAGGGTTATTATGTTTTTCAGTTCGTAATTCTTCTGACCCTTTAGAAAATTCTGGAAAAATTTGAAATGATATTTTGATGAGTTTTATTGATTGTGTCCAAAAATGGTGATTTTTAGATGTATAGATTAAGAGTTATGAATTTTATAAGAAAAGACTATTTTAAAAGTAACCGCTTATAATTACTTGTGGTTAACTCCAAAGTTGATGAAATTTTTATTGGGAGTACATGTATATGATAGAAGTATACTCTATAAATTTTAGAATTTTTGGACAAAAGTACAATTTATGATAAATGTCTAAATATTCGGCGGTTTTGGCCATATGAAAAATAGTAAATGAGTTTTAAAAATTCTGAGAAAAATATATGTTCAATATGGGACTATATTCTGCTAAATCCCAGAAAAAAAATATTTTTAGAACTGATTTGGTATTTTTCATGAAAATAGACTAGTTATGAGTAAATGAATTAAATATGTTATGTGAAGTAAGAAAATTGAAAAATAGGATTTTATGACTTGAGAATCCTATATGAGGTATATGCAGATTTTTGATGAGAGTTTTGGTTATTGGTGATGAAATCTTATGAGTTTGGCATTTTGGAATGATTAAATGCATTATTTTAGTAAAGTGTAAACAATTAAAATAAATTGTTTATAAATTTAAGAAATGTTATTCTTTCAATATCATTATACCGAAATATTGGTATGAATTTTATTGTGGAATTTCTACCTTTTTGAGTCGGGGTTAATATTCACGAGTTACTATTCACGAGTTACTATTCATGAGTTACTATTCATGGGTTACTATTCACGAGTTACTATTCATGACAAAATTGGTTTCTTTTTCTGACCAAATTATAGTTGATTTATGAATATTACTCTTGAGATTAAATCTATATGTTGATCATATTGTTTTTATTATCATATATAACATTTTTATAACCCTGATGTTGAAATTCTCTTTCACTTGAGTGTAAAGATGGGTAGATTATTGGTATGATCATGACTTTGGGTTCTCTTTGGCCAGTAGTGTAAAGTTGAATTATTGACTAGTATGATCATGACCATTGAATTTATAATTGAATATCTTCAGCTTAAGTGCAAAGGTGAAATGATCAACATGGTTATAATTATTGTTTATATAAATGATTATATATTTCTTTGAGATATTAATATATTTGGTCTGTAGTGCAAATATGAACTGTTGATGAATATATTTATTTGGCCGTAGTGCAAATATGAACTGTTGAGGAATATCTTTGGCATGTAGTGCAAAGATGAAATATTGATGAATATCTTTGGTCTGTAGTGCAAAGATGAATTGTTGATGAATATCTTTGGCCCGTAGTGCAAAGATGACATGTTGTTGAATATCTTTGGCTAGTAGTGCAAAGATGAACAGATGTTGAGATAAACATGACCAACTGGTGATACAAGTGAATATCTTTGGTCGTAGTGCAAAGATGAAGTTATTAGTATGATTATGAACATGAACTGTGATTTGGTATAACCATGATCTTTGATGTTTCAGGTAAAGACAAGTGATGAAAATATTCTTCGTCCTGGGTGCGAAGAAAAATTTAGAGTCACAATTATGATTATGAATTATTCATATGATTGTGGAAAGGAACTGTTGAGTGATGTTACATGGATAAAACATTGTTGGTGGATTTTTAACATGGAAGAGATAATAGACTTTATGGTCTATTTGACTCTTCTAATGGATTGCATGTTCCGCTGCAACTATGGTTGAAATTTTTATCATTTACCATATGTTCTAAATCTCTGATTTATTATTGATGAAGGCTATTGATAATTTAATTATCTTTAGTCATGATATTCTTTACTGAGCTAGTTGTGCTCACCCTTTTGCTTCACAATTCCTTTCAGGTAATAAGAGTGTAGCTGGGTCGAGCGAGGGGTAACGGGAAAATAGAACGGTGGTATCTAGCTGTGGATGTTCTCCCGAAGCAGTATAGAAAAGTTTATTTAGTAGTTTTATTTGGTGAATCCAATAGGGTAAGGTGTACCCAACGTTGGAAGGGTGGTTTGCCACTATCATACAAGATGTCTAACGATATACAACCTCGTGTCATCATAAGACAGGGATGTGCTCATCCACTTGCTGAGTATATATACGAGCACTACCTATATAATCTTGGTATTTGTTTGAAGTATAATTCTCAATTAGAGACAGTAGAGATAATGATATGTCAAGAGAAGACTCACCATTGGGAAGAATATGATAGTAATCTTCTCGTTTTTCTTTGGGGTCTATTGGGTCAACTAAGAATAATTCTGTGGCCATATGATATCTATCATAACCTAGACGCATGACCTCCCATGTACGAAGGTTTCCTTGAGCACTTCCCAAAGATTCTAATTTCTAAAACAGTTTTTGACTATACCTTTATGTAAGGTGTCATTGTGAGGTGATGTCCACGGTTGGAACATGAGTCACATTTGGTATATATTTGTATCCAAACTCACAGCATATGTGTTGTTGTATTTTGCACGATAATTGTTGTAATAAAGTTGTAGTTATTTTCTGTACCATGTATTTGGCGACTCAGAATAGGTTGGATGGAATGGACCTATTTTGGGGTCGTTACAGAACTGTTGCAGTGCTTCGACAGAAGCAGAGTTTGTGGATGCTATTTGCAGACGAATATTCTACTTTAGGCTCATCTCCGTTATTCAGGATTTCTGGTGCCATCCGAAGCTGGGGATATTCTTCGAAGGGTTCATGTGAGTATTTGTGTCAACTGAATAGTTCGATCCCGCATCAGCCACCAAAAAGGCTCTGTTCGATTTTATCTCCTATACCTTTTGTTGTCTGGGGGTAGTCATATTGGGTCCATTGCCTAGGGGTTAGGTTAACAGACGCCAATTAATGGGATCGAGGTTTGAAGCATTCATGAAGGATTTCGGTAGCTCTTCCGTAGACTGACAAGCACGGGCAAACTTCATCGGTGTATGGAGGTTTGGGTGGACTCGTTGACCATTTGATGGTAGCCTTTTCGGCAGGTGGTCCTTGTAAATTTGTCAGGCCCTTCGTGGTAGGCAAACTTCATCGGTGTATGGAGGTTCGGGTGAACTCGCTAACTATTTGATGGTAGCCTTTTCGGCTAGTGGTCCTTGTGAATTTGTCAGGCCCTTCGTGTAGGCAGACTTCATCGGTGTATGGAGGTTCGGGTGGACTCGCTGACCATTTGATGGTAGCCTTTTCGGCAGGTGGTCCTTGTAAATTTGTCAGGCCCTTCGTGGTAGAAAAAATTCATCGGTGTATGGAGGCTCGGGTGGACTCGCTGACCATTTGATGGTAGCCTTTTCGGCAGGTAGTCCTTGTGAATTTGTCAAGCCCTTCGTGGTAGGCAAACTTCATCGGTGTATGGAGCTCGGGTGGACTTGCTGACCATTCGATGGTAGCCTTATCGACAGGCGGTTCTTGTGAATTTGTCAGGCCCTTCGTAGTAGGCAAACTTCATCGGTGTATGGAGGTTCGGGTGGAAGTAAACAAATTCCTATCATGCAGATCTACCTCACACTTTGGTAACAAATAAGTATTGCATTACTTTACTTCCTGATTTTGTTTAAGTGTTGAGTTCGGATTGCATTATTAATTGACCTGATCTTATCTGTTATATGACTTGCTTAATTGTTTACTAACAATTTATGTAAAGTTTAAAAAGAGGTTGTACATTTTTTAAGTTGATTGATGATGAAATATTGACAAGAAAGATCACAAAGATGTAATAAGGAATAAAGTCGATATTTCATTGATATTTAATTATTTAACAAAGGAGGTATAAGTCTTTACAGGGAATCCTAAAGCTGAGGATGAAATGGTATCTTTATGTTTCCTCATCGTCTTCACTGTCTGAAGAGTCGAGGAGAGCCGGGTTTACTTTGGCCACTACAAGTTTGGCTTTGTATTTACTTCGGCAGACCTCGTACCCTTCAGAATACATGCGGACAATTTCATCGTTCAGCTCGGCCGACTTTCTGCACTCTACTTCAATCTCCTTACGAAGCTTATCAGTCAGTGGGGGGCCCAAATCTCTGAAAGCCCGGAGTTCTCGAAGTTCCTCTTCAAGCTTTTAACGATATGCTAGATTCTTTGATTCTTTAGCTTGGATATCGTTATTTTGTTTCGTCAGGCTTGAGTTGGATTGGGCTAGATCTTCAGTCTGCTTCGTCAAAGTTTCATTTTTCTGAAGCAGATCGACATTTATATCAGTGATAACTTGATGAGTGGCCCTGGACGTCTTCAAATCTTCTCTGGTTTGAGCAAGATCTTTCCAAAGGCACTCATTGTTAAGGAGAGCAATTTCAATATTGTCTCTCTCTTTCGCCATAGCAGACTTAAATGTGGCATTCTCTCTTCGAGCGGCTTCTTCTTCGTCTTTGGCTTCTTTGTATTTGGGGCGGAGGCGTCCGAAGATATCGTTTGCCTGCAGATGGTCAATGTTAATAAATCAACTCAAATCGATGGGCCGACACGTAATTGGATAAGTCAAACAGCAACTTACTCTAGCTTGATACTTCATCCCCTCGTCGATCAGGTCCATTATGGAGCTGTTGTGACGCCCCCAAAATAGGTATACAACACCCATTCTGAGTCGCCAAATACATGGTACAGAAAGCAAACTACAACTTCAATAATACAATTGTCGTGCAAAATACGACAACACATACTGTGAGTTTAAATACAAATATTGTCTTCTGGACAATATCCACACTCAAATAAATCCTCATTACAATTATTCAAACACTATTTTACAGAAATAGTGAGGACTGCTAATACATCTTTTTAGAACCATCACTCCATACCCCGACTAGATCCTGCTATGTTCTCACCTCTTGAGAAGAAAAATGGAACAAAAAGGAAAAGGGTGAGCTCAACTAGCCCAGTAAAGAATATTATGACTAAGATAATATACAACAAATTATCGTTAGTCTTCAACAGGGAAAAATCTGATAAAATATAATCGACAACAAGTTTTAGATCAACAACTGCAGCGGAAACAGCAAACCATTAGAAGAGTCAAGTAGAGAAAGAATTCTACTATCTTCTAAGATTTAAAAGTCCATCATCAATATTTTATCCCTGTAACATCAATTAATAATCATCTTTAACCAAATATTAATCTTTGCACTACAGGCCAAAGATATTCATTTGTATCATCAGTCGGTCATGTTCATCTCAACACCTGTTCATCTTTGCACTACAGGCCAAAGATATTCATCAAGTAATTATACATCTTTGCACTACAGGCCAAAGATATTCAGTTGTAAGACCCCGAATTTTATGAAATAAAAGTATTCAATTTTTCTTATAATTACTATTCAGTAAATGGTTTAATTGATAAATATTAAAGTTAAGGGTGATATATGAATTTTTTTCAAAATACACAAGTGGTTATAAAATAATCATTGTTGTCGGGGAATATTCGTTTGGTCGTGGAATATTCTTTCTGTCGGGGAATATTCGTACGACGGCGCAGCTATTTGTGGGCCCCATAACGAATAACTGTCGGGTGAAGAAAACGACAAATTTAAGTTTTTACAAATAACGGCGTAGTTGTTACCGTTAACACTGTTGGAATACCCGGTGGTTAAAATACAGTAATACGCGTTATTGCACAGTAGCACACGGTATTGCATAGTATTTTTGAAATTATTGATTCTTACGTAAGAAGGCACTACTCAATAATTGTTACAGTAATTATTGCTCAATATTTTATTTTATTGATTCAATAATTGCTACGTTGAAATTTTATATTATTGTTGTTCAATAATTGTCACTGCACAGTATTTTCTATTATCAGATCAATAATTCATATTATTTGAATAATATTATTAGATAACATTATTGGCAATAACTAGAAAGTTCTGTCTAAGGAGAGGTTTGGTCATCTAATTGCGCGCCAGTAAGAAAAATTCTTATTGGAAAGCCCCCTCTTTCCTGGGAACGGCCTGGTTGTTATAAATGTGATTCTGTAATATTATTTGTGAATAATTAATTATTGATTCATATGATAAGAAAATATTTATATTATGTGGATATAAATGAGGGATATATTTTTGTGGTTAAAAATGAAGTAGTTAATGTTGAGGTTTTTATCAGTATTTTTGTCGGAATGGAGGTATTAAAAATCAGGGTTTTTGAGATATTTTGCGGGGGTTATAATTTTTAATCCGACCGTTGGATCGTGGTAATTTTTGGATATGTCATACATATATAAGTTGAGTATATGTCCACAAATTTTGAACCGTTAAAAATGAACGTATAATTTGTTATGAATTTTACGAGATGACTGGTTCATAAATTGTTGAATTTTCGGAGTTTATCATTTTGGTGGAAAATTCTAGAATTGATGGGCCCCACTTGTGGTTGGTGAAGAAATGTGCTGAATTATATTTCAAATGTGGTGGGTGGGAATAGTAGCAGGTAAAGCCATCAGGTTGCAGGTCAAACCTACCAAAATTTTCCTATAAATAGAGGGCTAAGTTAGAATTGAAAATCACACCAGAAACATAAGCTTTCTCTCTTTCTCTCTCTAGATTATTGAGTGTATTTTGTGAGTATTTAGATACTTTGAGAGTTGCTATTCAATGCAAGTTTCCTTCAGCATCATATCCGATATCCAGCCAGAAGTACTGCTCTTTTGAGGTAAGGGATTGTAAGGGATTGTAAGGGATAGTAAGGGATATTATTTTCTTCTTAAATGATATTATTTTCTTCAATATCATTATTCTGAAATATTGATATGAGTTTTTATCAAATTTGGAACTTTTTGTGTCGGGGTTACTATTCATGAGTTACGAATATTACTCTTGAGATTAAAACTATATGTTGATCATATTATTTTTATCATCATATATAACATTTTTATAACCCTGATGTTGAAATTTTCTTTCACTGGAGTGTAAAGATGGGTATATTATTGGTATGATCATGACTAGGGTTCTCTTTGGCCTGTAGTGCAAAGTTGAATTGTGACTGGTATGATCATGACCATTGAATTTATAATTGAATATCTTAAGCTTAAGTGCAAAGGTGAATTGATCAACATGGTTATAATTATTGTTTATATAAATTCTGAAATGATTATATATTTCTTTGAGATATGAATATATTTGGCTTGTAGTGCAAATATGAATTGTTGATGAATATCTTTGGCATGTAGTGCAAAGATGGCCTGTTGATGAATATCTTTGGCCTGTAGTGCAAAGATGAACTGTTGTTGAATATCTTTGGCCCGTAGTGCAAAGATGGTTTGTTGATGAATATCTTTGGCCCGTAGTGCAAAGATGGATTTGTTAGTATGATTATAAACAGGAATTGTGATTTGGTATAACCATGATCTTTGATGTTTCAGGTAAAGACAGGTGATGAATGTGACAACCCCAAAATAGGTCCATTCCATCCAACCCATTCTGAGTCGTCAAATACATGGTACAGAAAATAACTACAACTTTATTACAACAATTGTCGTGCAAAATACAACAACACATATGCTGTGAGTTTGGATACAAATATATACCAAATGTGACATTGGACACCATCATGTATCAGCACTTCACAAAGGTACCTTACATAAAGGTATAGTCAAAAACTGTTCTAGAAATTAGAATCTTTGGGAAGTGCTCAAGGAAACCTTCGTACATGGGAAGCCACGCGTCTAGGTTATGATAGATACCATATGGCCACAGAATTATCCTTGGTTGACCCAATAGACCCCAAAGAAAAACGAGAAGATTACTATCATATTCTTCCCAATGGTGAGTCTTCTCTTGACTTATCATTATCTCCACTGTCTCTAATTGAGAATTATACTTCAAACAAACACCAAGATTATATAGGTAGTGCCCATAGATATACTCAGCAAGTGGATGAGCACAACCCTGTCTTATGATGACACGAGGTTGTATGTCATTAGACATCTTGTATGATAGTGACAAAACACCCTTCCAACGTTGGGTTCGCCTCACCCTATTTTCTTCACCAAATATAACTACTAAATGATGACCACCGTTCTATTCCCTTGTTACCCCCGCTCGACCCAGCTACACTCTTATTACCTGAAAGGAATTGTGAAGCAAAAGGGTGAGCACAACTAGCTCAGTAAAGAATATCATGACTAAAGATAAATAAATTATCAATAGTCTTCATCAATAATAAATCAGAGATTTAGAACATATGGTAGATGATAAAAAATTTCAACCATAGTTGCAGCGGAACATGCAATCCATTAGAAGAGTCAAATAGACTATAAAGTCTATTATCTTCTCCATGTTAAAAATCCACCAACAATATTTTATCCATGTAACATCACTCAACAGTTCCTTTCCACAATCATATGAATAACTCATAATCATAATTGTGACTATAAATTTTTCTTCGCACCCAGGACGAAGAATATTTTCATCACCTGTCTTTACCTGAAACATCAAAGATCATGGTTATACCAAATCACAGTTCCTGTTTATAATCATACTAACAAATCCATCTTTGTACTACGACCAAAGATATTCAACAACAGTTCATCTTTGCACTACAGGCCAAAGATATTCATCAACAGACCATCTTTGCACTACAGGCCAAAGATATTCAACAACAGTTCATCTTTGCACTACTGGCCAAAGATATTCATATCTCAAAGAAATATATAATCATTTCAGAATTTATATAAACAATAATTATAACCATGTTGATCAATTCACCTTTGCACTTAAGCTGAAGATATTCAATTATAAATTCAATGGTCATGATCATACCAGTCACAATTCAACTTTGCACTACAGGCCAAAGAGAACCCTAGTCATGATCATACCAATAATCTATCCATCTTTACACTCCAGTGAAAGAGAATTTCAACATCAGGGTTATAAAAATGTTATATATGATGATAAAAATAATATGATCAACATATAGTTTTAATCTCAAGAGTAATATTCGTAACTCATGAATAGTAACCCCGACACAAAAGATAGAAATTCTACAATAAAATTCATATCAATATTTCGGTATAATGATATTGAAAGAATAACATTACTTAAATTTATAAACAATTTATTTTAATTGTTTACACTTTACTAATTAATGCATTTAATCATCATAAAATGCCAACTCTTACAATTTCATCATCAATAACCAAAACCCTCATCAAAAATCTGCATATACCTCATATAGGATTCTCAAGCCATAAAATTCTATTTTCCAATTTTCTTTCTTCACAAAACATATTTAATTCATTTACTCATAACTAGACTATTTTCATGAAAAATACCAAATCAGTTCCAAAAATATTTCTTTTCTGGGATTTAGCATAATATAGTCCCATAGTGAACATATATTTTTCTCAGAATTTTTTAAAACTCAGTTACTATTTTTCATATGGCCAAAACCACCGAATATTTAGACATTTATCAAAAATTGTACTTTTGTCCAAAAATTCTGAAATTTACAGAGTATACTTCTATCATACACATGTACTCTCAATAAAAATTTCATCAATTTTGGAGTTAACCACAAGGAATTATAAGCTGTTACTTTTAAAAGAGTCTTTTCTCATAAAATTCATAACTCTCAATCTATACATCCAAAAATCACCATTTTTGGATACAATCAAGAAAACTCATCAAAATATCATTTCAATTTTTTTCAGAATTTTTGAAGATCAGAAAAATTACGAAACTGAAAATCATAACAACCCTTAAAATCCCTTAATATCCCTTACAATCCCTTACAATCCCTTACTATCCCTTACAATCCCTTACTATCCCTTACCTCAAAAGAGCAGTACTTCTGACTGGAATGTAAAGCCGAAGAAAACTTGCACTGAATAGCAACTCTCAAAGTATCTAAATACTCACAAAATATGCTTCATAATATAGAGAGAGAAAGAGAGAAAGCTTATGTTTCTGGTGTGATTTTCAATTCTAACTTAGCCCTCTATTTATAGGAAAATTTTGGTAGGTTTGACCTGCAACCTGATGGCTTTACCTGCTACTATTCCCACCCACCACATTTGAAATATAATTCAGCACATTTCTTCACCAACCACAAGTGGGGCCCACCAATTCTAGAATTTTCCACCAAAATGATAAACTCCGAAAATTCAACAATTTCTGAACCATTCATCTCGTAAAATTCATAATAAATCATACGTTCATTTTTAACGGTTCAAAATTTGTGGACATATACTCAACTTATATATGTATAACATATCCAAAAATTACCACGATCCAACGGTCGGATTAAAAATTATAACCCCCGCAAAATATCTCAAAAACCCTGATTTTTAATACCTCCATTCCGACAAAAATACTGATAAAAACCTCAACATTAACTCCTTCATTTTTAACCACAAAAATATATCTCTCATTTATTTCCACATAAAATAAATATTTCCTTATCATATGAATCAATAATTAATTATTCACAAATAATATTACAGAATCACATTTATGACAACCAGGCCGTTCCCAGGAAAGAGGGGGCTTTCCAATAAGGATTTCTCCTTACTAGCGCGCAATTAGATGACCAAACCTCTCCTTAGACAGAACTTTCTAGACATTGACAATAATGTTATCTAATAATATTATTCAAATAATATGAATTATTGATCTGATAAAGAAAAATACTGTGCAGCAACAATTATTAAAACAACAATAATATAAAATATCAACGCAACAATTATTGAATCAATAAAATAAAATATTGAACAGTAACTACTGTAACAATTATTGAGTAGTGCCTTCTTACGTAAGAATCAATAATTTCAAAAATACTATGCAATACCGTGTGCTACTGTGTAATAACGCGTATTACTGTATTTTAACCACCGGGTATTCCAACAGTGTTAACGGTAACAACTACGTCGTTATTTATAAATAACTTATACTTGTCGTTTTTTTTTCATCCAATCGCTTTCCGTTATGGGGTCCACACAAGGCTGCGCCGTCGTACGAATATTCCCCGACAGAAAGAATATTCCACGACCAAACGAATATTCCCCGACAACAATGATTATTTTATAACCACTTGCTTATTTTGAAAAAAATTCATATTTCACCCATAACTTTAAAATTTTATCAATTTAACCATTTACTGAATAGAAAAATTGAATACTTTTATTTCATAAAATTCGGGGTCTTACAATCTCCCCTCCTTATGAAATTTCGTCCCCGAAATTTACGTACCTGGTATTTCAAAGAGTTGAGAATACCTTGCTTTCATTTCAGATTCCATCGTCCTTATCATCATGATTTCTCCATTGCTCATCTCCTGTATTTCAGATATCTTTCTAGAATACAGCTTCAAAACAAGGGTTAATTTAACAAATTAACATATCACATAATATCTCGATATTATGACTGACCAACAAATAAGCTTAGATAGGACACACTAGCGAAGGATTTACTCATCTCTCCCCTCCTAGTTATATTCCCCGATCTCCGCCAAAGATCATATCCCTAAGCTCTGATACCACCTGTGACTCTCATGGTGCTTCAACCACAGCACCTCACAGTGGTACCTATCAGTTTGCCACCGCAGAACGGCGTCCCCTACGGAGAGTCTGGCTTCGGTGCATCCCCCATCAACAGGAAGTCACCAGCGAGAGGCTCGGGGCTCTTTACTTATAGCTCTGATACCACCTGTGACAACCCCAAAATAGGTCCATTCCATCCAACCCATTCTGAGTCGTCAAATACATGGTACAGAAAATAACTACAACTTTATTACAACAATTGTCGTGCAAAATACAACAACACATATGCTGTGAGTTTGGATACAAATATATACCAAATGTGACATTGGACACCATCATGTATCAGCACTTCACAAAGGTACCTTACATAAAGGTATAGTCAAAAACTGTTCTAGAAATTAGAATCTTTGGGAAGTGCTCAAGGAAACCTTCGTACATGGGAGTCCACGCGTCTAGGTTATGATAGATATCATATGGCCACAGAATTATCCTTGGTTGACCCAATAGACCCCAAAGAAAAACGAGAAGATTACTATCATATTCTTCCCAATGGTGAGTCTTCTCTTGACTTATCATTATCTCCACTGTCTCTAATTGAGAATTATACTTCAAACAAACACCAAGATTATATAGGTAGTGCCCATAGATATACTCAGCAAGTGGATGAGCACAACCCTGTCTTATGATGACACGAGGTTGTATGTCATTAGACATCTTGTATGATAGTGACAAAACACCCTTCCAACGTTGGGTTCGCCTCACCCTATTTTATTTACCAAATATAACTACTAAATGATGACCACCGTTCTATTCCCTTGTTACCCCCGCTCGACCCAGCTACACTCTTATTACCTGAAAGGAATTGTGAAGCAAAAGGGTGAGCACAACTAGCTCAGTAAAGAATATCATGACTAAAGATAAATAAATTATCAATAGTCTTCATCAATAATAAATCAGAGATTTAGAACATATGGTAGATGATAAAAAATTTCAACCATAGTTGCAGCGGAACATGCAATCCATTAGAAGAGTCAAATAGACTATAAAGTCTATTATCTTCTCCATGTTAAAAATCCACCAACAATATTTTATCCATGTAACATCACTCAACAGTTCCTTTCCACAATCATATGAATAACTCATAATCATAATTGTGACTATAAATTTTTCTTCGCACCCAGGACGAAGAATATTTTCATCACCTGTCTTTACCTGAAACATCAAAGATCATGGTTATACCAAATCACAGTTCCTGTTTATAATCATACTAACAAATCCATCTTTGTACTACGACCAAAGATATTCAACAACAGTTCATCTTTGCACTACAGGCCAAAGATATTCATCAACAGACCATCTTTGCACTACAGGCCAAAGATATTCAACAACAGTTCATCTTTGCACTACTGGCCAAAGATATTCATATCTCAAAGAAATATATAATCATTTCAGAATTTATATAAACAATAATTATAACCATGTTGATCAATTCACCTTTGCACTTAAGCTGAAGATATTCAATTATAAATTCAATGGTCATGATCATACCAGTCACAATTCAACTTTGCACTACAGGCCAAAGAGAACCCTAGTCATGATCATACCAATAATCTATCCATCTTTACACTCCAGTGAAAGAGAATTTCAACATCAGGGTTATAAAAATGTTATATATGATGATAAAAATAATATGATCAACATATAGTTTTAATCTCAAGAGTAATATTCGTAACTCATGAATAGTAACCCCGACACAAAAGATAGAAATTCTACAATAAAATTCATATCAATATTTCGGTATAATGATATTGAAAGAATAACATTACTTAAATTTATAAACAATTTATTTTAATTGTTTACACTTTACTAATTAATGCATTTAATCATCATAAAATGCCAACTCTTACAATTTCATCATCAATAACCAAAACCCTCATCAAAAATCTGCATATACCTCATATAGGATTCTCAAGCCATAAAATTCTATTTTCCAATTTTCTTTCTTCACAAAACATATTTAATTCATTTACTCATAACTAGACCATTTTCATGAAAAATACCAAATCAGTTCCAAAAATATTTCTTTTCTGGGATTTAGCATAATATAGTCCCATAGTGAACATATATTTTTCTCAGAATTTTTTAAAACTCAGTTACTATTTTTCATATGGCCAAAACCACCGAATATTTAGACATTTATCAAAAATTGTACTTTTGTCCAAAAATTCTGAAATTTACAGAGTATACTTCTATCATACACATGTACTCTCAATAAAAATTTCATCAATTTTGGAGTTAACCACAAGGAATTATAAGCTGTTACTTTTAAAAGAGTCTTTTCTCATAAAATTCATAACTCTCAATCTATACATCCAAAAATCACCATTTTTGGATACAATCAAGAAAACTCATCAAAATATCATTTCAATTTTTTTTCAGAATTTTTGAAGATCAGAAAAATTACGAAACTGAAAATCATAACAACCCTTAAAATCCCTTAATATCCCTTACAATCCCTTACAATCCCTTACAATCCCTTACTATCCCTTACAATCCCTTACTATCCCTTACCTCAAAAGAGCAGTACTTCTGACTGGAATGTAAAGCCGAAGAAAACTTGCACTGAATAGCAACTCTCAAAGTATCTAAATACTCACAAAATATGCTTCATAATATAGAGAGAGAAAGAGAGAAAGCTTATGTTTCTGGTGTGATTTTCAATTCTAACTTAGCCCTCTATTTATAGGAAAATTTTGGTAGGTTTGACCTGCAACCTGATGGCTTTACCTGCTACTATTCCCACCCACCACATTTGAAATATAATTCAGCACATTTCTTCACCAACCACAAGTGGGGCCCACCAATTCTAGAATTTTCCACCAAAATGATAAACTCCGAAAATTCAACAATTTCTGAACCATTCATCTCGTAAAATTCATAATAAATCATACGTTCATTTTTAACGGTTCAAAATTTGTGGACATATACTCAACTTATATATGTATAACATATCCAAAAATTACCACGATCCAACGGTCGGATTAAAAATTATAACCCCCGCAAAATATCTCAAAAACCCTGATTTTTAATACCTCCATTCCGACAAAAATACTGATAAAAACCTCAACATTAACTCCTTCATTTTTAACCACAAAAATATATCTCTCATTTATTTCCACATAAAATAAATATTTCCTTATCATATGAATCAATAATTAATTATTCACAAATAATATTACAGAATCACATTTATGACAACCAGGCCGTTCCCAGGAAAGAGGGGGCTTTCCAATAAGGATTTCTCCTTACTAGCGTGCAATTAGATGACCAAACCTCTCCTTAGACAGAACTTTCTAGACATTGACAATAATGTTATCTAATAATATTATTCAAATAATATGAATTATTGATCTGATAAAGGAAAATACTGTGCAGCAACAATTATTAAAACAACAATAATATAAAATATCAACGCAACAATTATTGAATCAATAAAATAAAATATTGAACAGTAACTACTGTAACAATTATTGAGTAGTGCCTTCTTACGTAAGAATCAATAATTTCAAAAATACTATGCAATACCGTGTGCTACTGTGTAATAACGCGTATTACTGTATTTTAACCACCGGGTATTCCAACAGTGTTAACGGTAACAACTACGCCGTTATTTATAAATAACTTATACTTGTCGTTTTTTTTTCATCCAATCGCTTTCCGTTATGGGGTCCACACAAGGTTGCGCCGTCGTACGAATATTCCCCGACAGAAAGAATATTCCACGACCAAACGAATATTCCCCGACAACAATGATTATTTTATAACCACTTGCTTATTTTGAAAAAAAATTCATATTTCACCCATAACTTTAAAATTTTATCAATTTAACCATTTACTGAATAGAAAAATTGAATACTTTTATTTCATAAAATTCGGGGTCTTACAATGAAAATATTCTTCGTCCTGGGTGCGAAGAAAAATTTATAGTCACAATTATGATTATGAGTTATTCATATGATTGTGGAAAGGAACTGTTGAGTGATGTTACATGGATAAAGTATTGTTGGTGGATTTTTAACATGGAGAAGATAATAGACTTTATAGTCTATTTGACTCTTCTAATGGATTGCTCATTCCGCTGCAACTATGGTTAAAATTTTATCATTTACCATATGTTCTAAATCTCTGATTTATTATTGATGAAGGCTATTGATAATTTAATTATCTTTAGTCATGATATTCTTTACTGAGCTAGTTGTGCTCACCCTTTTGCTTCACAATTCCTTTCAGGTAATAAGAGTGTAGCTGGGTCGAGCGGGGGTAACAAGGGAATAGAACGGTGGTCATCATTTAGTAGTTTTATTTGGTGAATCCAATAGGGTAAGGTGTACCCAACGTTGGAAGGGTGGTTTGCCACTATCATACAAGATGTCTAATGACATACAACCTCGTGTCATCATAAGACAGAGTTGTGCTCATCCACTTGCTGAGTATATCTATGGGCACTACCTATATAATCTTGGTGTTTGTTTGAAGTATAATTCTCAATTAGAGACAGTGGAGATAATGATAAGTCAAGAGAAGACTCACCATTGAGAAGAATATGATAGTAATATTCTCATTTTTCTTTGGGGTCTATTGGGTCAACCAAGGATAATTCTGTGGCCATATGATATCTATCATAACCTAGACGCGTGGCCTCCCATGTACGAAGGTTTCCTTGAGCACTTCCCAAAGATTCTAATTTCTAAAACAGTTTTTGACTATACCTTTATGTAAAGTGTTATTGTGAGGTGATGTCCATGGTTGGAACATGAGTCACATTTGGTATATATTTGTATCCAAACTCACAGCATATGTGTTGTTGTATTTTACACGACAATTGTTGTAATAAAGTTGTAGTTATTTTCTGTACCATGTATTTGGCGACTCAGAATGGGTTGGATGGAATGGACCTATTTTGGGGTCGTTACAAATATCATCATTTAGGACTGAGGATGATGAAAAATATCTTAAAGAGAACGAATCCAATGAGACAGAAGGACAAATAGTAGGGATTCGTATAACAGTTTATCCAAGATCAGTAATACTTCATAATAATCAATTGTGAAGCAGAATTCAAAAATAAAGATCAAAACATGGATACAATCAAAGATAGTAACCATAATAGACATCTTGGACAAAAAGGGAAAATTTTATTTTTCGGTGAATAGTGCCGTATTCGTGAATAGTGCCGTATACGTGAATAGTAACCCCGGACACAAAAAGTTCCAAATTTGATAAAAACTCATATCAATATTTCAGCATAATGATATTGAAGAAAATAATATCATTTAAGAAGAAAATAATATCCCTTACCTCAAAATATCAGTACTTCTGGTCGGAATACCGGTATAAGGCTGAAAGAAACTTGCTCTGATGAATAGAAACTCTCAAAGTATCTAAATACTCACAAAATACACTCAATAATCTAGAGAGAGAAAGAGAGAAAACTTGTTTCTGGTGTGATTTTCAATTCTAACTTAGCCCTCTATTTATAGGAAAATTTTGGTAGGTTTGACCTGCAACCTGATGGCTTTACCTGCTACTATTCCCATCCACCACATTTGAAATATAATTCAGCACATTTCTTCACCAACCACAAGTGGGGCCCACCAATTCTAGAATTTTCCATCAAAATGATAAACTCCGAAAATTCAACAATTTCTGAACCAGTCATCTTGTAAAATTCGTAATAAATCATAAATTCATTTTTAACGGTTCAAAATTTGTGGACATATACTCAACTTATATATGTATAACATATCCAAAAATTACCACGATCCAACGGTCGGATTAAAAATTATAACCCCCGCAAACTATCTCAAAAACCCTGATTTTTAATACCTCCATTCCGACAAAAATACTGACAAAAACCTCAACATTAACTCCTTCATTTTTAACCACAAAAATATATCCCTCATTTATATCCACATAAAATAAATATTTCCTTATCATATGAATCAATAATTAATTATTCACAAATAATATTACAGAATCACATTTATGACAACCAGGCCGTTCCCAGGAAAGAGGGGGCTTTCCAATAAGGATTTCTCCTTACTGGCGCGCAATTAGATGACCAAACCTCTCCTTAGACAGAACTTTCTAGACATTGTCAATAATGTTATCTAATAATATTATTCAAATAATATGAATTATTGATCTGATAAATGAAAATACTGTGCAGCAACAATTATTGAAACAACAATAATATAAAATATCAACGCAGTAATTATTGAATCAATAAAATAAAATATTGAATAATAACTACTGTAACAATTATTGAGTAGTGCCTTCTTACGTAAGAATCAATAATTGGTGCAATACCGTGTGCTACTGTATTTTAACCACCGGGTATTCCAACAGTATTAACGGTAACAACTACGCCGTTATTTATAAACAACTTATACTTGTCGTTTTCTTCATCCAATCGCTTTCCGTTATGGGGCCCACACAAGGCTGCGTCGTCGTACGAATATTCCCCGACAGCAAGAATATTCCACGACCAACCGAATATTCACCGACCAAAAATAAATATTTTATAACCACTTGCTTATTTTGCAAAATTTGCACATTTCACCCATAACCAAAGTATTATATCAAATTAACCCCTTATTATTCACAATAATATTTAGAGAAAATTTGATTTTATTCATTAATAAGTTGGGGTCTTACAACCTCCCCTCCTTATGAAATTTCGTCCTCGAAATTGACGTACGTACCTGATGTTTCAAAAAGGTGAGGATACCTCGCTTTCATTTCTGATTCCAACTCCCAGGTCATTTCTTCAATAGCATGGTTTCTCCACAAAACCTTAACTTGTGGTATAACCTTCGTGCGTAGGACATGCTCTTTCCTATCCAAGATCTTAACAGGTACCTCCTCGTACGTTAAATCTTCAGCTATCTCGTCTGGTTCTAACTCAATAATGTGGTTCGGGTCTTTAACATATTTACGAAGCATAGATATGTGAAAAACATTATGAACACGAGACATGCTTGGAGGTAATGCGAGTCTATATGCCACATTTCCTATTCGCTCAAGAATCTCAAATGGACCAACAAATCTTGGATTGAGCTTTCCTCTCTTCCCAAATCTTGTAACTCCCTTCCATGGTGCAACACGTAACAATACATGATCCCCAATATTAAATTCCACGTCCTTCCGATGAAGATCCGCATAACTCTTTTGTCGATCATGTGCCGTTTGTATACGTTGTCGAATCGTTTGGATCTTCTCTGTAGTAATGCGTACCAATTCTGGTCCCAACAATGTTGCTTCACCCACCTCATCCCAGCATACTGGAGAACGACATTTTCTTCCATACAACGCCTCAAATGGAGCCATACCTATGCTCGCCTGATAACTGTTGTTGTAGGAGAATTCCACCAATGGTAGGTACTTATCCCAACTCCCTTTGAGATCTAAGACACAAGTCTTAATAGATCTTCAAGAGTTTGAATAGTCCTCTCTGATTGTCCGTCCGTTTGAGGATGGTATGCTGAACTGAATCGTAAATCCGTGCCCATAGCTTTCTGCAAGCTAACCCAAAATCGTGAAGTGAATCTTGGGTCACGATCCGAAACTATGGATACTGGCATGCCATGCAATCTCACAATCTCGTTCACGTACATACTAGCAAGACGTTCAAGGGAATAAGTCTCACGTATCGGCAAGAAATGAGCGGACTTGGTTAATCTATCAACAATAACCCAAATCGCATCTATGCCTTGAGAAACCTTGGGAAGACCTGTAACAAAATCCATAGTAATGTGTTCTCACTTCCATTTCGGAATCTCAAGTGGTTGCAATGGACCCTTTGGTACTTGATGCTCCGCTTTTACACGTTGACAAGTTAAACATCTCGAGATAAACTCCGCGATCTCTCTTTTCATATTGCTCCACCAAAATGTATGTCGAAGATCGTGATACATTTTGGTACTCCCAGGATGGATTGCAAACGGTGTGTTGTGTGCCTCCATCATTATTCTATGCTTCAAGTCAAAATCGTTAGGAACACAAAGTCTGGAGTTGACTCGAAGTATTCCTTCTTCATCGATTCTTGCTTCTGGAATAGCACCTTCTTGCACTTTCTTCTTCATACGCATCAGCTCCATGTCCGTAGCTTGAGCAGCTTTAACTTTATCGATTAAAGTCGGTTCTACTCGTATATTTGATATCATCATGTGGGTACTTGGAGCCTTCATCTCTATCTCCATCCTTTGCAAGTCATACAAAATGGGCCTTTGTGTTAAAAACATTGCACTCGTACCCGCATATGATCTTCTACTCAATGCGTCAGCTACTACGTTTGCTTTTCCAGGATGGTATTGGATGGTATGATCGTAATCTTTCAACAGCTCGAGCCAACGTCGCTGCCGCATGTTGAGTTCCTTTTGGGTGAAGAAATATTTGAGGCTTTTATGATCTGTATAGATCTCCACTTTCTCCCCATACAGGTAGTGTCTCCAGATCTTCAACGCAAAAACGACTGCTGCCAACTCCAAATCATGAGTAGGATAATTCCTCTCATATTCTTTGAGTTGTCGTGAGGCATAGGCTATGACTTTCCCATGTTGCATGAGAACACATCCTAACCCTTTGCCTGAAGCATCGCTGTAGATAACAAATCCATCCGAACCAGATGGTATTGTCAAAACAGGTGCCGAAATGAGTCTCCTCTTGAGTTCTTGGAAACTCTTCTCGCATTCCTCACTCCATACGAATTTTGTATCTTTCCGAGTCAGCTGAGTTAACGGAGTAGCGATTCGAGAAAATCCTTCCACAAATCTCCGATAATAACCAGCTAAGCCCAGAAAGCTACGTACTTCGGTTACCGACTTCGGTTGCTCCCAACTTTGTACGGCTTCAATCTTCGCCGGGTCGACAGATACTCCATGTTTTGACACCACGTGCCCAAGGAATGCTACTTCCTCAAGCCAGAACTCGCATTTCTTCAGTTTGGCATATAGCTTGTTTTCACGAAGCCTTTGCAGTACCAGCTTCAAATGGCGCTCATGATCTTCACGGCTTTTGGAATAGATGAGGATGTCATCAATAAAGACAACAACGAACTGATCCAAATATTCTTTGAATACACGGTTCATCATATCCATGAAGGCAGCAGGAGCATTAGTCAATCCAAAAGACATTACTAAGAATTCATAATGCCCGTACCGAGTTCTGAAGGCAGTCTTTGGAATATCCTCAGTTTTAATCTTCAGCTGATGATATCCAGAACGAAGATCGATCTTTGAAAAGAATTGTGCTCCTTGCAACTGGTCAAACAGGTCATCAATGCGAGGTAGCGGATACCTATTCTTGATGGTGACATGGTTCAATTCTCGATAGTCAATACAAAGTCGCATACTCCCGTCTTTCTTCTTTACGAATAAAACAGGAGCACCCCAAGGAGACGTACTAGGACGAATAAAACCGATGTCCAACAACTCCTGTAGTTGGACTTTTAACTCCTGAAGTTCAATAGGAGCCATTCGATATGGGGTTTTAGAAATGGGCTTTGTACCGGGTTCAAGGTCAATAAAGAATTCAATTTCTCGTTCCGGGGGTAGACCGGGAAGTTCTTCAGGAAATACATCGGAAAATTCTCTAACAATAGAAATATTATTCAAATCTGACTTGTCTTTGTTCAAATCCATAACATGGGCTAAGAAAGCTTGACATCCGTTTTTCAATAAACGAATAGCTTTGTGGCTTGATATGACAGTGACTGATTTTAGTGGTTTAGTAGTTTGAATTCGTATGACAGGTTGGTTAGGAATATGAAAACTAACAACCTTACGAAAACAATCAATTTTAGCATGATGAGTGGTTAACCAATCAATTCCTAAAATCACATCAAAAGCAAGTATCTTTAAAGAGATAAGATCAACAGGTAATGTGATAGTGCCAACTTGGATCATGCAAGATTTATAAACTGTAGATGTAACGAAGGTTTCACCCAACGGAGTTTCAACAGATAAGTTAAAGTCCAATTTCTCCGGAGTCAAGTTTAAACGTTGAGCACAAGCAGGAGAGATAAAAGAATGGGTAGAACCGATATCTAGTAAAGTATAAACTTCGCAAGAATTCAAGATTAGCTTACCCGTGATCACCTCGTTCGGGTTTCTCGCGTTTTGGCCAGTAACGACAAACGCCCTTCCAGGAACCGCTGATTTCGACTTATCCGGGATAACTTTTGGAGTCACCATCCCCGCTGAACTTGGTTTTGCTACAGAACACTCTCGAGCTATATGACCTTCCTTTCCACAGTTATAACATACCTTGGATTGTTGTGGGCAGTTTGGGCTGATATGTCCCTCTTTCCCACATTTGTAACATACGACCGGTGGTCGTTCTCCTCCCCTAGAAACAGTTGATGTTTGTGCTGACGTCTTCACGTTATCATTGTTGTACCTTCTCTTCTTGAAATCTCCTCCCGACTCGCTCCTTCTATTATCACGACCACGATTACCACCAGAGTGGTTACCGCTTTTGTCCGAATGTTTTCCTCCCTGCTGGTTTTCATTGCTTCGATGACTGCCGCCACCGGTATGACCCTGGTTGTGGTCCCTCGGTTGCACATACTCATTATCTCGCTCTAATAATTGAGCCCTATTTACAACATCTGAATATAAAAAAAATTTATGAGAGATAAGATATTGTCGAATCTCGGGTTTTAAACCTCTCAGAAACATCCTTGTCATTCGTTCCTCATTTTCGACCAAATGAGGTGCAAACCTAGATAACTCTGCAAACTTCGCCTCGTACTGGGACACCGTCATGTTGTTTTGTTCCAGTCTGATAAACTCCACCTCCTTCATATGACGAATACTTTCAGGAAAGTACTTGTCATTGAACAATTTTTGAAATGTTTCCCAGGACATGTTGAGTGCGTCAGGCTGGGTACGCTTCACAGACTCCCACCAGTAGTCTGCCTCACCGCGGAACATAAATGTGGCGAATGGAACCTTCTGTTCCTCCGTGCATCCCAAGACATCAAATATCTTGGTAATTTGCTTGACCCACGTTTCCGCCATGATCGGATCCGGCTTTCCCTTAAATTCTGGTGGTCCCAATTCTTTGAACTGCTTGGCTGTGACAAACCGCGCGTTGTTATCATTTCCACCTGTATTCTGCACACGAGTCTCCCTCGTCTGATTTTGCATGAACTGCAAAAAGCTCCTAAACATTCCATCATTCATCGTTTACTCGGTAACATTGTTTACAGGAGGAATATTGCCTTCCTGTTGCACGTTCCCCTGGGTGGTGATCAAAGGTGTCTCCACGGTCTGATTTACTCCATTATTAACGTTCTCAGCTGCCATTCTTAAATACTGCCATAAAACAAGGGTTAATAGTCATGTCATATATTATCCCTATACTCTGACCGACCAAATAAACACCAAATAAACTTAGTCAGGTCATACTAGCGAAGGAATTCCCCGTCTCTCCCCTCCTAGTTCTTGTCTCACATCTCAGCCAGGGATCCTATCCCTAAGCTCTGATACCAACTGTGACGCCCCCAAAATAGGTATACAACACCCATTCTGAGTCGCCAAATACATGGTACAGAAAGCAAACTACAACTTCAATAATACAATTGTCGTGCAAAATACGACAACACATACTGTGAGTTTAAATACAAATATTGTCTTCTGGACAATATCCACACTCAAATAAATCCTCATTACAATTATTCAAACACTATTTTACAGAAATAGTGAGGACTGCTAATACATCTTTCTAGAACCATCACTCCATACCCCGACTAGATCCTGCTATGTTCTCACCTCCTGAGAAGAAAAATGGAACAAAAAAGAAAAGGGTGAGCTCAACTAGCCCAGTAAAGAATATTATGACTAAGATAATATACAACAAATTATCGTTAGTCTTCAACAGGGAAAAATCTGATAAAATATAATCGACAACAAGTTTTAGATCAACAACTGCAGCGGAAACAGCAAACCATTAGAAGAGTCAAGTAGAGAAAGAATTCTACTATCTTCTAAGATTTAAAAGTCCATCATCAATATTTTATCCCTGTAACATCAATTAATAATCATCTTTAACCAAATATTCATCTTTGCACTACAGGCCAAAGATATTCATTTGTATCATCAGTCGGTCATGTTCATCTCAACACCTGTTCATCTTTGCACTACAGGCCAAAGATATTCAACAAGTAATTATACATCTTTGCACTACAGGCCAAAGATATTCAGTAATATCATCATTTAGGACTGAGGATGATGAAAAATATCTTAAAGAGAACGAATCCAATGAGACAGAAGGACAAATAGTAGGGATTCGTATAACAGTTTATCCAAGATCAGTAATACTTCATAATAATCAATTGTGAAGCAGAATTCAAAAATAAAGATCAAAACATGGATACAATCAAAGATAGTAACCATAATAGACATCTTGGACAAAAAGGGAAAATTTTATTTTTCGGTGAATAGTGCCGTATTCGTGAATAGTGCCGTATACGTGAATAGTGCCGTATACGTGAATAGTAACCCCGGACACAAAAAGTTCCAAATTTGATAAAAACTCATATCAATATTTTAACATAATGATATTGAAGAAAATAATATCATTTAAGAAGAAAATAATATCCCTTACCTCAAAATATCAGTACTTCTGGTCGGAATACCAGTATAAGGCTGAAAGAAACTTGCTCTGATGAATAGAAACTCTCAAAGTATCTAAATACTCACAAAATACACTCAATAATCTAGAGAGAGAAAGAGAGAAAACTTGTTTCTGGTGTGATTTTCAATTCTAACTTAGCCCTCTATTTATAGGAAAATTTTGGTAGGTTTGACCTGCAACCTGATGGCTTTACCTGCTACTATTCCCATCCACCACATTTGAAATATAATTCAGCACATTTCTTCACCAACCACAAGTGGGGCCCACCAATTCTAGAATTTTCCATCAAAATGATAAACTCCGAAAATTCAACAATTTCTGAACCAGTCATCTTGTAAAATTCGTAATAAATCATACATTCATTTTTAACGGTTCAAAATTTGTGGACATATACTCAACTTATATATGTATAACATATCCAAAAATTACCACGATCCAACGGTTGGATTAAAAATTATAACCCCCGCAAACTATTTCAAAAACCCTGATTTTTAATACCTCCATTCCGACAAAAATACTGACAAAAACCTCAACATTAACTCCTTCATTTTTAACCACAAAAATATATCCCTCATTTATATCCACATAAAATAAATATTTCCTTATCATATGAATCAATAATTAATTATTCACAAATAATATTACAGAATCACATTTATGACAACCAGGCCGTTCCCAGGAAAGAGGGGGCTTTCCAATAAGGATTTCTCCTTACTGGCGCGCAATTAGATGACCAAACCTCTCCTTAGACAGAACTTTCTAGACATTGTCAATAATGTTATCTAATAATATTATTCAAATAATATAAATTATTGATCTGATAAATGAAAATACTGTGCAGCAACAATTATTGAAACAACAATAATATAAAATATCAACGCAGCAATTATTGAATCAATAAAATAAAATATTGAATAATAACTACTGTAACAATTATTGAGTAGTGCCTTCTTACGTAAGAATCAATAATTGGTGCAATACCGTGTGCTACTGTATTTTAACCACCGGGTATTCCAACAGTATTAACGGTAACAACTACGCCGTTATTTATAAACAACTTATACTTGTCGTTTTCTTCATCCAATCGCTTTCCGTTATGGGGCCCACACAAGGCTGCGTCGTCGTACGAATATTCCCCGACAGCAAGAATATTCCACGACCAACCGAATATTCACCGACCAAAAATAAATATTTTATAACCACTTGCTTATTTTGCAAAATTTGCACATTTCACCCATAACCAAAGTATTATATCAAATTAACCCCTTATTATTCACAATAATATTTAGAGAAAATTTGATTTTATTCATTAATAAGTTGGGGTCTTACAGCTGTTGCCGAACAGGTGGTCATCGGTCTCACGAACGAAGGAGTTGTAGAGTTGAAATGGGAAATTATCATTGGATTCTGACCAGAGAGTGGGGGATCCCTTGGCTTCGGGCCTAAATTCTGAAGAGCTTGTTTGTCTTTTTCGAGCAAATTTAGGTATGAGCTCTACTTGTTCTTTGGAAACAACGATTTCTATCAGGATGTCCAGTGGAGGATCGGTTTCTGCAGAAGGTGCTTTTGGTTCTTCGGCGGCTGAAGGAGTCATTTGGGTTTTCCTTTTTTTGACACGAAGGACTCGGATCCTTTTGTCAAGAGGCATGTCGAGGAGGCACTCGCTGTAAGTTTGTGAGGAGGTGTGTTTGGGATTTCAGCCAGCTCGCTTGATTCGGCGAGGTTAGTTTGTCCCTTCGGGGGGAGTTAGTTCGGTGGTTTGAGCTTCGGAGGCTGAGGACTCACCAACTGGGATTTCAGTAGTCGTCGGCGAAGACGTACCCAAGAGGAATTTGTCTAGATCCCTTCGGTCAATCGACGTCGGTTTGATCAGAGACACTGCGAAAGATGAGGAATAATTATTCAGAATAAGTTACTGATGGAAATTACGAGTTATGCGATGAATTGGGTTCTGGATTTACGTTTATGGTCGTACAACCATGCTTCCTTACTCAGAAGTTCGGAACTTCATTCCTTCATAGGAATCTTCTCCAGAAGACTCACCATCTCTATCACACGTTCTTTGGATATGTTTCCGAAGTATGCAGATGTACGTTCGAAAATGGTTCAGTCTGGGATGGATGAGATTTCGGGTCCTTTGACGAAGAACCATTCCTTATGCCATTCCTCGTTGTTCGAGCGAGTATCCATCAGGGGTCGCTTATCGAACTTGGCATTAGGTTTGGGGGATTGTTTGCTCAGCATTTTAAAGCCTCGTTCCTGAGATTTACCGGCGGTGAATAGGGTGAAGAAGAAATCAACAGCAGGTGGAATCCCATGCTCATGATAGAAGGTGATAAATACCAGGAAGTGTATGTAGGAGTTCGAGACAAGTTGAGCGAATCCCACGCTTACGAACCTTAGTAGAGTAACAACGAAGGCATGGAGGGGCAGTCGAACTCCCTTCTCGAGAAGGGTCACCATCATGGCGGTCCAGCCTTCGGGTCGTTGGTACATTCGTTCATGGGGAGCTGGAGCTCTTACTATATAGGTATCTGGAATATGGTATCGAGTTTGGATGTCATGCAATTTGATTTCTGTAACGGTAGAAGGAGTGTTGGCATATGTGAAGTATTCTTCACTTTTGAAGAATTCTAAAGAAGTTGGTGGGGTATTCTTGCTAGGAGTAGCAGCCGATTTGTGGTTTGTACCTAAGGCTTCTTTGTTATGGCTTAGAGGAAGGGAGGCGATGGGGGTCACAGAAAGGGGAACTTCTTCGCTGGAATTCTGGGAAGCCATGAATAACGACTTACAGGAAGAAAGATAAATTTGGAGGAGGATAAGGGCGGGAAACGTCTAAATATTCAAATTGACAGGTAAAACTATCAAAGTTGGGGCAAGTCAGCTTTTATACTAGCAGTCCCTTCAACTTTTCACGAGGATCAAGGGTGGCTCATTTAATGCCAGTAGTGATGAGAATTTGAAAGGGTGGCGTACGGTTTTGGTCTTAATTGTTAACCGGATTGGGCTGTTCGATTGGGCTTCCGGTTTTTATTTATATTGTTGTTAGGGTTGTATCAGTTAGGCTCTTGATTAACCTTATCATGATTTCTTTTATCCATTACCAGGGCCATGTATACTCTTTCATTAAACATCCTGTTTAATAAAAGACTGGGGGGGGCAATGTTGGGCCATGATACTTTATGCACCGGGCCATACTGAATGAGCTCATCCCTTGGGTTATATTTATTGTGTCTTGAATATGTTGGGCCGGATCGTTGGGCTGACTCATTGGACAAATAAATATGTTTATTTGGGCCTATGGTTTATTGGGCCGAAACAGTGAGCCGAACCATTGGAGTAGTATGGTTCCACGTAGGCTTTGACCGGTGATGATTATGGGGATAAAATTTTGACTGTCATCTCTGCATTGTATTTAATAAGGATTGAACAGGGCTTACTCGGCTAAAGGCTGTGGGCCTGGGAAAGTCAGTTGCATATAGGACAAACCAGACTTTGGAGTATATGAGGAAGGATCACACAAGCTAAAGGTAAGAACAAACAAACTGAATCATTTTCTCTCTCAAGCACTAGATATTTTTTTCCTCCATTGTTAACTTTGTGATCGCCTGTACTGACTTTCACACTGGAGCTATCCCCCGACGGTCAAGCCGTCAAGTTTTTGGTGATTGTCGTATTTACTGTGCAGGATAAAGACACGTCTTACGTGATTGGGACGTGAAGAAAGATCTTGGCGTTAACAAGCCCCTTATCTCTAAGATCTCTGCTGCCCTATCATTTATTTTCGGTATTTTATGGTAAAATCTGGTACTGAACCAGTATCGAACCGACTAACAGGTCCAATCGGTACCGGTATCGGTATCCAATTTTGGGTGGATTCGGTAATCGATTCGATCCGGTTCGTACCGATTCGGTACAATAATTTACCGTTGAAAACTCCTAAATCGAGATCAACGCAGTTTATGTTGATGATTCCTATCTTTGAATGTCCTAATTAGGGGTTAAGCTATTAGATTCTATAAAAATTTATAAATTTATTTAAAATAGTAAAAGTTGACCCAACCAATTTAGAGCTACCAAAAAGAAAGTTAATATAGCATGTTTTGCCTGTTTCAAAAGTTTTGTTCGAAAAAGGGAGACATAATCTGATTGTAAGGCCAAAAAACTCCTCTTTATCAGTAAAAAGAGAGTTAATAATGAACTATATTGATTCACACGTGTTTCATGCATAATTTATAAATTTATATTTATACTTTCAAAAAATTCTTATAAAATTTAATTAGTAAATGTTGCACCATACATAAATGTATTTAGTAGTTGTAATCAGTCAAAACTGTATTTATCATTGAGTATCTATTTTCTTAACTATTTTTTAGTCATGGTACTATTATTGAATTTTGTTATGTTATTAATTTTAAAAAGTTCAAATTTTGATGATCAAATGGTAAAATATTAAACTTGGAAGTTGGAATAAGAAGATAAGTAAAATTGAAATTCTAAAATAAAACATAAATAATCATTATTTTAAGAAGGTAAAAAACTTTAAAATTTTGTTTATACCCCCTCTAATTAATTACGAATTATGAATTTACATGCGAACCCTTCAACTTATCTTATCCTTTATTGTTTCTCTTTTATTTTAGTCGGCTTCTGTTCCGTTCCTAAAAGATTGTCGTTTTAAAATAAAAAATTTATTCCAATTTATTTGTCGTTTCTAACTTTTTAGAAGAATAAATTATTTAATTTCCTATATCACCCATACCTTTTCTTATTGTCTTAAAAAATTATCTCTCTTGTATTAATAGTTTTTAATTTCTCATAAAGGGGCAGTGATGAAATTTCAAACAAATTTTAATTGTTACTCCCTCCGTTCCTAAAAAATTATCGTTTTAAAAGAAAAAATTTGTTCTAATTTATTTGTCGTTTATAACTTTTTAAGTAAATAAATTATTTATTTTTTTATATCACCCTTAACTTTTCTCATTGTCTTAATAAATTATTTCTTTTATATTAATAATTTTTAATTTCTTAGATAATAATAAAATTTTAAATAAATTTTAATTATTAAATGATAATATTAAATAACTTTATTAATAGATGCGTAACCTCAAACGACAAGAACGGAGATAGTAAACCTTAAACGACAATCGTAACTGAGGGAGTTTTTATTAACTAGTCAGATCGAGGCCGGAGCAATACAAAGTACAAACTGAATCATTCCCTAAATAATTTTTGAAAATTTGAAACCCTCCCTTTCATATAGAATATAGAGATACAGAAGTTCAATGTTCGAAATCACAGCTTTCTGGAGGAAGAAGGAAGACATAAGGTAAGTTTTCTAGTCGGTGAAGAAGATTGAGAAAAGGGAGAGACAACGAAGGAATTGAAACCCTTGAAACAACGCGAATTTATTAGTAAGGTTGTATTTTGGTTTTTCCTCTCATATTTGTTTGATTGATTTCAAGTCTTCGATCACAATGGGTTTCGGGTTTTGATTCTTTATTAATCTCATGTATAATAGGGTTTCATTTTACTGCATAAGAATATGACTATTGGTATGATTGCGCTGAAGGTTGAATAGGGTTTGATTGTTATGCTACTAGTTTTCACTTAAATTTTTACATAGTTAAACTTTAACTTTTATTTCAGCAAATTTCAAGAATATAAAAAGGATACAAAAGTATGTTCGGATTTAGTTGTTAGCAAGGCTCTAATTGTTGTTATCCATCTACAAGAATGATTTGCGTTTCTTTAGTTGTTAGCAAGGCTCTAATGGGTGCAATATTTGGTTTTTACCGGAGTTAGTTTTTCAGTTGTTTTAATCAAGCTGCCCTCTGTAACGTGATTGATTTCCTTCTGATATTTTTAGATATTTTATGTTAGGCATGAAACAAACCATCTTCATTCTATATCCGATTCTAAATAGGTGCTTCAGTCTTTGGTTTCTTTTGGCTTTAACTTGTATATTTGGATTCACTATGCTATCCAGTGTTCAAAAAATCCTTGCCTAGGTCCGCCTAGGCGCTAGGCTCCCCTTTGGTGGCCCGCCTAGACGTTAGGCCCTTTAGCACCTCACATAGGCCCAAGACGACAAAAAAATCCCTCAAAAAAAGTAGGCAGGATCTAGGTGAAGAGTTTTTTTTTATTTTAATTACTATCCAAACTAGATTTTAATATATTTATTTTTCAAATGATTTACCATTTTCATAATACATGTTGTAGCATATCAAATCACAACAAGAAGTGAACAATATCAAGTCAAAATTGATAATTTTATTATAGTTGTAATTTTTTGGACTTGTACCAACTTCAAATTATATAAATAATGATAAATTTGTAATATTTAATTTAATTCAATATAATTCTTAAATTTTTGTTTAGTTTCTTAAGTTTTAATATTGAATTAAATTCTTGAAATTTAAACTTTTATTATTTAATAGCAATCTTATTTATGAATAAAACTAATACGTTAAAAATATGTTTGAATTTTGAACAATTGCATGTTTGTGTTTGAACTTTGACATTAGCAATATGGATATGTGTTTGAACTTTAAGCAAATGTCTTTATTATCTTTATTATAAATTGTTTTGTTTTATATTATTATCTTGTTTGAATAATGTAAGATAAAATATTAAAATTAGCTTAAAATAAAAAATTTTGCCTATGCTCCGCCTATGCCCCCTTGGCTGTTCGCCTCCCGCTTAGCGCCTTTTAGAATATTGATGCTGTCCTAATCTTATCTGAATAGACAATGAAGAGGAAGTGAGGAAGTTGCATCACTTGACATTTCTATGTGCTTATAGAAAAAGTAAGAAAAAGAAAAAAAGAGAAAGAAATTTCTGTTTTTATATGAGATTTTGAGAGATGGAAGACAAAAAATGATATGTTACTTGAGATTGTCTTGTTTTGTTGTCTCTTTTTTTCCCTTAATCCGTATAATCGTATAATCATGTGTGTTGTCAGGGTCTTGCATTCACAATTGTAAGTTCTTTAGTATAACCCTTATTTTATTTGAGTACCGTTGTGTACATGTTCATATGCAATTTACCTCCTAAGATTCTCAGAGCTCCTAATTATAACATGCCTAATGACATTTATAAAGCCCGAGGCACAATCATTTACAGCTTTTGAGTTTCATGAAAAACATTTTTAACTATTGCTCTGTTATTTCAGAAGCGCTTGAAAGTTACTACCTTCATTTCGTAATAATAGTCGTTTTAGCTTTATGCACATGAATTAAGAAAGTCATTTAATACTATCATTTAAGAATTAAAATTTGTATGAAA
This sequence comes from Panax notoginseng, assembly GCA_016801055.1. Classification (NCBI taxonomy): domain Eukaryota; kingdom Viridiplantae; phylum Streptophyta; class Magnoliopsida; order Apiales; family Araliaceae; genus Panax; species Panax notoginseng. The sequence continues at coordinate 52,915,426 of CM029013.1, read as the reverse complement.
TTTCATCAATACCCCTTTATGGGAAGTTGAAAATTATTAATACAAGAAAATTTATTGGGACAATGAAAGAAGTTAGGGGTGATATAGGAAAATAAATAATTTATTTTCTTAGAAAGTTATAAATGACAAATAAATTGGAACAAATTTTTTCTTCTAAAAAGTCAATTATTATGGAATGGAGGTAGTACACTCTAATATTGTTGGAGAGATATTATTTCACCTTCTCGTTGGGAAGTTCGAATGCATCTTGGAACACTTTATCGGGCGATTTGTTTATGGTTTTCTTGGTCTCTGGTCATTCTGTAGGTGTCCTTGGTGTATATTAAAGTTCAAATGTATCTTAGAACTCTTGTATAGGTTTACCTTCTTCTTTTTTTTTTTTTTTTTGCTTTTTGTAGTTCTTAATCATTGATATTCTTTGGCATAATTTTTTTGGCACATTTTAAACTTGATAACGGAAAATTTTAATTCGAGTGGATATGTTGATTCCATGACCTTGAGTCAGAATGCACTGCTTCCAAAGTTGTGTCTGACATGCATGAGTTAGGATTTATGGCATGAATTTACTTCATGCAGTAGGAGATCTCTCATTCCAAAGCATGTAGTATATTAATTTTTTAAATATGATTCAAATGAATCCACACTTGTGTGACTTTGCTGATTGAATGTAGTTGTTATTATAGGAATTTTCACACTTCTTTATGTCAGAAGCTATGGATACTTCAGCTGAAGGAAATGAAGTTGGACCAAATTATTTTGATTACTATACACGTGAAGTTGCTTGCCTACTTTCGCAGACTGAGGATTTTTTGCCATTTGTTTCTCAAACTTCTGAGTTAGCTGGAAAGACTTGCGGGGTTAATAGAGAAACGAATATTACTAAACATAGTTACACCGGCAAAGAGGGTAATAGCTCTGAGGCTGGTTCTTTATTTTGTGATGCTGTAGGAGCAGGGATTTCTGATTTCAAGAAGGAAAGGTTGAAGGTATTGCTTCGGCAGAGTGCGGTTCTTCTCTCACAGGAAGTTGATGAGGTATATATTAATTTAACTTTGCTTTTCTAAATAAACACAAGTTGGAATATACAGCATAACAGAATGTAGTAACAGACACTCCAAGTCTTTAGCAATTTCTGTATAATTTTGTATTATCTATTGACAGTGGTTTTAGGTTTCTGACTTGTAAGGAAATATTGAACAACTAAACATCATGTTACCGATTAAATAACCAGTTTACCACTCATGTTGTGGAGATCTTAAATTTTTATTCTTAACTTAAAATGTCTATTTGAAGTGAGTAAAAACTTGTGACAACATGACAATACGATAACTTTAACCAGCATATTACATGTGTTCAAATGAAGGATTATATGTGCAAAATTCTAAAATCTATATGGATATAGGCACAGGATGAGCTATTATATTAAATAAGAGAATTCTGATCTAATTAGATATACATGATAATGATAACCAAAGTTTAATATATACTTTTTATTGACCTACTGAACCACGTTTTGGTACTCACTTACCTAATCATGATACTTTTACCTACTGATACTGTAATATAGCTTACTGAAATATTTTGTAGTTTTTATCTATAATTGCACAACAATGATATTCTAACTTACTGAATGTTTAAATATCACATGTACTAAACTATTTATAGAACAATCAATTTGTTGATGAAACTAAAAAAACTTTTATGAAACTTAGTTTTATTGCATCTAGATTCTAAGAGAATTATTAACTATAAGTTCTCGTATAAAGTTACCCTAACATGCTGCGTTCCCGTATTGGTTCCACGTAATGTTCTAAAAGGCGCTAGGCGGGCAGCCGGGGGGCCTAGGGGGCCTAGGCGGGATTTTTTATTTTAAGACAATTTTAATATTTTATCTTACATTTATTCAAACAAAACAATAATATAAAGCAAAACAATCTATAATAAAGATAATAAAGGACTTTGCTTAAAGTTCAAACACATTCATATTGCTAATGTCAAAGTTCATGCACAAAAATGCAATTGTTCAAAGTTCAAACATATTTTTAACGTATTAGTTTTATTCATAAACAAGATTGTTATTAAATAATAAAATTTAAAATTTCAAGAATTTAATTTAATATTAAAACTTAAAAAACTAAACGTAAATTTAAGAATTATATTGAATTAAATTAAATATTACAAATGTATCATTATTTATATAATTTAAAGTTGGTACAAGTTTAAAAAATTACAAATATAATAAAATTATCCATTTTGACTTGATATTGTTCAGTTCTTGTTGTGATTTGATATGCTACAACCTGTATTATGAATATGGTAAATCATTAAAAAAAAAATATATATCAAGATCTAATTTGGGTAGTTATTAAAATATAAAAAACCTCACCGCCTAGATCTCGCCTAATTTCTTGGAGGGATTTTTTTTTATCGCAATTGGTCTAGGTGAGGCGCCAGGGGGGCCTAGCGCCTAAGCGAGGTGCCAAGGGGAGCCTAGCGCCTAGGCGGGGCGCCAAGGGGGGGCCTAGCGCCTAGGCGGACCTAAGCGGGGGGCCTAACGCCTAGGCGGACCTAGGCGGGGATTTTTAGAACACTGGTTCCACGAATCAAAACGAACTGCATTCCAGGTAACATTAATGACAACTGTTTAGCTTTCTTCTCTTAAGAAGTTATACACACACCTATACTCAATTCAACTTAGCCAGAAGTTTCTCCGTCTACTGAAACAACAATTCAATCAATATGCGCCCAATATATTATGTGGATGAATGTTTATATGAATGTATATATCTGCAAGCCTGAGATTGTCAAAAGCTTATAATTGCATTGTATACCTGTGGAAATTTCATTCCAGATGGTAGACCCAGTCTTTGCTATGCGTCGAATACAAAGATATAAAATGAAAATATCGAACTGTCCGAGTGCAACCTGTGAGGATAATGGCGAACATCCTCATAAGAAACATAAGCTGTCCTCGTCGTCATCTTCTATCAGGTCTAGTCCTATCAGCAATCACAACGGAGAGGTATGTTTTTCATGCTGCTTTATTAATGTGCTTATGTAATTTTCCTGTTTACTCAAATGTGGAGGCGCCAGCCAGTTTGTGCCGATACTAAATTGTTTGCAGCAATGAAAACCTAATAGTGGATGAATATCATTTGAATTGAGTAATTACTGAAACCCAAAATATTCCACTTGACTAGGAGCCGGAATTCTTTGTTTCTGGTTCTTATGGAGACAGTTCAGAACCTATAATTTGGTCATACCTTGCATGTGTTAAGTATTACTGGCGGAGGACGAAAATATCCTGGAGTTTTACATGCTTCATTAGGAAAGAGATACCTATAAGCAATAGTATAGCAGCTCATAGGTTTTTCATGCTGTCTCCGGTGAGTGGGAAGACCTTTGTGGGAACCAATAAAGGTCTAGAATAAATTCAGTTTAAAAAATGAAGACTCAGCCAGCTGAAGTAAGGGAGCTTTTGAAGCTAAATCAATTAGATAGAGGTGGATATAAGCAACATAAAGACGGTTTCCAAGATGATAGGATATATGGTATTAATTTCTTGAACCAGGTGTACGTTACTATTTTTTACGTGAAAGAGTGTTTGTATCTAAAATCTCTAATTGATGAATTTTGCATGTTTTGCATTTTTCTTTTTGTCAGTTATTATGGGCCAACAAGAACCGGTGAATTTGGACATACTTTGCATGTGTTAAATATTACTGGCTTTGATTTGGAGGACCAAAATATCCTGGAGTTTTACATGATTCTTTAGGAAAGAGCTTTTTGTATTTTTTTTTTCACGTTTTTGTTCAACAAGAAACAATTCCCTTGTGTTTCAACTTGGAGTAGTGGTATCATTTCCTTAACTTTTTAAAATAATTTTCTTTTGAGTATTGTAATCAGTTGGATATTGAGTTAGTAGCTGCTGCTCTATAGTTTTTACTTCTCTTTCACTAGATTTAAGAAGTACTCCAGGAGATAATGAGGTCTTCTGTGTTTTGGTGTTACATGCAAGGCCCAGTTCTTCACATTTGAACTCATTCTTTTTAATTTTTGTTATTTATTTAGCTCTTTTCTACTATAGGGTTCAGGAAATGAAAACATGTATTTAGCTAAACCAGGAGAAGCAAAATCCAATGTTGTGAACAAGATATGCTCTAATTGTCTTACAAATGAAACCTCCAGGTGGAGCAGTGATTCAGAAGTGTTAAAGGTGATTGTTGGTTTTCATTTCTTTTGCTTCTCTTTCACATTTGATCATCATAATTTACTTATTTGTACTCCTTACAGTCTTTATGCCATGATTGTGAAATCAAATCAAAAGGAGGAAAGGAATCTCTCGCAATCAAGGACCAGAAGACAAAGTCAGGTTTGACTTCAAATATAGGGGTTGAGAAAGAAGATGGTGAGGTAAGATCTTTTTATTTTTATTTTAGCCTGGATATAAGTAGATATTTCCTGAATTCTGAGGTGAATAGAGTTGGAGGGAGTCCGCTGAGTTGAAGTTAATTTGGTAAACCCAACTCGGTCACCTTGTTAACAAAAAGTGGGAATACATGTCATTACTTTATTGCAACAATGGCAAATTAATGCATATTTTGTGTAACTTGGCTATCTTATGAAATATCTGTGCATCGTGATGAACAACTATTGGAAGTGGTCTTGGTTTTTCTTGTTCTCTCGTCTTCTTCAGGTCAATGATGATTTGCGGTTGCTTCTCGAAACTGACAGCGCAAAGGTTGAGGAAACAATGAAGGAAATTTCTGATGAACTATCCAAAACAGTAATTTTCTTGAAAATTCTCTTTTTCAAACTAAGCTTAGGATGAGTTTCATCTAGGATTACGAGTATATTTTCTTTCTGCCTCCTGAAACTTGTTTTAGGTCAAGTCTGAATGTCTAATTTTTTTCCCTCCAGCTAGGATGCATGAAGCAGAAGCTTGAAGAACTTCTTGATACCGTAATGTCCAATTACAGGTTCGTTGTGTTCCCTCTTATGCTATATGAGGTGAAGGTAGAGTTAGTTATTGCTCTGTTGCTTTAGTACCTATCAACTAAAATGGCATTTAATGTAATGCATGTTTTTGTTTTATAACATTTGGTATTTTGATTTAAAGTTTTGGTTGGTAAAAGTTGGCTTTTATGTTCCTGCTTTCCACAAATAAAGATTCATGTAGCATGTCTGTTTATAAAACATATTGTTAGTTTTTATGTGATGCTTTTTCCTACTTTTTGATTTTTTGCACATTAACTGTGTGTTGAAGCTAGACATTGTATGGAAGATGATTAGTTGAGGGATTCTTGCCTGCATATCATGAACCTGGTCATTTTTGGGAGGTTTAAAATCTTTTAAGATTTTTGGACTGTAAATGTTAAGAGGGGGGGGGGGGGAGGTAAAGCATGATGGTGATAGACTGAATAGAATTTTTCCCGAGCAGTCTAGCAAAGTACAAATACATAGAGAAGACATAATATGAAAATGGATTCAGAGGTGTAGACAAATTAAGTTTTGCTGGTGTACTATCATAAAATGGACGAGGTAATATCAAAATCAATGTGAATATTTAATTTGGCGTGAATGTTTCAGAAGTAGGGATTTATACAGTCTCCCCTCTTGCACAGTGGGTTGGGTCAAAGCTAATGCAGGTCCGTAACCTAAACTAATTTTATACAACCTGGAATAAAACCTCAAGGGTCAGTTTTATCCGGATAGTTTTAGGCAGAAAAAATACTCTTATAAATTTCTAGGGATAGATTCATATGGATAGGTTTCCAACTTTCCTTACCTTCTTTGTTTTTATTGGGATAAGATGAGTTAGAATGTGTAAGAGAACTTTTGACATTTTTTTTTGCTAATTAACTTTTGACCTTTCCCTTGGAAGAGCTCATTAATACTATAAAAAGGGTATATGATAGTCCATATAGAGCCAAAGAGTCCCTACCCTCCCCACCCCCACTCCCACCCCCACTCCCACCCCCAAAAAAAAAGGTCCACAAGGACATAGGTACTACCATCCCCCCGTCCTCCTCCTATACCCTTGATGATACCATGTAGTGTTGAGAAGCTCAGATCAAATTCAATTGTGTTGCTTTAATTTTTATGTTAATACATGGTATGGCATTCTCTGGATCCTCCACCTGAATTTTTCTTGAATATTTGACGCGAGAATCCTTGACATTCATCGGCAGGTTGATGACACTTGCTGAGAAGCAACAACTTCAAATTTTGATTCAGAAGCTGCCTCCGAGAAATCTGGATCGTGTTGTGGAAATAATCCAACATGGCAATCCTACAGCAAAGTATTCATTGGATAATGTTTTTGTTGACTTAGAAAGAGTGGTAAGTACAGACACTCCTCCGACCTCCGTTATACGGTGTCATTTGTTTTTTTACTCGTCAATTTGCAAAATCCTAAATTTCAAATTAATGTAATTTATTATTTTTTTTTGATTAATATAATATTTAATATTTTAAACTACTTAATTATTACCAAGTGCAAAATTGTTATTTCAAAAATTAAAATAAGTTCATATCACAATTTTAATTTTAGGATTTAGCGAATTAACTAAGATCAAAGTCAAATGAGACTGTTTTTGTGGGATGGAGGGATTTATAATATCCTCGGTTAAAAACTAATCTCATTGTTGTTTCTGGGTTTTTGTTTTGTAGGATAACACAACACTATGGAGATTGTACTGCTGTGTTCAAGCAGTAGAGAATGGTAGGAAACTCCCGTGTGTAGATTGAACTCAACTCAACAGAGCTGAATCCTTCTGTGTTACTGCACTGTCAGTTTTGTTTTATTTTGAAATAGGGTTAATCAAGTTTAGATACTCTCATCACCTCCTACGGCCTACCTATTGTAACCAACGAAGGGTGGTGAAGCTTGTGTTTTGACAACAAATTTTTGAAAGAAATCAGGGTACACACGAGAATAATAAAAGTAAATAAAATAAGGAAAAATGAAGCATAACTCGCATTCATTCCTCTCTTATACAATTATCCTTCCTAAGTATCCAAAATAAATAGTAAAAAAAAAATGAAAAATTACAGTATGATCTAGCAGGATTTAAGCACGTCTCATCCACCAAAAGTATCATCTCAAATTAAAAGAAGCTACGTCTTGGACGTTCCTCAGCAACATTCACCCGAATTGCTCTTCCATCCAAACTCTGCACCATAAATAACACTTGACATAAGGTAGCAATATAAGAGGGTATCTATCAATGTACCAACAACTAACAAGGTTAAAGGGTTAACATATTTTACTGATATCTAGCTTAGATCTTATAAATATTATCCAACAATGAACATCCTCCTGCCGGTAAACTTTCCATACTCTAGAACTATGCAAGAGATTCAAGGAAAAATTATGAATGTATAATTGCTTTATCAGGCAGTTAAACTTCTTTGTGAAGTAAAACTTAGATTGAGATTCAATTAGTAGCAAAGTCAGATTCAAAATAAATTGAGCAGGGCATGTACCTGCCCATCGAGAGCTGCAATGGCATCATTGACTTCTGTCTCGCTAGCCATCGTTACAAATCCAAATCCACGTGAACGCCCAGTCTCTCGGTCATAAACAACCCTGGCATCAACCACCTTGCCATGTTCGCTAAACACCTGCTCCAGGCGACCATTATCAACTTGCCATGGCAGGTTACCAACATATATTCGGAAAGAAGGTTCAAACACTCTAGGAGCTTTTTCAGGTGGTGACCCTCTAGGAGCAGCCTTATTTACTGTCAAAGGTCTTCCACTTGCATCCTGTAACAAATATATAGCTCCCATAAATCAATACGAAATAGTAGTTAAATTAATTAATAGGACAAAGTAAGATGCTTGACAAATTAGAACGGAGGGAACCCGATTAATTATGGAACATAAACTCCTTCATCACCAAGTATATATAAACAAGTCAGTCTATCAGATTTCCCAAAAAGTAAAAATAATCGGGAAAAGGTCCAATAATGCCACAGACGTTTACCCCAATGTCCCACTTCCACCCTGAACTATTTTTTTTCTTCCAAAAGTACACTTAATGTTACAAATTTTAGGTCAATTGTGGCTTTGCTATTAACGGACATATCACTTAGACTAACGTGGCTAGACAAATTTTAGTGACAAGGAATGAAGATTGAATTTTAACTCCTAATTAAAACAAATTAAACAACTTAATTTCAAACTCATCCAATCATCATTTAGTGTCTGCCATTCTCTCTCTAAACCCATTCTCTGTAAACTCGGATGAAGCTGCTTAGATCCAGGATGAACCACCTCCATGTTTCCATTATTACATGATACAAGATCATATACTGTAACCCATTTTCGTTAACATCACAATAATTTGCACTGTAGCCAAAAAAGCAAAGTTGAATACCATTTTTTAACACACATTAACGACATTAACAGATGCAACTCATGCCCAACCAAACTCTGAATCTCTTTTGAGTGGCTATATTAAGAACATCGACTAAAAGCAATTGAGAAATCATAAAGTTCTCTTTCAGTTTTGAAGTAACAAAATAAGGAACCATTAGAAGTAACACAACCATCAAATCTCAAATACTGATAAGGAAAAAATAAATTCCCATAAAATTTTATGAAATCCAGAATCAAAACACAAAATACAGAAAAATGAAACACAACCTGAAGGCTCAGACAATGATACTAAGAGCCAACATGATAGAGCTATCAACTAACACGCAAAATTACTTAGATCTCTGCCTCATCTTTCGTCCCAACAATCACGACCTCAACTCCAACAGATCAGTCGCCTACGCTTCCCTCAGCAAGTACACCGAAGCCTTATCTGATGCCAAAAAGACCGTCAAGCTCAAGCAGATTGGTCCAAAGGCTACTCTCGGCTCGGCTCGGCGTCGCGTACGTCGGCCTACACAATTACAACGATGTTGTTGAGGCTTATAAGAATGGCCTCGAGATTGACCCTAACAACGAAGCCCTAAAAAGTCAGCCTTTCAGATTCACAATCCGTCGCGGCAACCAGATCCAAGCCTTCGAACCCGTTTGGCGATGCGTTTGGGCAGGAGATGTGGGTCAAGTTTACCTCTGATCCGTCAATCAGGGGTTATATGCAACAGCCAGATTTTGTTAATATGATGGACCTTCAGAAAAACCCTAGCAATTTGAATCGTTATTTGAAGGATTCGAGGGTTATGCAGCCTTTTGGAGTTTTGCTTAACATTAAGCTTCAAGCACAGTCTCCGGAAGATATGGAGATGCTTGATGTTCCGTCGGAGAGGAAGAAGAGGAGCAACCGGTGAAAGAGAAGAAGCGAGAGACAGAATCGGTGCCCGAGGAAATTGAAATTTCTGAGAAGGAAAATAGATCCGAGTAAAATGAGTTTAGAGAGAAAAAACTTTAGAGAGAGAGAAAATGGATCTGAATATTTTGGGTAACAACAAGTTGTCCAGGTGTCAGCCTTGTCACTAAAATTTGTCTAGGTGTCGGTCACATTTGTCTAAGTGGCAGATCCGTTAACGGGAGGGGCACAGTTGACCCAAAATTTGTAACGTTAAGTATATTTTTGAAAAAAAAAATAATTCAGGGTGAAAATGGGACATCAGGATAAACTTCAGAGACATTTTTGGACCTTTGCCTAAAAAAATCAACATTTCAGTAAAAATTTCAAAAGAATACTACATACATCAACAAAATTTGCAATATACTACTAAAAATTAAAGCATGAATCAAATGCAAAAGTATTCCACAAAAACACGGAAATACAATTGTTTATGTTTTTTGATAAATACGAAAACAAGGCAACATACTAGATACTCCCTCCATTCTTTAATATAAGTCGTTTTAGATAATTGTTTTTGTTCCTTAATATATGTCGTTTGAAAATTTCAAGTAAACATTAATTACTTAGTTTCCAATATTACTCCAAATAATAAATATAACTTTGGTTCTCTCACTATTTTTTACCCAATAAATAACACTCTTTTTTTCCAATACAAGGACAATATAAACAATTGATATTATATTTAATGTTATACAATCATTTCTTTAATACTTGTGCACAACTCTAAAACGACTTATATTAAGGAACGGAGAAAGTATAAAAAACAGAGGGAACATAATAAGGAACTTACATAGCGATTGAACAACTCCACAGCCTTCTCAGCTTCTTCCACAGTACTCATGGTCACAAACCCAAATCCTCGACTTTGATCAGTTTGTCTATTGTAAATTACCTAAACCAAATAAGTCTAATCAAAATAACCCCATTTCTAAATCCATTCAGTTTACAATCACATAATTAAAGATTGACAACTATATCTAGCAAATATAAAAGTGAACCTAGCATCATTATTTTCCCTCTTCTTCCACAAACACAACATTGTGTGTGCGAGTGAAGAGAGAGTCCTACACTTTCAATCTAGTAGAAAAATAATGTTGCGAGACCAAATATTTTACTCAATAAAATTTACATGTTATGACATTTCTGCAATTGTTCTAGTGACATCATTTTTGTCCTACAATATCAACAACCAAAAATAATTCATATCAGGGAATTTCTCTCTTTAAATAATTAGAGATGGATAATGTATTTGTGGTCTATAAACATAAATGAAACTTGAAAGGAAATAAATTTGATACCTCAGCAATCTCAACAACACCAGCCTGATTAAAAAGTTCAGCCAATTTTGCACTATTATAATCATAGGGCAAGTTACCCACAAAAAGCTTGGCCTCCTCAGGTGGCTCTGGGTATGAAACTTCTTCTTCTTCTTCCTGTACTTCTCCTTCTCCTTCGCCATCTTCAGCAGCAAATTCCTCCTCTATCTCTCTTCCAGAAGCCTCAGCTCCCAATTGAATTGTATCAACTGAACTAGTGCTCTCTTCTCCAGCCTCTTCTTCTTGTTGGGCCCAATCCGAGGCCTGTGCAACAAATGGGACCAAAATGGACCTTGAAATCTTGGGTTTGTGAGAGACCCATGAAGAAGATGAGTGAATAAGCGTAATGGGCTTAGAGGGTAAAGACGGAAAAGGGGATGAAGCCCTGAATGGTGTTGGTATACAACATTTTGGTATTGATAAATGTAAATTCTTAATAAGAGGCGTAGTTGCAGAACTCATGATGTTAGAATTTTAGAGAGAGAGAGGATAAGGGGGAGGTAGTAGAAGGAGAGAACGAAGAGTTGCCGCTAAGCTAAGATTAGTTTTTTTTTTTTTTTTTTTTTTTCTATTTTCCTTTTGGGAACACAAACAAATCCATTATGAGGAAGGAAATATATGGCCCTCATATCATTTACCGAGAGCCTTGCTATTTCTCTTTGATCTTATTTCTCGAATACATTTTTCTTTTTAGTTAATTATGAAAAAAAGTTTTATTTTTATTTTAGAATTATAAATTGGTATGACATTCTTAATTTTTTGCCATATATGACGATAACTTTTATGTGTTGACGTTTGTAGATACATGAAATTAGAAATAATTAAAAATATATATAAAATTATTATTCTATCTTACCAATTTCTTTATGAAATTTGTTGACATATATTATTTTTTTTTCTTTTTTATTTATCATTTCTTGCATCACAACACTACTATTATATAGGCCTCAATTAATTTCTTGATCAAAAAGGTAAATTATCAATTGAGCTCCACTACAAGGCAACTTCCTCAAGAATACCATAATGAATTAACTGACTACGATTTACTGAGTAGTGCTCCCCTAAATTTAACCTTTTTTTTTTACAAAGATGAGCTAGATGGACATAAATACTCGTACAACGAGGATTTTGCTGGATAATTTTATTTCATTTTAAAATTTATTTCTAACTATATTCCGTTTGATATAATTTAATCAATTAAAAAAATAATGACATTAAAATTTTCGTATAACTTTATAAATAGTTTAAAATGTGTCGATAATTTTAAATACTTAAAAAATGTATTAAATTTAAAACTATTAAAATAAAAATTACTATGATTGAAATATGTTGTTGATTTTTTCAATGTTCTTAGAACCGGACCGTTCATCGAACCGAAAAAAGCACCGGGTGGATGGGTCACTGGTCCAACCAGTGGTCGAACCGTTATTGGCCCAATAACGTCATTGATATATAAAAATATATATTATTAGTAATTAATAAAAATTAAAAAATCTTGTTTTTTATTAACTAAAACATAATAAAGATGAGTTACAATATTAATAAAAGTGATTAATTTTAATATTAATTTTTTTTGATAAAAAAATTAAAAATTGGATCAACTGTGACAATTAACCGGGTTTATTGATTGGACCAGTGATCAACAAGCCAACCCTGATTTTGACCAATGACTCGGTTCAAACCGGGCCGAAAGGCAGACCGATTATAATTTTTATCGATCTAACTGTCGATCCGATTTAGATTTTAAAGCACTGTTTTCATTTCTAGATGCCAACCTTCTTTCCCACATATATATTGTAGCTCCAATTCCATGCACATGTGCAAAAATATGTTTACGGATAGACGATTACGATGAGTTGTAAGGATAATCTTAAATTTATGGATCAATCCTCATATTTTATATATATATATATATATATATATATATATATATATATATATATGTGTGTGTGTGTGTGTGTGTGTGTGTGTATGGGTCAGGGTCAGGATCAGGTAAGGGATCCCTTACTTTCTTAAAATGAGGGATTTTTTTTTTTTTGCTTTTTTTTGCTTTTTTTTTAAAACAACTAAAAAAAAAGTTTAATATTTTATGGAACTGAATTTTTTTCATAATAAAGTGTTTTGAGTGTGATTTGGGTACGTATAACAAAACATGTATGTACAGTCTGGGCAAACTGTAGCACCACTTTTTGGTATAGGTATTCAAAACACGCCCAAAACATTGTATTATGGAAAAATTTCAGTTCCATAAAATATTAAACTTTTTTTTAGTTGTTTTGCAAAAAAAAAAATCCCTCATTTTAAGAAAGTAAGGGATCCCTTACTTGATCATTTCTGTATGTATATATATATATATATATATATATATATATATATATATAAGTAAAACAATTTAAAAATCATTATTTCATTATTATTTCTTAATCCATTAATTCATTAATATATGCGCACTAATATTGCAACTTTTTAAAAATATTTGGCAAGTAATAATTGGGTATATATGTAATAAATAGGGTTTTCTTTGGTAATTGTTAAATCCACAATACTTTTTGTTATTTCCACAACAAAAATATCGGTACCGTCGCTATAGAATCTATAGCGACACTTTTGTTGTGAAAATAACAATTTCTATTATAAATTTAACAATTCCCTTTTCTTTTTGTCTTCAGGATAAAGCAAGAATCCATCTGATCCACTGTCAAAGGGATTATAGAAGAAGGGTGATTCATTTGGGGATTGCTAAAGGAGGAGATTTTTTAGAAGAAATGTTGCCAAAATGAGAGTTAAATAATGAAGAAACAATATGGTGACGGACCTTTTGTTTGCAGGTTATGAAAAAACTGCAGGACATTTGGCCCTATTGGAGGCTACTATCTTATCTGGATCCATCTCTTCATTATAATTATATGCTACAAAAGGTTTTTAAATTTTAGTGATGCAATGCAAATAATTATAAATCAAGTGACCGAAATGAAGAAACGGGGAAAAGTTCAGCCACACAAAATGCAAGCTTCAGGAAAAGATTATTTAGTCGCATAATGAGCACATTTTTTGAGTCTCATGAAATACAAGTCCCGGGAAGAAATAAGAAAAGATAATAATCAAGTATCCACAAGTTATTCTCAACATATACAGTATAATTTTCAACAACTCATGGGCATAACTAATGTTTGAGCTGTACATTCCATGTCCATCATAATATATCATTAGGTCAAGCAGTTACAAAATGCACAATGAGATAGATATACTAATTCAGGATGTCTCCATGCAATCAGCCACAACATCCACCTCTCTGTGAAACTGTCCCATCTCTTGCCCCGGGGGGACCTTGGGGCCGCCCATATCCAACCTTAATTCCAGATGACTGCAGTTAAAAAAGTCAACATAATTATACATTTCTTGCATGAAAGAGATGCCATTTCTCGATGCATTTACTAAACAATGATGCAAACAAGTTGCAATTACAATTGAGTCTAGGTTCAAGGAATTGTAGATATACTACAGTCGTCACTATTGTAGCCAGGAAAATAAAATGTTGCATTTCTGTAGATGTTAATATGTTCTATGAGAGGAATATCTGTAATGGTTCTTGATTCTTAAAATGCAGGTATAAACCAGAAGTGAGGACAATAATCAAACATCCAATCATGTTCGACTAGCAATACTGGAACTCAAACCCTTGGCTTAGTACTTTACCTCGTTAGATACATCAAACACACCCTCCTGAATCTTCTGAAGTATCTTTGCAGCAGTCTTTATAAAAGCCTGTAAACAATAAATGCATACATACGTAGATTAGATGTATTGACTATAATTTCTCTTGGACTGGTGGCTTCTTAACCATGATAAGAGACAGTGAAGAATTGGTTTGACAAATATTTAGACATATCACCTCTTCAACATTCTGGGCTGTTCTTGCAGAAGCCTCCAAGAACAAAAGTCCATTTTCCTTGGCAAATTGTTCTCCTTCTTCTTTGCTGACCGCCCTTCGGTGAGCAAGATCACTCTTGTTTCCTACGAGCATGATCGTCATGTTGGGATTGGCATGTTGACGAGCATCTTCAAGCCAGCTTGCTAGATGATTAAATGTCTCCCGCCTGCGCAAGCCCAAAAAAAAAAACCTAGTTCAAGTCGCAGAGTCTCCAAATATTACAAGAAAAACGAGGCACAATGAGAAATAGGAGTTTTGGGCCTGTCAAAGAATACAAGCGTTTGAGAAGCACTAAACAGGCGGACCTGAGAATTCAAGTGCTCACCTAAGCAATGTGATTCTAATTGTAAACATATGGACCTTAATCCAGGACAGATCTGGAGTGAAATCAACTAGAGTCAAATACTGGTAGACTCGCAGACTCTAACCAAACTTTCACCTTGGAAGTGAGGCAATAAATAAGGTCGAGAAACGGAAAGTCTAAAATATCAAACATGTCAGCATTGTAGCCTAGAAACGTCGAAGAAACATAACCATATAATGTCACTATGCAAAACCACAAATCATTCACACACACACACACACACAAACCCGGAAAGAAGGCAACTGCATTAAGCACTTCTGCCATTCTATAGGAAGTGTCATTTTTTATGAGTGATTCTGGCAACGATTTTATGACTGCCTAAAAACACCTTTTATACAATATATTATTTCAATAATATAGTTGGAAATATAACATACTCTCAGTATATAAACAACAAAGTAATATTTTAAATATAATATATAAAAAAATTTGGTACCATCTTAAATTCCATGTCATTCAAAAAATAAAAACTTTTATGGAACAGTAGTAAATAAACGTGGGTGGGTGGGTGTCTGGGTGAGAGGGAGAGAGAATAATTATTGCAAACACATGAATGATTTCAACACGTCCTAATATTCAAGGTCTCTCACTCAGATGCTCATCATCTGCTCCGACTTGATAAATTTGTGAATCAGTTCGTGTTAATTAGTGCATAGAAAGGATTGAGCTCCAATGGAAGTTTAGTTGACAGTCTCAGCCTAATGGAGCAAAGCCTAGAGCATAGTTCTCCAAATTTCACAGATGGGGTTTATATCAAGACATGTAATATATGAGGTCCCCACCTAATAATTTCTATATATTTTGGAAAACACATTTAAATATGGTTACAAATTGTATAATGATACTTCGAGGATACTCTAGAATATGTCTGATACTTACTCAACCTATCCATACATTAAGCATAAGGGTTTCATTATCCAAAGTATCTAACACTTCTTGGACAATTAGTTGAAGTTTTACCAACAAACGTATTAAGATATGGCTTTCTTACTTTTTTATCAACAAAAAAAAAAAGAGGGAAGGTACGACATCCAAGTAGTATAATCATTAAAAGCCCACAAAATATAAGGAAAAGACTTAAACTAAAGACTATACATGGGAGGGTAAAAATAATCATAAATATGTGAGATCACGAGTATTTATGGAAACATATATAAACTAGTTATAATATTCCATATCATTACATATATGTAACTATTCATATTTTCTTTTGATAAGAAAAATTTGTATATACATCATTACAAGGTGGAGTTATTTATTTAGTTATTTTTAAAAATCACTGAGAGGTTAAAATAAGGGATCAGTTATACAAGAACATACACTTGCACACAAACATCCATCAACAGTGGTAAACAAACGCAAATAGACGCCTACCTGGTTATGTCATAAACCAAAAGTGCCCCTGCTGCTCCTCTGTAATAGGACCTAGTAATGGATCTGAAGGATTCTTGCCCAGCCTGAAATACGGTAAAGGTTTCTGGAATAAATAATATTGATATATATATATACAAACTAAACAGTAAAACTAAATCAGTAATCTGGTACTTGTCACACTAAATTAAACCCAACAATCCTAATGTAAGAATTGCGCATTTCAAATCCACAAGAAAGACATTTCATTTCAAAAAAAAATTTGCGCCAACATAAATATCCCAAACGTATAAAATGATAATAAATGCCATCGACCCACCATTAGCATCAATAAAGAAATAGAAGCATGACTGAGGGAATATGTTTGATAATATGGTTCCCTTCCCACCTAAGAAGTAAGGATTCGGGTGCGGGAATACGGGTGTGCAGTGCTGGGATACGGCGGATTCGTCAAATTTGAAAAAATGGGGATTCGGTTGCAGGGGGATACGACATATTTTTTTATAGTAATTATACATATATATAAAATTGTAATTATAATTAACTATATATATGATAAAAAGCATTCACAAAAGTAAATACTTCATGCAAATCCAACAAAATACATAATTTATGCCAAATTGCCAACCACACATTTAATTCATTAATTGCCATTGCCACATATTCAGTAAAATAAAAAACAGAAAATAAAATAAAATATTCGCTATTCAGTTTCAATACATAAATAAGTACATAACATAGCCCAAGCAGCCCAACAGAAGAAAAAAGAAGGATAAAAAGAAATTGGGTTGCCCAACAAGCCCAAGTAGAAGAAAGAAAGGAAGAAAAAAGAAAAAAAGGAGAGAAGAGATCTGTAGAGAGAAGAAAGAGAAAGAGAGAAGAACAAATAACAAAGAAAGAGGGAAGAAGGAAGAGAAGAAGAAGACGGCAAACCTACAGATCGAAGTCGCCCAAGCGCTAATATGTTCTCCCTCGATCTTCCCTCCCTCAAAATAAGTCAATTTTAGGCCTAAAATGATGAGGATGGAAGAAAAAGAAATTTAATACTATTGAGTTATTATTATATATTATTGGGTGATCTAAATGTAATTAGTTATTTAGTAGATAATATTAGGATATATTTAATTACTAGCTGTGTCCCGTGCCTCCGGCATTACATGGACAGTGAGATTTATCCCAAACTTTGGACGGTCCAGATGATTTATTAGGGTGAGCGGAAAATTCAAAATCAGTTGTATTTTGTTAGATAGATATTAGTAGAATATTCTAAAATATTAATTGTTAAAAGTAGTAGGTAATTACTAGGATTTTATTATCTTAATTAACCTTAATATTTTACTTAGCCTCCAAGTATTAGGGTTATAAACAGTTGTAATCTATCATTATTAATGATTGACATTACTGAATTAAGTCTTATGCTTTGTGGCTTTTAATCTCTTTTATCTCCTTTTAATCCACTTTATTCTTTCTTTCATCTTTATCCTACATCAAATCCCCCTTCTGCGAATTCAATTTTCTCTCCTTACAATTACAGTGTGCCACCGTCGCACCCCCTTAGGCACACCCCCAACGCACCTGCCAAGTAAAATTTAGGGACACGGCTAATGTTGCACCCATACGCACCCAAGCCGCAGACCCACACACCTGATGCACCCAGTGTGCAGTGTGGCAGGGGGTAGGCCCACCCCTGCTTCTTAGCTTCCCATAGTTGAAATAACAATAAGGATTGTTGCCAAGAGCATACATAGAGAAAGAGAAGTACAAATGAGAGGAAAAGGTCCATAAATACAAACACAAATGAATGATGATGCAAGTCAATAAAGAGGTTCATGTCATGGATAGATAGCTTCTTAAGGTAATGGATCATTTCAAAATATCAGGTTTTGGGGAACAAATTTCTATGGGAGTTTGAACGAAGGGGGACAAAGAAGAGGGCTGGAGTGGGGGTTGAGGATGAAGAATTTGATTGAATGAAAGGGAAAACAAAAGAGGATGCTCAGTGTTATACCATTGTACATGTTTCAAGGAAGGTTCGGGCTTTCCACTAAATAGCAGTTTGCTGCATAGAAGTGCATATTCACTATCTTTGATAGACTGTCATTTGTAATTCTCATATACTTCTTATGTTGTTTTTCTTTTTTAACATATCAACTGCAAAAATAAAGTTGAGGAAAGAGATATAAACCACTCCCTAAACACTGATGCAGCAGATAATATCTAAGCCTCCTCTTGTTGGAGCCCTGCGTTAGTTCACCTGCCACAGACTGACATGGATTCCTGATCTACAACTTCCAATCAAAACCAACATATATGAACCCAACCCAATGAAAATTTCAGAATATTAGAAGAGTAGAACAAGTATGCAGAATGTTTGTACCAAAAAGAAATGCATCAGAGCATTGACCGACTAAATTTTGTCACAGATTCCTACAAGTTTTTTTAGAATGTAGTTTAACATGAAGAAGGTATTTGAACTTGAAATTTGTAAAGATCTATGGTTAATGTTTCAATTTTCCATACTTTGTTCAATTTCATCACCTCAGGTCTTCAACAACAGTTCCTCATAAAGACCAAGTTTAATCTTAGACAATGAATCTTTTATTTCACATACTATATTTGCTAACATTAGCATGGGCCTTCCATAACTTTCTAGCAAACAGAAAGAGAGATAATGAAATAGTAACAGAAATTGTAATAACATCTCAAAGCTTCAGAGGCCTTTAAGTGTTTCAGAGAATGACAACCACACACAAAGTGGAGCAGACAATTGGTAAACATTATATATAGAGGAAGAGTGAGGTAGAAACAATTATCATGTATGAGTCCGAACAGTAAAGTATGCAATATTTGCACAGATTAACACATAAAAATTGTTCTAAAAATAAGAAATTGACACAAATAACGCAGAATAAGTAAAGTAGTAGTGAATTGGTGGTAGATGCATACAGTGTCCCAAATCTGGAGCTTAACGGGCCTTCCATCAATGGTGACCATGCGAGCACCAAACTCGACTCCGATGGTAAGATCGTGAACTGGCTGGAACCTCTTGTCCGTAAATTGCAACAGCAAACATGATTTTCCCACACCTGATTCTCATAAAACCACACAATTCTCACTACATAACATATAAATAAAACAACACAATTTTCACTTCATACATATAAAGAATTACATGAATATATCTCTTAGGGTTTAATGAGCAGAGCTTTTGAAAATAGTACGAAATAAAGCAAATATAGTTCTGTACTACCTGTATCTCCGATAATTATGTACTTGAAGAGATAGTCGTACGACATTTTTGCTACGGCGGTGTCGGCGTCGGCGACGGTAAAGAAAGTTTATTGTTCGGACGACTGTATCTGGACGCTACGATTGTTGCCGTGTATGTACTGTAAAGACAAAGCAAGAGGAAGAGAGGGGAAAATTGGATATAAGAATAGTTAGGAGTATACATATAAAATAACATTACGATAAAGAAAAAGGATTAAATAAATGGAGAAATTCGTTTGAAATTTCAGTACCGACACGTCAAGTCTAAAGAGATTGCTTGATACATCAAATAAAATCCCCCGTCTATTTTCTGTATTTCTCGACCAGCAGCCCGTGGCCCGTGGGCGGTGGCATAGATAATAATAACGCGTCTATAAATTATGTAAGATATAATAAAAAAATTAAATAAAAATTATTTTTAAGTCAAAAAAATTTACACTACACTTGGCCTCGGACTATATATAAGAAGATTAAATGGACAATTCCTACTTATACATTTTAACTTCGGAAACTACAATATTTTACTCTCAATTTTAGCCACAAATAAAAAACTACAATATTCCAACCTAAAAAATACAGTAATAAATGAGTCCATATTTTTTTTTTAATTTTAACATCCCACATATAAAGAAGAAATAAAACCCACAACAACTAGAACTTTTTGTTGTAATTATTATTATATAAATATATTTGTAATTTTTGCATTCACTTTAATGAAGACATGTTTATACAGCCACAGCATTCTTCATATCAACTCTTTGTTTTTAAATTCTGTAAGGGAAGGAATATTTCGGAATAACATAAAATAATTAACAAATTTCAAAAAAGATGATAGGGTGGTGTTTAATTGCATCTTAACAATCATATTTTTGTATTAAGAGGTCCTCTAAATAGTTAAGATACAAATATGAGTCTAAACTATTCAGATGACCTCTTAATACAAATACAAAGACGTGAGTTGTTAAAATGCATTAAGAGGTAGGTTGTTAAAATGCATTAAGATACAATCAAATTAAATGCAATTGTGGAAAAAAAAAAGAGATAAAAATCATTGAATTCAGTAGTTATGGATCTCTAATCTTCAAATAAAATCAGAGAGATTTCTCTTCCCAATTACATGCAAAAAGCACTATAGCTGCATGGCAGTATACAAGTTCAAGAACATTAACCAAGAGAACAGAATTTAGGAGGTAAAAGAAAAGAAAAAAGCAGGCCAAGTATATTAGTGCGTTCATGCAAGTCAAAACTGCACCAGGTGCATGCCTACATTATCCATTTTGCACACTACCATCCTTTTAGGGTACATTTGGAAAGCTCTGCATTTAGAAACTTTGTCATGACCGTATCCCAGATCTTCGGCGCAAATTACCCAAGGTGGAAGTAACTAATAACAGTCGCGGATCATCATCAGGTATCTCTCTTCCCTACAATTTATTCACAAAAATATGAGAAAGTAATCATGAATAAAATGCAAAAATCCATGTTGGCACCCAATTTGGCGGGGGACCAATTTCTAGAAAACCAAAAAGAATTGTAGCTCAGCGGCCTCCAAATATTATAAACCCTTGTTTGTTGAAGCATGCGTTAAACTGAAAACTGTCCAAAGACTATGAATGTATAACAAGACAGTGTGCTTTTTCTTAATTCTTGGAGCTAACCTTTAAGCCATTGTAGTATGCTTCAACAGCGGGAAGCGTAGGGTAAATTTTACGACCTTGCATCAAGTCCCATATCATATTGGCAGTGACAAAACTACCAGTCTGCAAATAATTATTGAAATAAATTAACAAGACCAACCAAAGGCTTAGCCACAGAAAAATATAATAATCATAATAATAGATTTTTTTATTAAAAACAAAAGAAGGAAAAAAGTAAGGCTTCTCTTCATTAAAGCAACTTCAAGGTAGTATGTGATTACCTTTTCGCCAGAGGCGGCAATAAGGAGATCATTTGCACTTTTTGGGCTCAAGAACAAGTTCTTAGAGTGCATTTCTGTCTGCACGAAGGAAACAATACGTAATGCTAAAGAAACAAACAATAAACATCACACCAATAGCCAATCCTTAAAGATTACACAGTTAAGCGTACCAATTTATCTTGAGCAAGCTGCATTCCTTTCGGAGTATAGCCACCAACCATGGCTCCTTCAATGAGTGTCTACAGCCAGAGTATTTAAAGAACATAAAATAAAAAAAAGTCACTTTTACACAGCAGGTAAGTTAAAACAAAGGAGCAAAGGTTGCTGATATACTAAAAGATAACAAGTTCAACAAAAAAGAAGAAAAAGAATATATAGACAAACAACAAAATGGTAGTTGGCCATAAATATGGAAAGAATTGCTCAAGACTTACTCATGGGCAGAAGAAACCATGCATGGATTCATGGTCATTTCTCAATTGTCAATGCACCTCCGGAAGTAATGCGTTCAAATCTTTTCCCCCACCACAGTAACAAAACTAGGCATTTAAAAGAGTTACTGAGCTCAACTAGTTATTATATTAATTGAGCTCAAGGTTTTTAACCTCGAGCCGAGCAAAGATAAAAGTCGAGGAGACTCCACTTGTATAGTAATCAAGTAGCTATCTTGCTCTACACGACCTCAAGCTGCTCGTGAGCACAAGTAAGTTACTAAAGCTCGTGTAAAAGCTCATTTGAACCCACCTAAACATGTTTTCAACACAACTACATTGTGTTCAAATAAAATTTAGCAAGTATAAATATAGATTTGGTCTTACAATTTATATATTGTTATATAAGCTTTAGAAAATGAATTAAAAGCTTTATATAAACTATATATACCCCTATATTTATATAACAAGGGTAAGTGCCGATAGAATAGAACGGGGCTTATGCAAGTCTTATTAGCTCAACCAGTAAGCAAGTCAAGTACCCCATAACTTGACCTCAGCTTGAGTAGTCTATCGAGCCTGGTTTACCCACCGTGCCTGGCTCATTTAGCTAATAGAATTGGGTAGCTTGTGGATTAACCATTTTGTTTAAGGGCTTCAGCAAATTAAATGATCAAATGAAGGATATAGACACATCAACAGTGTCAAGAGCACAGCTGTTCGATGAATGTACAATCAGGCAGTGAGGAAGAAAATTGCTGATAAACCTCAAATTTGTTAGGAACATAACAAAAATTAACATCAGACAACCGTTAGAATTGGTCAATAAATTAAAATACTTCTGGCCTAAGTACTTATTTGTTAGTTTATCAGAACACTTATTTGTTGGCATATAAAATACAATATCTGCTTACTCACCGAATATAGTTCCATCATAGGTGGCTTTCCTGAATTCATGTAGTCTTCAAAAACTTTAAGACCACGATCAATGTCGCCAGACTGCAGATAGCACCTGCACATAGAGAGTAACCACAACGAATTACCAGAGTAATCATTGGGACAATATGAAGCCCTAATTCTTAGAGACGAAGTAAAAATCCTAAATGATTAGAGGGGGGAAATCCCTAATGACTATATACTATAATTGGAAGTTCAAAATATTCTATCTAATATAATAAAATATAGTTATATCAAATACCAAAGATTTATCTCTAAATAATGACATAAAATATTAATAATCATTAATCATCACACCCCTTCTCAAAATATCAATAAGAATTGCATATTAACTAATAAGACATTATGTAGACTCAAATCTAAAACCACTAGAATTTCCATCATACATAAAAATGTATTTGTAAGAGTTCAAAGCTTTCTTGAAATATATTTCTATAAGAATTGATCATCAATAATCAGATACCTCATAGTTTGCAATAGAATAAACACATCAGGAGTTCTATCATCCCTTCTGAGCATCTCCAAAAGTGTTTCAGTTGCCTACCAGAATCATCAGAAGAGAACATGAAATTTTTTGGCAATTAAAAATTCAAATAATGATGGCAGTTGCATTAAAGACTCCAAATCAGAAACAGTGTAAAGGAAATGTACTATGGATATTCAAGTAAATTATTCAAAAAAATCAATAGGCAAGTAAATCCATTTATATAATTGCGTATCCTCCTCAACCTATTTAAACCTATCGTCTGATTCATCCTCTAATTTTAGGGCTTGGAAAAGAAGCGCTATCGTAATAAAATTTCAAGAATGGTAGGCTTATCTATCTTCCAAGGATAATGGTAGGGGTCTCAAGTTTGTCTCAAATGCAATGTATTTAATGATTGCTAAAGACTAATACCATGATGTTGAAAAATCATTGTAATGAGTCAATATGTATTTGAGACACATTTTTGACACAAAATAAAATTGAGACCCCTAACATTACCCATCATGCAAGGCCTAATATTTTCTTGGTACTAAGCCTGATGCAGGCCAAGATTCCAAAAACTTTAATTTGGAGAAAATAAAGAAAAAATGTAAATACGGTGAAGCTCCTCAGTTCACTAAACCTAGGATCCTCAACCACAGAAGAGCAGAAAATTGATCGCAACCAATTGGAATAATTACAATATCAATTAGAATCAATGTTTCAATAATATGTGGGGGTTACATCGCTACTTAAATAGAACCAAAACCGTAATTTTACTTGGGAAGTAAGAAAAATACTAAAAGACTTAAATGCCAAAACTAAATAATAAAACCACCAATTACTGGAACTCTAAATAAAAGTCTGGAATAATAAATATGACAAATAAATAATCCAAATCATCCACCATCACGATATCTTAGGGATCAATCCCTGTCAACGCATTAATAGTCATCCTAAAGTCAAGCTAGAAGGGATAAAACATCACGACGGACTCTTTGTACAATGAACAATCACGTATCACAGTTTAATTACTTTACTAGGCTATAACAGCATGTGTTGCTGGTTAAATCTCTGTTTTGGTTGATCATTCTTCTCATACGTGCCTTGAACCTCCATGAAGATCTCCTATGTTTTGGGTAATTTCATGCCATTTTAATTGAAGCATATGCTCTCATTTATAGAAATAAAAAGTAAAATTTAAAACATATGCTACATATTGCTTCCCTTTCCTATTCCATGACAACAAAATCTTTATTCTTTATATAGCAGTTTATTAATTTTTTTAAGAATATCAGCTTTAGATTACTTTGAATCTTTTATCCTGGATTTTTATTTTTTTTAGATAATTGAATTTTTTCCTTGGACACTTTGGGGAATTCACTAAATGAAAAGATGGACCAAGTTATCTAAACACAAACATCAAGTCATTAACACTGTTCTAAAATTCCCCGCCTAGGCCCTCCTTAGCGCCCGCCTAGGTGCAAGGCCCCCCCTTGGCACCCCGCCTAAGCGTTAGGCCTTCCCTTGGCGCCCCGCTTAGGTGCTAGGCCCCCCCTTGAAGCCTCACCTAGGCGCTAGACCCCCCTTTGCGTCGTGCCTCGGCCTAAGGCGGCAAAAAAATCCTTTCAGGAAATTAGACGAGGTCTAGACAAAGAGATTTTTTTTATTTTAATAACTACCCAAACCAAATCTTTATATATTAATTTTTTTAATGATTTGTCATATTCATAATACATGTTGTAGCATATCAAATTACAACAAGAAGTGAACGATATCAAGTTAAAATAAATAATTTTATTATAGTTGTAATTTTTTGATCTTGTACCAACTTCAAATTATATAAATGATGATACATTTTTAATATTTAGTTTAATTCAATATAATTCTTAAATTTATGCTTAGTTTCGTAAGTTTTAATATTGAATTAAATTCTTGAAATTTTAAATTTTATTATTTAATAGCAATCTTGTTTATAAATAAAACTAATACGTTAAAAATATGTTTGAACTTTGAACAATTGCATGATTGTGTTTGAACTTTGACATTAGCAATATGGATATGTGTTTGAACTTTAAGAAAAGACCTTTATTATCTTTATTATAGATTGTTTTGCTTTATATTATTATTTTGTTTGGATAAATGTAAAATAAAATATTAAATTGACTTAAAATAAAAAACCCCGTCTAGGCCCCCTAGGCGCTAGGCCCCCCGGCCACCCGCCTAGAGCTTTTAGAACATTAGTCATTAAGACCAGGCAAAAAAGAACAAGTCAAATGTGTGCCTAATTCTTAAAAACTCAAAGCATGCAGATATAATAGATATCTTAATTAATCACAGATATAGCTGTAATGCACTTGTTCATTTTTAGGACCACATATTGCCAAATTGGTACAGTAACGCCATAAACATTAAAGAATCAAACCAGAAACAAAGAACCGAAATCCATAAACAAATGAAAAGAGTGTGGGATTCATGATGTTCACTGATTGATACATGATAACTAATAACGAATGATATCTTTAAATGACCTTAAAGTTAAGACCTTGTGATTTTATACGTAAATAACTAGAAATTTCTTCTGAGAAAAAACTTTAGAAGCATGTAGAAACAACAAACATCAAGATAAGGTTCCAAGTCATAGCATACCTGGGGGAAGAACTATGACTATTTGCTATTTGCAAGAGGGGGAAAAAAGGAAAAAGAAGAACATGGCAAATTTTTTGATAGAAGTTGAAGAATTGAAGATGTTGCTTAACCAGAACAATATACTTTAATAATGAGGGCATGGGATAACAGTGTCAACTCCAGCAATAAAATGTTATTAAAGGGTTTGGTAACTAACAGTTTTGACTGTGAAACCAAGCTTAACAGAGCACTTCAAGCACGAGAATTTATTTAGTATAGATTGATGCAATTTCATTCTAGACAGATCAAGGGGTAGTAAGACATCAAACCCCAAAAAAACAATCCAAATTTGTAGGAAATAAGATAATATGGTTGCTAATATTCCTTTCTTAATGATATATTAGGCGTTTGAATGGAATCTTAATATAAGACTGAGTACATATATGAAATGGTACCTCTATATTCCTAAGATCTGCAATTGCATGAAATGCAACATGATAGACAGTAAACTGCCTAACCAAGAATCCTCCACGACGATGAACATATTCAGCAGTAGGTATATTATATAACTCTTCTTCAGATATACCCATCATAACGTTTTCTGCATTATCTCTTGATTCTTCTACTGATGACCAACCCTTAGACTGCTCAACAAGATCAATGATCTGTTCCATAAATGAAAAATTAAAAAAATCAGAGTATTAGGAACTGTAAGATTCAGAGTATAATAGCATAAAAGTTTCAAATAATTACTTTGGCAGCTGTATCATCCGTAAGAGGTGTTTTATTCCTATGTGCAGCTATAAGTCCTGCATAGCAGAATTTATTTAAACCAAGACCAGCAGCTGTCATATCCCGAACAATTGCATACCTGCAATAATAAATGGTAAATAGCTTTGTGTTAAACTGATAGTAAACCATATCTGATGCTATTGCAATTACAAACCAATATATACTGCATAGTCTGCCAACAAACTATCCACAGTTTTCTACTACATTTTATAGAAATGTCACGGAACCATCTGTGTACTGTATAATACCCATCTGAAACTTGAAGTCATCTATCATCTGGCACTCCAACTCACATATCAAAATATGGTAAAATAAAGAAAGTGTGGCAAACTTAGACTGCATAATCAGTAGCATACACTCGATCTAATCGGCCAGCAGCTGCAAATGCACTAAGTAGGCAGATGAAAGTTTGTCCATTAGGTTTGACTTCAAACTTCTTCATTTCTTCCAAAATCTTCAGTAAAGAAAGAAAATATATATACATTAATTAAATTTTTGCTAATATATAATTAGGTTTAGCGAAATCGGGAAGAAACATACAAGGGTTGCCTGATCAGATTTTTTGCACTTCGCACAGGTTGAGATCAAAAAGTTGTATAAAGCTACCTAGAACAAAGATAAGATGGTCCACAGTCATATAAAGGTGAAGTAACAGAGTTGACTCAAATAAAAATAAAAACAGGAACACAATACGGCACCTGCATAATTGAAATCAAAGATATACAAATGTTTTAGAAATCATCTCAATGAAGCACATTATAACATATCTGATTAATTCTTGTTCCCTGAGACAAAGATAACATACTAATGTCTCTCAAAATTCATGTAAAAGTTTTGCTAGTAATCGTACCATCAGATGGAAGATTTAGATCTACCAAGACAATGATATTGTTAGCATGTGTTAGCTTATTAACATGTTTCCCTGAATTAGGGAAAACAAGTTTCACTGTTTTCCTCTCCTTGTTTTCCTCCGTGTATTAGGTTTATATTTGTGTATATATACCAATCAATGTAATAGAGAAAGATAACTTAAATGAAGAAATCAGTTCTCAGGTTCTACATGGTATCAGAACTATGCTCCATTATCAGAGCTTGATCCTTATCAAAAACAAAAAAAAAAACATTGTTCTTCAATTTTTTCCTCCCTCTGCTCGCTACTGGTCTTAAATCCTCTTCCAGTCGAATCAATCCATTTGGAGAAATTATGAACATAATTGGTTTACCCATGGTCAGACGATCAACACATAAGTGTCAAACTCACCACCCACCGCCGCACGCGCCACCTCACGCGCCAGACACCGACACCACGCGCCTCCTTTTGCCGGCGCGTGAGGCTTATGCCGGCAACTTTTTCCAGCACGGCTTCTTGCAGTGTGGTCGACTTAAGGTGTTTTGATTCTGATTTTTTATAAATTATTGCCCGGTTAAAACCGTTATCACTGTTATTGCTTAACAGTGTTGTTTTTCTGGCGATTGGTCTTGTGCTAGTCTGTTTGCCTGCATATCTTGTATTTCAAAGTGTAGTACAATTAGTTAATATCATTTGGAAAGCTTATTCTCCTTGGTATTAATTGTATCTACCTACTAATACTTGTTACCAACATACTGCTACAGTGTTGAACTACAGTGTTGAACTTACTGGTTTTCTGATAGAATTTCGTGGTATTATTTGCTATTGCCCATACTACCTATTTGGTTTGGCTTGGAAGAAGGATCCTGTGTTTGGTTATCAATAAGGGATTGAACTCTTTCTGGTTTGATGCTCTTGAAATTTTGGAATTACTGTCTGAAAGTGTTAGTACAATTAATTGCACCACTTTGGTTTTCTGGAATTACTCTTCCATTTTTGAGCCTTTATATTATCCCTGTATTCTCATTGCTCATATTTCCTCACCATGGCAGAATCTAGTCCCGTTAATAGTGCTGGTTCTACTCCACTCACCCATGAGAAAATCTCTTCAAATAAAGGGCAGTTGATTCGATATAGTGATGGTACTATTTCTCATTATGCACAATCAGGTATAAACTCTTATGCTCTTAATGTTTCATCAACTTACCCTAGTTACCCTAGTTGGATTATAGACATAGGTGCCTCTGAGCATATGACTGGGTTCTCCAACCTCTTTACTTCATACATGCCCCGCTCTGAAAAAGACAAGGTTCGAGTAGCTGATGACTCCTTGTCTTCTATCTCAGGGAATGGTTCTGTCGTTTATACCCCTTCATTAAAATTATCATTTGTTCTCCATATCCCTTCATTTACTGCAAATTTACTATATGTTCAACGTCATTCTGAATCCTTACATTGTTCTGTTACCTTTTTCCCAACTCATTGTGTTTTTTTGGACTTTGTGACAGGACAGAAGATTGACAGTAGTAGTGCAGATGGTGGTCTATATTATTTGGATGTTTCCACGTCTGACATGCCTCTAATCACAGATGGTACTGATACTCAGGCTCTTCAATTTACTTCTGAATCTAGCTTGATTTCTCTTCATCAATGACATCGATGTCTAGGACATCCTCCTTTATCAGTGTTAGGATCTTTATTTCCTTCTTTAATTAAGCAGTGTCACAAAACTCAGTTTTTATGTGAACAATGTGAATTAGGTAAACACAAACGCTCTATTTATTCTGCTATTAACAGCCGACAATCTGAACCTTTTTCTGTTATACATACTGATGTGTGAGGACCATATCAAGTTGTCTCCCGTTCTGGTCATAGATGGTTTGTCACTTTTATTGATTGCTACTCTCGTACAACTTGAATTTATCTTCTTCATTCCAAAAATAAGGTTTTTGACTGTTTCAAAATTTTCATCAGATGATCAAAACCCAATTTTTTGAAGCTAATATCAAGATTCTTCATGTGATAATAGTCGGGAATATAGTAATAATAATACTTTTGCATCTTATCTCTCTCAATATGACATCATATTGCAAACCTCATGTGTCAGAACCCCAGAACAAAATGAAATGGCAAAAAGAAAAAACCGACACTTGCTAGATGTAGCACGTACTCTTATGTTCACTATGAACACGCCTAAATTTTTTTATGGGGAGATGCCGTTCTAACTGCTGCATTTCTTACAAATCGGCTTCCCTCCAGAATTCTTGAAAATAAAAATCTCATTTCTTTCCTTCAACACACGACAAGCCCTTCTTCTTCGCCTCTAGTTTTTGATTATGTGTGCTATGTCCATGATAAATCTCCCACTCGGAGAAAATTAGATTCCAAGGCTCTTAGGTGTGTTTTCATTGGTTATTCTCCAACTTAAAAAGATATAAATGTTATCATCCTCCTACTCACAAAGTCTTTGTCACTAGGAATGTAACCTTTTGGGAAATAGAACCTTTTTATTCTTTTTCACCTTCTCCTTAGGGGGAGACTATTACTGATAAGCTGTGTTACTCGGACTCGACTGTTTCAGATGGAGTACCCGTGTCGACACGATCCGACACGGGTGCGGGTGCATGATTTGTGTCGGGTACGGCAATTTTAATACAGATACGGCTGAACGAATAAAGCTAAGCGGAGACGACATGAGCAACAAGAAAGGGAAGAGTCAAGAAAAAGTGAAAGAGAGGCAGAGAGTAAGAGATTGAGATTTATCTGCAACTTGGACGTATCTACCGACTCTGGCCATCAAATTTTCCAAGTATATCTTCTATTTTTCTCCTCTTCTTCTGATCTTCACCTCTTCTAGTCTTCTGATATTCTCCTTTTCTTCTCCAACAATCTGACGAACGAGTTTTCTTTTCCAACGATATGAGTATTTGAGATCAGATGTAGGAAATAAATCTCTGAAAAATTACAGTTAGGTACCCCATAGTTGTTATAGTTTTTTAATTTAGTCCCCCAGGTTTTTTAAAAGTTCAAAATAGCCCCTGAAAAATTACTTATCAGTCCATGTAGTTTTGTTTTCTTCAATTTTAGCTCCTGAAATTTCAGTAATTTCAGTTGCCCCTGTTTCTTTATATTTTTGCACTTCAACCACTAAAATTTCATGATAAATGCATGTCTATATGAGTTTGGACATCATAAACATTATTGTTAAAATATCATAACATATTGTATCCCCGCACCCGTGTCCAAATTCGGATCCATGTCCGCGTATCATCTATTTTTTAACTTCACGTGTCCGACACTTAGATTCGTACCCGAACCTGACACCCGCACCCGAATCCGAGTAACACAGCTAATAAGGATAAGCTTCCTTCTGAGGCTGCTATCACAAGTTTTACTTTTCATGTTCTTCCTGTTGTTATTTCTGATAATTTTATACTGCTAGAGAAGATGAGTCTGAGTCTGAGAACCTATGTTCGAAGAGGTAAGAATAAGGTCACCATTTATGCACCACTACTCCAACTAGGGGTGCTCATCGGTAAAAAACCGAACCGGTACCAAAAAAATCGAACCGGTACCGAGCCGAAAAAATCGAACCGGTACCGAATAACCGATTCGGTACAAAGTCGGTACCTATTTTTTCGGTTCAATTTTCGGTTATACCGCAATAATTAAATAAAAAAAATTTATATTAACAGCTTTTTTAAAACTAAGAAATGAGACTAGTAAATTACATTATTACAAATACTAATTACAATTGTTTGTCTAAAATTATTTAACTATCATAGTTGTAGTAAATAGTAATTGTATTTTGAAATTCGATTATTTTAATAAATGATTATTCTTAGAATTGCTTTCACTTCAGTACAATATGTCAATATGTAAATGTTAAGTGATAGTTGCATTTAAGTACAATATAACGCAATAGTTAATGATTTATTTATTATTTTATATTTTTTTTAAAATTTCGTTTTGGAGAGTACAATATAACATAATAGTTAATTATATATAATAGAGAGAATGAAGCCTAAAATTTAAAGGTCGTTTTAATCAATTCAACAACACCAACGGTTCAAGCATCAGTGGTGGCAGTGTACTAAACTGATAGCATCTGGTGATGATAATAAGGAAAACAGTTGGGGATAAAATGAGCACTTGCATTATGGAAATACATGAGTTGTCACTTACAATACGTTTTAAAGGTCGTCTTTGTTTGGGTTTGTGGGGCGGAGTGTTTTCGGTTTTTTTCGGTTTTTCGGTATTTACCGAATTCAAAATTTTCATTACCGCTACTGGTACCAAAAAGTATAAAAAAATTAAAAAGCATGTACCAATAAAACCGAAACCAACGGTACCGGTTTCAACCAATTCGGTAAAAAACCGAAAAAATCGATTTTTTTTAGCACCCCTAACTCCAACCATGCTCCGAACCGAGTCTTGATAATGTTAATAGTGAGAATCTTAATCCTACTTGTTCTTCTAATGATACTTGTTCTTCTGACTGACATCCCTATTGCTATTAGAAAAGGGGTTAGATCTTGTACTCAATATCCTATCTCGAATTTTGTAGCCTATGATAAATTATCTGCATACTACCACTCCTTTGTTTTTTTCTTGTCTTCAATATATGTTCCTCAGGGGTGGAGAAAAACAATCAGCGATAAGAATTGGAAACAGGCTATGATTGAGGAGATGAATGCCCTAAAGAAGAATGATATATGGGGACTAGTCACTCTTCTTTATGGAAAAAAATCAGTTGGTCACAAATGAGTATATACAGTCAAGCAAAAGTCAGATGGGACAATTGAGATACTCAAAGTCAGGTTGGTTGCAAAAAGGTATACTCAAACTCATGAAATTGGTTACCAGGAGACATTTGCTCCTGCGACGAAGATGAATTATGTTCGTACCATAATCTCATGTGCAGCGAACTTTGGCTGGGAAATTCAGCAATTAGATGTGAAAAATGCATTCCTTCATGGTGACTTGGAAGAAGTATATATGAAAATACTCTCTGGTTTTGCTTCATCTGTCACCAAGGGTAAGGTTTGTAAACAGCGAAAGGTTTTGTCTAAAGCAATCTCCCAGAGCCTGGTTTGGTAGATTTCACAAAACAATGATCAGATTTGGGTACAAGTGAAGTCGAGCAGATCACACTCTATTTGTCAAACAGATAAATGGGAAGACCGTCATTCTTATTGTTTATGTTGATGACATTGTGGTGGCAGGTGATAATAAAGAAGAGATGAAAATCAAAGATCTTGGTCCTTTGAAATACTTCATTAGTATTGAAGTTGCAAGATCTTCCAACGAAATTTTTCTATCTTAACAAAAGTACGTTCTTGACCTCTTAACAGAAACTGGTATGTTAAGATGTAAGCCTGTTGATTCTTCTATTTAAGTTAATTATCATCTAGTAGGAGGCACAGGGACCTACGGTTGATAGAGAAATATATCAACTTTTGGTGGGATGACTGATATACCTCTCTCATACTAGACTCGACATATCTTATGTTGTGGGAATAGTGAGTCAGTATATGCATGATCCTAGACACTGTCACATGGAAACTGTTTACAGAATTTTGAGGTATCTCAAGACTGCTCCTGGAAAATGTTTATTGTTTGCACCAAATGGTCATATGAGAGTCGAAACTTTTTCCGACTCGGATTGGGTTGGCTCTATAGAGGATCGTCGGTCTACATCAAGTTACTGTTTTTTTGTTAGAGGTAATCTTATCACTTGGCGTAGTAAGAAACAGTCCGTGGTGGCAAGATCTAGTGTTGAGGTTGAATATCGAGCTATCGCCTTGAGTATATGTGAACTAATGTGGCTTCGAACCTTGCTAAAAAATTTAGGTGTTACAACCAAATGGTCTATGCAGTTATTTTGTGTTAATAAGGCAGACATTAGTATTGCAAACGACCCAGTACAACACGATAGGACGAAACATATTGAAATTGACAGGCACTTCATTAAAGAAAAGTTAACAAGTGGTCTTATTTGCTTACCTTTTGTCAAAACAGAATATCAGCTAACTGATATTTTGACTAAGAGTTTTTGTAATAAGATGTTTCATCCATTGTGTTTTTAAGTTGGGTATGCGAGACATCTATACACCAACTTGAGGGATAGTGTTAGCATGTGTTAGCTTATTAACATGTTTCACTGTTTTCCTCTCCTTGTTTTCCTCCATGTATTAGGTTTATATTTGTGTATATATACCAATCAATATAATATAGAAAGATAACTTAAATGAAGAAATCAGTTCTCAGGTTCTTAATTTCTACAGATATTATTTCCTTTTCTGTTTGGTTTCAGAAAAGTAGTACACCATGAAGGGATATTATACAAGGTAGTACAATAGGAGAGGTTTACGTAAAGCAGTACACCATGAAGGGATATTATACAAGGTAGTACAATAGGAGAGGTTTACGTAGATTACGTAATTTGGAATTATATTCTGGTAATTCTAGGAACAGAGATTTCTTTTCTTTTGTTTCTTTTTTTCGGTTATGCAAATTCCACCCCCTTTTGGTAGTGAAACTAATCCCACGGATACATAAAGTCACGTGTAACCACAAGTATCAATTAAATTTAAGTGTTTTGTCTGATATGTAACCATGTAAGTCAAACTGTCAAACACAAGGTGTCCGAGTTTACCAACCCGTTAAACACTAGGCCACCCATGCAGTTAGGCCCATTAGGGATGATTTTCCTTTTAAAATAATAACATGAAAAGGAATCAAATCATTAGAATGCATAAGTTCTCCTTCCATGCATGAATGGTGTGCACAAAAATTCTAGAACAAAACTATACCCTGTTTAGCAACAACTATTTTTAAACTATTAAGATTTAAGAGTGAAGGAAATTATGATTAAAAACAAGAAAAGATTACAATACTAAACTAGTTGCATTATATCAACAACATTTTAATCAGAGTTCAAATTTCTTCTAACATCAGCTTCAATTAAATATCCGCACATTTAAAATTGACTGGAAATATGAGCACTGGTGGCTTCAATCACCAAAAGTCTACCATTAACATTCCTCGCCAAAGAGCAGTAAAAGACTAGTTCCTAATGGCACCTTTTACTTAAAATTATACTACTTGTATGACTGAAAACACTTGGGTATAA
This sequence comes from Panax notoginseng, assembly GCA_016801055.1. Taxonomy (NCBI): domain Eukaryota; kingdom Viridiplantae; phylum Streptophyta; class Magnoliopsida; order Apiales; family Araliaceae; genus Panax; species Panax notoginseng. The sequence continues at coordinate 52,880,669 of CM029013.1, read as the reverse complement.
CCATCACAACTTCCAGGATAAAAAGAGCTAAAGAATTCTGAGTTAGCTGCACATGGAGAACATAAAAATAATACAGTATACATACATCAGGAATCAAACCCATGGTTTTCATTTCATCTCGGTAGAAGAAAGCGTCCTGCAAGCGAGAACCTTTCATGGTGCTAATGATCAACGAATGAAATGTATCTCGTTCCGGTTTAACCCCATCCAGCATCATATCATCATACACATCCCTCACCAAAAAATACCTAATTCAATCACATAAAACAAAACCCATGCATCACATAAACATGCGACTATTACAGAGGCGGAGAGAGAAAGGGGCGAAACCTTCGTTGAGCAGTGAGAGAGGCAATGACAGTATTGTATTCAGACTCATTGTCGGCGTAATTCCTCTTTGCCAATTCTTCCGCCGTCCGGGTAAAGTATCGACGGCCGATAGCTCTGAGCAGTGACCTATGGTGGCCTGAAGAATAAATTACGGACTTAGCAAAATCAGAAGGAATGTTATACATATACATATAGTAGAATTTGAGGTGAAAGTACCAGAGATTGTTTGAAGAAATCTCATTGTATAACGATGAGATACAGAACTGTGTGATTTAAAAAACCCTTAAAATTGGTTCAGTTTCGATTTGTGATGGTTCATTTGATTCTCTTGAGGAGACTGCTGTGGCCTGTCTGCACATAAACCCTCGGACTTGGGATTTTAGATTTGAGACTTGTTTACTTGCATGCGTGTCCTGGGGATTTAAAATCTGTGCACCTCCACTTATTAGAGGAGGTGATGGTTTATTTGGATGTTAGAAACGGGTGTGACCGGGCCTTAGGAATTGCAGGCCTAACGGGTTGGATTTAAAAATATCCGAGTTACAAAGCCCAATCCTATCAAAACATTTCTTGTGTACGTTTTGTAGTTGATGATTGATGTTTTATTTGGGTTTGGTAGAAAACCTTGGGCTTGTTTCTTAATAATTATTGTTGGAACAATTACATATAATAGTACATTTTAATAAAATAATACAAAAAAAATGCATGAATAAAATATTTACAAAGTTAATGCAAATGCAATAGTTAATTATAAAAAGAATGTAATCTTATCCCTTTAATTATGCACACGAATTTCTTCCCCATCTCTCCCACGATTTTCTCACATTCCATTTCTGTTTCCCTCCTCCCTCCCTCCCTCCCTCCCTCCGCCTCCCCTCCTCCCTCCTCCCGCCGCCTCCTCCTCCCGCCACTCCCTCCCCACCCCCCTCTCTCTCCTCTCCTCTCCTCTCCTCCCGCCCTTTCTCCTCCCACTGCCGCCCCCTCCTCCCGCCCCCGCCCCCGCCCCCGCCCCCGCCTCCACCTCACCACCTCCCCTCCCTCCGCCTCCCCCTCCCCTTCCCCTTCCCGCCCCCCTTTCTCCTCCCCCTCTTCCCGCCCCCCTTTCTCCTCCACCCTCCTCCCCCCCCACCCCCTCCTCCTCCCGCATGTCCATTCTTTATTTTCACCGGTAACAAAATCTTCCGATAAGGTAACTAATTCAGTTTTATTAGGTTACTAATTTATTTTAGATGTGATGCAGTTGGTAACCAAAATTCATGTAGTTGGTTATGAAATCATTTGATAAGGTAACCAATTCAGTTTTATTAGCTTACTAATTTGTTTTGAATATGATGCAGTTGGTAACCAAAATTTATGCAGTTGGTTACTAAACCTTCCGATAAGGTAACCAATTTAGTTTTATTAGGTTACTAATTTATTTTGGATGTGATACAGTTGGTAACCAAATTTCATGTAGTTGGTTACCAAACCATTTGATAAGGTAACTAATTCAGTTTTATTTGATTACCAATTTTATTTTAAATGTGATGCAGTTACTAGTCAAAATTTGTATAAAGGTAACCATTTCAATTTTTGTGGATAACCAAATCGTCAAAAAAAATTCAGAATAGCAACTCCGGTGGTGGAGGTGGCGGCAGCGGTGGCGGCGAGAGAGGAGGATGATGAATATTAGCTCCTTCATAATTTTTTATTTTTAATTTTCTCATTTTGATTTGAATTTTGAAATATAGATTTGAAATTGTTGTTAGAGACAAAAGATTTGAATTTGAATTATTAATTATGGCAGTTAGTTGTCCTTGATTTTAGGTTTTTTTTATTAATGTGAATTGTACTATTTTTGTAATATGAGTCTTAATTACACTCTTTTTGTAATTATTTAGTTGATGCACTTTTCTTGTAATTACTTTCTATTTGTTGTATACTTATGTAAAGGACCTATTATTGTTTCATTTGTAATTAGTTTCCCCAATTACCTTACAATATAATAAGATGAAAACTAAAGAATAATATAATACTTTACAATCTTCATAGTTGTTTATTTAAAATTAAATAAAGTAAAATCAATTTAAAAATATTTCACATTAACTTTAAAAAATTAAAATAATGGTAGTAGTAGGTTAGAGTGCATATTATATTATAGATGTAAAATAATACATTTTTTGTTGGCAGATATTATTTGTTTGATGATGGATGGTTGAGAACTTGATAGCATTATTTTGTAGAAATTATTACTGAGTTTTATTTTACATGTATGTTCAAAAAAACATTTATTGAAAATTAACTTTTAGTTTTTGGATACACAAAAAAGAGAGGTTTTTAAAAAAGTAGTCTCATTTGTGGAATTTATCAATACTATAAATATAATTTATTTTATATTTATTACTGAAAAAATAATAAGTTGTTAATTTGGTAGTAGTGACATGATATTAGAATTATGAATTTACGATAATAATCTTGATAGCATTTGTGTTGATTTTGATGATGCACAAAATGAACTTTGTACACACCTGTCAAGTAATAACAAATGCGATAATTAAAGTAGAAAAATAAGACAAATATTAAAGTGGTTCGGTCAAGTTGACATAGTCCACTGTTAAATGGCTCTAGTCACCTGACACTTTATATTATATCAAGTGTGGTGGAAAGAGTACAGAGAGTACAAGCTTAAAGATACAAAAGTCAGTTGCCCCCCAATGATGGTGAGACGTTCTATTTATAGAGACCCCGTGACAGTTTTGGGGTGAACATGTAGCCACTAAACCACTACTGTAGTGGAGCTCTCAACCTCTTCCTAATGCGCAAGATGGTTGACGTGCTCTCCGTGAGATCTGGAGACGAGGCTTGCCCACTTCCTTCGTGATGTGGTCGTGCGTAACTAACTGATGAGTTCAATTAATCCAACCGGGATTGATCACCTTTGTTGGACTCGCCAAACTTCTTGAACTTGGGCCTATATTTTATATTGGGCTTACGAGATGGGCTGAATTTTTGGATACCCATCAGATTTAATACTAGTATTATCTATAGAGAAATAAATCTTTTTGTAAAATACAAAAAAAAAACATTTTTGTTTTATTGAAAATGATGGAGTAATAGGCATGTGGGTCTCGTACTCATTCAATCCTATTAATTGCATGTCCATACAATGATAAATGAGAACAATGAGGCCGGAATTGGTAAATTCAAACTACAGAAATGATTACAAATTGCATGTGGATTCAACATGAGATTAATATTACTCCGGAATCCGGATTTCATTTAATTAAGCATATGTATTTAGTCAGTTGGGAAAGCAGATCATTTTTCTTTAAAAGAAATATTACGTTTGGATTGAAATAATAGAATCGACGAATGAATAAAATAGAAGAGCAGAATTAGAATGAGTTATTCCACACCCACTCTCAAGAAATAAAATTTACAAATTTTTTACAGTATTGCAAGAAATTTATGTTTTGATTTTGTATCCTAAGTTAATTTAAGGTTTGTAGTACTAGTTATAGTTGATATAAAAATATGTTGAGACATGACATAGGCCTACATTCTTTATTTGGACAAATCTATCAGTATTTACTTTTAACATTAAGGACATATATTTATCTAAATAAAAATATTCTCAATATTTTTGTTTGTTTTATTCAACATCAATTTTGGTACAACATTACTACATTCAAAATCAACAACAAGAAGAAGATAAGATCATTTGAAGGCTATATATATAAGAAGCATCCAAGAAAGAAAGAAGCAAGTTTGGTTGCCCAATAATTATAATTATAATATATATATACACCACCAGGGTCCAGGCACCAGATTAAGATTAGATCTTTATCTATATATAATCCAGAGACAAGAGTATATATATATATATATATATATATATGTACGTACGGATGATAGATAATCTTTCTAGATTTCCTCTGGAGAAATACAAAAATATAATCTGAATTAGTAATTAAAACTAACAAACCCCCCATGAACTTAATAATTAGGAAGATAATAGCCAGCAGCTGAAGAAGAAAAGTCACGAAAATGATTAGGCTTTGAATGTTTGTCGAGATATTTCAAAGAAGTAGGGGTGATCTGCATGAACAAATAATTGCCTGCAAAAAGATCACCAAAATGGGACTGACTCTCCTTCAACCTCTTGATAACTTTAGACAGAGAAGCCACAACCACCTTTGTTTTTCTCCTCAAGAATTTCTTCAAGCTTGGAATCTTGATCCTCCTACTATGAACTCTCCTCCTATACCTTCTTGACCACCTCCCATTCCCAACCCCTCTTCTCCTCCCCTCTACAACATCATCCCCAACCTCATCAAACCATAAACCCTCATTTCTCAGCCTTTGGTAGGAAATCTTGGCAATCGATGAGGCCATTTTGGGTGATTTTTCCAGAGGAAAACAAGAGAATATATATGCACGCATACATATGAAGTCTTTGATGATAATTGACATTAAATGCGCATCTAAATCTATAGGACTAAATTAGATGAGAGAAATGATGGTGGGGTTGGTTTGGTATACAAAAACAGTTGGGCCTCATTGAATGCCAGAAACCGTGATTTCAAAACTTATATTGGTAGATAATCCATCACAGTCGAAATATGGAGTCGAGTCGATTCGCAAAATCTTAATATTTAAAATTAATAAAATAAATATTTTATTTTAATACAAATAATTATAACAAGCCCGAATTTTCGTTTTTCAGAAAAAACTCAAAACGAAATCTTATCAAGCTTGAAATTTTAAGATATCAGAAAATTAACTTTAAAAGATGAAATCTATCCATCTCTGATTTAATTTGGACGAAAGGGAGTATATGTTTGTGCATGTGGGTATGTCGGTGAATTTTACCACCAAGTAGCTTTAATTGTTAATGGCACTAGTTTTTTCTGGTACAAGAAAATTAATCCAAGTAGATACCATAATATTGGTAAAATGCTCCATATCACATTAATTAGATGGATCATCTTAACAAAGAAATGTACAGCAACCTCCAACTCCCATATCAAAAAACATACAAGGCAAGTTGCAGCCAAAAACAAATTAGAAGTTCAATCAGTAACCAAAAATATCCAAAGGCATGGAATAAGCAACTTAGTAGAGCTTTATTCTGGTTTGAATTTGACTCCTGCAAATGGGGCACAACTGGAGATCTTGTCCACACTCGCAACATGTCTGCCAAAAAGAAATTTTCAAGTCATAAAAGTTTATAATATCTTAACATATGATAATGGACTCCGAGTTTAGAAATAGATAAGAAATTTACCTGATGCCCGCAACCAAAAGCCATATCCTTTGAGTTGCTTAGGCAAATAGGACAAACCTGTGCAAATACATGGATAGCATAAGTACTAACTACGCTAAAGCTCATATGCATCTAGGCCCCCAAACAAAAAAAACTATGCAGGAAAATGTGAGTACAAACATGCAACACAACTTCATTGTCAGCGGGCAATATATGGAAGTACCAATTAAAGGTTAAAATAGCTTACCATGTTATCAAATGTAGTGCTTGTAACAGGCGGTGCTGTGCCAACAGGACTACTATAAACATTATAAGGAGGCGAACTTGGCTTGAAACTAGTTGAACGTGAAGGTTTAGAGCTGCTAAAAGATGCTGCACCATATACAGGAGGAGGGAGGGGAATCCTATTAGGAGCATCCCCTTTTCGACGACTGTGCTCCACCAAAGGGAAAAGGAAATTAAGGCTGATCAACTTTTGTGCCCAGAGGTAAGAAAGCATAAAAACAATGTAAAATGTAACAATCAATTACCCCAATATATTGAGCTCTATGGTTGCTTTATACTGGGATGGAATTTCCATCAAAGCTGACAGAGCAAATTCAGTCTCTTTCCGAGATGTGGAAAGCCTCTTTGACATAATTTCCGTAAAATTGACAAACTACAAGAGAAAAAGAGAAATTCATCCAACTTGAGCATTCCAAAAAATAATATGAACTACCATATAAAAGGAAGGCACTGGCAATTAAGGCCACGTAGATATAAAGGCCACTATAACATACCTGAAAATTATCAAAGGCCCGAGCAGGGATGTTATCATCAAATTCCCTCATCATCTCCCAGGGTCCATCTCCCACTCCAACTAATATAATAGAGAGGGGAAGCTCGCTGAAAAAGTAATACATATATATATATGATGAGTGGAAAATATATCCATGAATCGGGTACTTTTGGACTTAGTTTTATTCTTTCTTTAAGTAGTGTTGGTGCATTTTATTTGTTTTTTATGTTGTTTTGTAGGAATGTGCTAAGAAAGGGCAAATCTAGAATTTTTGAGAAAGCAATGGCAATTTCGTAAATAACTGGAAGTTGTATGATGGAGCATAGGTTTTGTGAAGGATTTGTATGCTGGGGTATAGGAGACCAGAAAGTGGGCGATATTCTTTTTCAACTGGGTCAAGGATTGATGATTTCTACTTGAATTTGGAGACTCTAAGACTAATAGTGTTGGGGGAACTTCTAGTATAAAAGGGAAAAATAGCTTCTAACAAAAGGAGAAGACACGCATACATTAAAGGAGGACTTGGAGTTTGAAGATTGGAAATTGGAGATTCAAAGAAGCACACAAGGAGATCAAGACAGAGGATTGAAGATTAAAGAAAATTCTACTAAGTTCTTCTTTACTTCTTCTTTTCTTAGTTTTGTAATTCTAAGATGATGGCTTATTTGAGATTTCTAGTTTTTAATTTCAGCATGAACTAAATTTAAAATAAAGACTGCAGTTGAACCGCTTATGCTTATGGATTAATTATCTATTGAAATTCAATTATTTATTCAAATTGAGTTGTCTATTATTTTGTGCTTATTTATTAATTGTCTAGCCAACAATTAGCGTGATACACTAGATGAATTCAGTGAATATGATAGCATGTACTCTTAGTTATTTGCATGAGATGAATAATTAGGGTTGTGAATTGAATAGTGATATCTCTTTTAATTTTGGGAATTGATACTTAATGAATTTCATTATTTTGTTTTGCATAGGAATATAGCAAGATTTGAATATTTTTATTTGATCATTGGGAAAGGGATTATAAATAATGATGAATTCCTGTTAACAACTCTAATGGATTTAATATTTGGATGAATTGGATAATTGATTCATACTGTATAATTGGGGATATTATAGTCTTAAACTTTTACATCTGAATTCAACCTTTGTGTTAGATTTTACTCTTAACTTTATTTTAATCATTATTTTCAAAATTACGATTGTTTAAATAAAATTGAATTGATAAAAAAACTAGTAGTTGGGATATATTAGATATAGATTCATGTGAGTTTGACACTCTCTTATCACTTTATTAGTTGTTGACCGTGTATACTTGCACGTAATTGAAATCGGACAACAATATAAAATAAGGTTCAACAATTGCTTCAAAAGTTTACTGGCTGATTTTTGGAGAAAATAAGTTGTTGCACCGAATTACCTTGCTTTGACAATTGCTTCAACAGTTTTCTTCTCCTGTGGACTCAATAGACCATGCTCTGTATCAACACTTCTTGTGACCTGCAGTGACATGAATTCGCCAATGTAACACAACAGATACACACACACACACACACACACACAAAAACTACACTAGCATGCTACTGCAGTGGCATACAAATTCAAGCCATCAACTTGGATATAATAGAAGGGATAGAGGATAAGTAGAATAACAGCTACTGTTACATCCTCTACTGTGTTTTAAGTCGGTTCATATATGATAAGTATACCGCAAGAAAAGTATTATACTATCTTTCTAACAAAGTAACCAAATTTGCTTTCATAATTCTGCTATTTAAAAAGAACCAAAAAAATGAGCTCCCTATGCTACTCAATAGTATCAACTAGTCAACTCTCAACTAGATTTCTCCTATTCAATAATACTTGCATAAATTAATTTCTAAAATGTACATAGGCCTTGCAATCTATCCAGTATCTGCAGTACATGCAGTCATGCACCAAAGAAAATATACCTGCCCATCTGCAATAATTACTAATACATGATACTGGCCACCAGTTTGCTCAACAATTGTCATGGCCATATCAATGACAGGAGCAAATGATGTTGGTCCTGCAGAAACACAATGACGAAAGTTCAATTTTTCAGGAAGAGTGACTAAACTTGAGAGTGTAAAGCAGCAACAAAACAATGGCTGAATACTGAATAGACTTCAAACCTGCAAGCCGTAGATGAGGGACGATTTCCTTGTACCGGCTCAACACTTCCTCAAATCCATTACAAAATCTATCATCTTCTGGAGAAAAACTAAAGACATCTTGATCATGTGTTGATGCTGTCAAAATTCAAAGAACACAAAGAAATACTCAGATAAGTTAGATTCAATATTAAAATACTAATTCTATACGGGCTTAATATAGAAGAATTAACAAATAGAAAGATACCATCGCCAAATCCAAAACAAGGGATCAAGTTATCCTCGTCAAAAGCTGCTAAGGTTTTCCCAATAATAGTTATTGCTTGTTCATAGGGATTTAAGCCATCTCCTCCTATGTGATGTAAACTTCGTCTGTTGAATGATTTTGCACCTGAATTTAATAAAGTCAGCATGTATCACCTAACTCATAAATCATAATACTAAGTTAATTATTCAGACAAGGTATATAGACTTAACCTGTCCACTCATTGCTTTTAGTGAAATCAATACCAACAATGAGATTAGAAGACTCCAGGCCAGCACGCGCAAGTGCCTCAGTTACCTTCAAATAAAGTAATGGTTATTCATTGAATATAATGTGATATGTGATGCTCATTAAAGTCTACACCATAAAAATAACATGGACAAAATTATTACCAAACACCAAATGGAGCAAGATACAGTTCTACATGAATAATACTTAAGAACAGTACATCGTGATTTCCAGAACAAAGGAACTAGCCACTAGGCCCACTAGTGTAAGAACGTGAAGTCCAACTACTGATTGTCAAACTATCAACAGTTACCGATGTTCACCAATACATAATACATATATAGAGATAACCCTTTGTGCTAATTTTTTCAGTAAATAATTGATATTCAATTGAGCATGGTATAGTACCCTTAATAGGACGGATAAAAAATTATGATGATCGAAAATTGGGAATATGTAGTACATTCATAGGTAAGGGATGCACATTTTTCGTGTTCCTCGTTCAGAAAGAAGCCAGGGTCTTGGTTAGGCCTATACTCTTTAGTCTTTCATATAAATGTAAATGAGCTATTTAAGATGGCTACAAAGTCTAAAGGTGGGACACTCTCTTTCCTCCCCTGCTCCTGTCACTTTCGGAAGGGAAAATATTATGGGCCCAGAATATCCCCCCTATCTACGACTATATCCACAAGAACAATACCCATCTATCCTCCACTTTTCCCTCCTCCCATAGGTACCATGATTTGTCACAGCAGCATTAATTGTTACTGAAAAGTAAAAAAGTCAAGTTCAACGATACGAGAACAAGGGGTGAAAGAACTCCACAAACTTAATAATTACACAAACATCCTCGTTCTCCCAAAATGTGAATATATTATGAGCAAATATTTAGATAGATAGATAGATTCGCACTGAAGTGGAGACTTTAGCGGTGAAAGATTTAGATATTTATAATTAACATTTAATGATTTATTAAGATGAACCATTCTCTGTCTATCTCTTCTACCAAGAAGGGTCAAATCTCATCCATTCTCCCTTTTCTAGCCTTATACTTATCCCTCCTCCCAAAGGTACCAGGTCTTTATAGTGAACAGAAGTATCTTAGCAGCATGCATCCTCGTCCTCCCAGAATGAGAAGGTAATATACACAAATATGTGTGTTTGTGCAGAGAGAGGGGGTGAAAGATAAATAAATAGATTCACATTATAGTATTGAAATCATTAAATTAAAGTATTAAATATTTTTCTATTTGATTTTGACAAGTCCTAGATACATATAATTAACATAAACTACTCAACCTTGGTATAAATTAACATTTAGAACATATGCAAGTATAGTGTATAACTTACAACTAACCCCAATTGGTAGATCTAATGGAGTGTATTCCACTTCATAGGATGAGGTAATATAATTGTTTTGTCAAATCTAAAGGGTCATGTCCACAAAATTTGTCAGCTCATGTAGAGGATTGGTTACAAACACATATGCACATATATACAGAGGCTCTCAAACCAAACAATTGAAGGGAAAAAAAGAGTCTTTAGTAATCATAATAGTGCAGAAAACTTCATGTTCTCCGTTAAGCAAAGGTAAAGTACAATAAGAACTAGGAAAAAAGAGATGTCGTACATAAAAATACATCTAAGACCAAAACATGGCAGATAAATTTAGACTATCAATTTTTTTTAAATTCTTCATGAGCAATTTCATTATTAGGTACCTCCTCTAGTGAATTGTAATTATCAGCAATCCTTGAATACCTCCTGTCAAGCCTCCTCTGCGGTTCATGGGGCCGACCGCCACGGTTTTGGGGCGGTGGTGGATTGTAAGGTTGCTGGTTGTACGCAGGATAAGGATAAGCCTCTTGGGTAGCGTAATTCTGATTATTTTGGGGATAAGATGATTGAAAATAATCATTCTGATTCCATGAAGTAGAGCTTATGCTTGAAGACTGCCTGTAGCTCTCCTCTTTTGAACTCCTTCCCCCCATCAATTCAGTTATCTATACAAAACCCAAAAATCTGAACAAACCCAATAAACCTTCTTCAGTCTTCACAACCAATTCGGAAAAAAATTACAAAATACAACTTGAATACAGATTTGACAGCCTAAGAGCTAAAGTTTGAAATAAATACAGATTTGAATTTCAAAAATCTAAATCAACGTGTATACAATAACTTATGTCATGGGAGAAATATTCAATGAAATACCACTAGCCGTATTAAGAAGTAAGACGGCTTCAGACGGAAGACTAGTAAAACGTAAACGCTTCACCCACCTGGTAGTTTCTTCTGAAATTGCGGTTGAAAGAAAGAACTAGAGCAATTTATTATTCCTTGCAAAAATACACAAGATGAGATATATCCACACAACACCACATTTATGTATTCATATATGGGATATCTAAAAGAAATAAAGAAACGTGAACCAAACAAAGAAAATTACTTTGCGAGAAAGGAAAAGAAACCTTACAGCTCTGGTCAAACCCAAGGTCTTTCTCTCCTTATATCCTTAATCAATTCCCAAAACCCCTAATTTACCGGCGAAATCTAACACAACATCAATAAGATTGAGCCGCATTGCTCAAAGATCTAGCTTTTTAATCTATAAAACCTAAACCCTAAATTATTGGAAGGGACAGTGAGAGACAAACCTGGGTGGGAAAAGAAAGTTTCTCTTCTGCATTTCTTCCGTGAATTTGCAGTTGATTAAGGTATTAGTATTACAATGGCGGATCGAATTGTTTTTTAAAATTTGGGGTACAAACCTCACAGAGATTGTAAAATTTGGGGTGCAATATGTATTTCAGTCTTGGAATTACTAACAAAATTAGGTGATCACGTCACATGGAAGTTTCTCGCTTTGGATGAGTACGACAGTGCCTGTTTTTTAGTGGGAAATTATGTAAGGAGGCGGATATGAAAATTTGATATTAGATATGAATATATTTAAATTTTATTTATTTATATTTTTATTTATTATTGAGGATCAAAATATAAATAAATAAAATTTAAATCTATCTATTTTTAATTTTTATGTTTAATTTTCATGTTAACATAGAGTTTTTGGTAGTATTTAAGATGGAAGTGGTTAGCATGAAGTTTATTTTTAAGTAAGTTGGTCAATTGGCTAATAGAGTGCTGACACGCAGGCGAAGTTCTATGTATGTCAGCATTCTATTGAATAATTAACCAACTTATCAGGAAATAAACTTCATACTACCCGGATCCATTTAAGATGACAAAAGGATATACTCGAATTTCGTGTTTGGCGGGGCCAATATAATAAACATACCCAATCTAATCCAGGACTTGGATTGCCTTTTCCCCAGTTTACCCACCGCACAACCGCTAGCGCTATCTATGGCTTTTCTGATTTTGTATTTATGTTTTGTAACTTTTTTTTGTCATTAAAATATTATCGTCTTGTAATAAAAAAATTTAATTTATTTAGTGGTTAATTAATTAAAAACTAATGTAAATTTATTTAATTTTAGATAATTAATAATTAAGTAAATTTTGTTTATTTTGAAAACTAAATTTTAAGTAAAACTAATATGTATATATATATAAATTCTTTTTGTGTGAAGAGAAAAAGTATTTTGATCTCTACTCTTTATTCACGAGCAGATTCGGTATCAAAAGGATAAGTAAAAATATAATTATTATTTTTTAAATAATGAAACAAAATAGATAAAGTGAAGAGATAATTGTGTTATTTAAAGGAGTCTATTAGTATAAAAAATAATACTCATCACTTTATGAATCTATTGAGACCACTAAAGATAAATTCAAAACTTTATTTATTATTATTTTTTTGGTATAATGGTCATATACACATAACTGTGTATGTTTTAGTTGTGTATAGTTTATCAAAATTACGTCATTTTAGTATATTTATTTTTGATTTTTAATTTAAAAAAAATTATTTTATTTTTAAAAAATAAATATATCAAAACGACATAATTTTAACACAAATAAAATATAGAGTACATAAAGTATGACCATATTACTTTATTTTTTTAATATGTGTTGCTCATACTAGGTAATTACAAGTTGCATTACTTTCACGTCACGTCACGTCTCGTCTCCAATTATTAGGTAGCGTAGACTTATATAAATGATTGATAATCTTTTATCCCCTTATTATGTCAAAGTATTTTTTTTCTTTCTTTTTTGATAGTTTTGATTTTGTGCCTTTAGAATTTTTATATGGGGTAAAAATGGAAAAGCGGTCAAGAATTACTGCCTCCACTCAAAAATACTAGTAATATTCATTTGAACTCCTGTTTCTTTTTCCCACCTTTTAAGTAAGGTTTTCATTGGTCGGAGCGTTATTTTTATAATTGTTTACATTAGTGTTGAACTTGAAGAGTAGTATAATTTATAATTAAGAATAGAACTTTAGTATATTTAACTATGTCAAATTAAACTCTAATATTCTAAACCAAAAGACGATGAAAAAAATTAGAACTTTGTTTTCCAAATGGAGCTACTTAATTTAATTTTTGACAATCATGCAGCCTCGGTCTGGAGTGTAATTTTTTAAAAATTATGATTAAACATTTTAGTACGGTGGACCCTATAATATATATATATATATATATATATATATATATATATATATATATATATGGTCCGGATTTTAAGTTCACCCCTTATCCAACTCACCCGAGCTTACCCCTCCTTTAGCGACGGACCCGACGACGGTTCAGTCATACAACAGTCGTCTATACTTTTAGCGACGCTATATGTTGTCCGTCGCTAAAAGTATAGATGACGGTTGTATGACCGAACCGTCGCCGGGTCCGTCGCTAAAGGGTAGTGAGCTCGGGTGAGTTGGATAAGGGGTGAGTTTAAGATCCGGACTATATATATATATATATATATATATTTGCATGGTAAAAAAAACACTTGGCGTAATCTACTAATAGTAACAAACGCTAATAAGCGCTACTAATAGTAGTGTACATCGATTTTTAGTTTTTAATTATAATCGTTCCTTTTTCTTTTTAATTGTAAACATGGTATGTGTTTTATAAAAATTCATACCAAATAAATAATATATATATATATATATATATATATATACGGTCCGGATCTTAAACTCACCCCTTATCCGATTCACCCGAGCTCACCCCTCTTTAGCGACGGATCCGACAACGGTTCGGTCATACAACCGTCGTCTATACTTTTAGCGACGTTATATTTTGTCCGTCGCTAAAAGTATACACGATGGTTGTATGACCGAACCGTCGCCGGATCCGTCGCTAAAGGGGGAGTGAGCTCGGGTGAGTTGGATAAGGGGTGAGCTTAAGATCCGGACTCTATATATATACTTTTCGGTGGATAATTTTTATGGTGACAATATACCAAATAAATGGTATATTGGGCTTGCTTGGCCATCTTAATTTATAATTGAGATTCCAAGCAACTAATTGAACAACTTTCTTTAAATAAATTCGAATTTCAGTAAATTTAAATCTTAATTGATGATTTCTAACAAATAATTCTACAAGTAGAACCTAATTAACTTTCTTGCTGACAACCCAAAAATCAACACAAAAAATTTGTAATCAATAGCAATAAAATTATTTAAAAGAAAGATAAATTATTTAAAATTCTAAATTAATTAGTAAAATGTTAAAACTGAATGCTTAAGCAACAAAGATGAACATTAAATAAATACTGTAACATATTAGGATCGAGTCTGTGCAACACATGGCATATATTAGGATAGCAAGAATTTAAATATATTATACACCGTGTATTTAATTATTTTTTTTAGAGTAATAGTAGTTTTAAGTGTATTTTGTCCATCTAAGTTTAACTTTTTTATTAAATTTGTCCCTTTAAATTTATTAAATTTATTAATTTTTTTTTATAAATGTATAGCGACCGTCGCTATAGGATCTACAATTCAAAATTGAAATTGTATAAAAAGACCTATTAAACAATGTAAGTAATATATAAGAATTGATATTGGATATTTAGAGACTAATGGGCGAATTGGGAATAAAGCCCAATCAAGCCAGCCCATTATTTAGCTAAATAAACAGCCTAACAACTCCAATTTTAATGAAGAATTGATGGTAAAATTAAAAGGAACAATTACGTATAATTGTACATTTTAATAAAATAACACAAAAAAAGTGCATGAATAAAATATTTACAAAATTAAAGCAAATGCAATACTTAATTACAAAAAGAGTGTAATTTTATCCCTTTAATTATGCACACGAATTTCTCCCCCATCTCTCCAACAATTTTCTCCTCATATCTCTCACGATTTTCTCCCACTCCAATTCTGTTTCCCTTCTTCTCCTCCCTCCCTTCGCCTCCCCTCCTCCCCTCCTCCCTCCTCCCGCCACTCCATCCCCACCCCCTCCCTCTCCTCTCCTCCCGCCCTTTCTCCTCCCATTGCCGCCCCCTCCTCCCGCCCCGCCCCCTCCCCATCCCGCTTCCGCTTCCGCTTCCGCTTCCGCCTCCCTTTGCCTTCCCCCTCCTCCCGCCCCCGCCTCCGCCTCACCACCGCCTCCCCCTCCGCCTCCGCCTCCCCCTCCCCTTCCTCTTCCTCCCGCCTCCCTTTCTCCTCCCCCTCTTCCCGCCCCCCTTTCTCCTCCACCCTCCTCCCCCCCACGCCCCACGCCCTACGTCCCACCCCCTCCTCCTCCCGCCCCTCCTTCTCCTCGATCCCTCCGCCTCCCACCGCCACCAGTCCATTCTTTATTTTCACCGGTAACGAAATCTTCCGATAAGGTAACCAATTCAGTTTTATTAGGTTACTAATTTATTTTAGATGTGATGCAGTTGGTAACCAAATTTCATGTAGTTAGTTACTGTAAGACCCCGACTTTTATAAATAAAGATGAATTTTCTATAAATATCATTTTTGAATATTATGGAGTTAATTTGATATAATGTTATAGTTGTGGGTAATATTTATAAATTTTGTAAAGTACGCAAGTTGTTATATAATATTCAATTGGTCGGAAAATATTCGTTTTAACAGGGAATATTCGTACAACGGCACAATCATTAGTGGACCCTACAACAGAATTATTGTCGGATTGAGAAAACGATAAAAATATTTTATTAAAAATAACGGCGGAAGTTTTACCATTGATACTGTTGAACTACTCGGTAGTAAAAGTACAGTAATACAGGTAGTTGCATAGTAGTACACGGTATTGATTATTAATGCTTATGTGAGAAGTCACTCAGTTTGATTCAATTATTGTCAGTTAATAATATGAATTATTTAGCGATAATGACGTTTTGTTTTATTCGTATTATTAACGTAATAAAACAGAAACATCTTTTTATATAAAACAAAATACATTATTAAAGTTATTCTATAAATAGAATATATTATATTTTATTTAAAAAAAAATTCTTTAAATATGGACCGTCAGATTAAAGTAATCAATCTGGACCGTTCATGGATTAGTTACTATGCATTCTATTTTTCTATAAATAGCAGCTCATTCCTTCATTATTTCTTACGAATTCACTGAACTCTAGAGAGAGAAACTATAGAGAGAAACTATAGAGAGAGAGAGAAGAAGAGTATTCTACTACTTAACTACTTTCTTATTTCAGCTATTCTTTAAAACGGTAAGGGGTGTTATTCTTTCTTATTCATGAAGAGAACTTTTGTTATTCCATTTCTTATTATTCTGTTGGAATAACCTGTATACGCGGTCTACCCTATACTTGGTGACATTCTTCTATTATTCTGTTGAAACATCCTGTCTGTGTGTTTTACACCGGACCTGGTTCCGTTTTTATTATTATTCTGTTGGAACATCCTGTCTGTGTGTTTTACACCGGACCTGCTTCCGTCTTGTTATTATTCTGTCGGAATATCCTGTCTGTGTGTTTACGCCGGACCTGGTTCCATTATTTATTATTCTGTTGGAATAACCTGTATGTGCGGTCTATCGCATGCCGGGTGATTTCTTTTGTTATTCCATTTTTTATTATACTCAGTTGGTTAAGTTTTGACTTCTATACTCCATGAAATTAGTGGAATATTGTAACGACCCCAAAATAGGTCCATTCCACCCAACCCATTCTGAGTCGTTAAATACATGGTACAGAAAATAACTACAACTTTATTACAACAATTGTCGTGCAAAATACAACAACACATATGCTATAAGTTTGGATACAAATATATACCAAATGTGACTCATGTTCCAACCGTGGACATCACCTCACAATGACACCTTACATAAAGGTATAGTTAAAAACTGTTTTAGAAATTAGAATCTTTGGGAAGTGCTCAAGGAAACCTTCGTACATGGGAGGCCACGCGTCTAGGTTATGATAGATATCATATAGCCACAGAATTATCCTTGGTTGACCCAATAGACCCCAAAGAAAAACGAGAAGATTACTATCATATTCTTCCCAATGGTGAGTCTTCTCTTGACTTATCATTATCTCCACTGTCTCTAATTGAGAATTATACTTCAAACAAACACCAAGATTATATAGGTAGTGCCCATAGATATACTCAGCAAGTGGATGAGCACAACCCTGTCTTATGATGACACGAGGTTGTATGTCATTAGACATCTTGTATGATAGTGACAAAACACCCTTCCAACGTTGGGTTAGCCTCACCCTATTTTCTTCACCAAATATAACTACTAAATGATGACCACCGTTCTATTCCCTTGTTACCCCCGCTCGACCCAGCTACACTCTTATTACCTGAAAGGAATTGTGAAGCAAAAGGGTGAGCACAACTAGCTCAGTAAAGAATATCATGACTAAAGATAATTCAATTATCAATAGCCTTCATCAACAATAAATCAGAGATTTAGAACATATGGTAAATGATAAAAATTTCAACCATAGTTGCAGCGGAACGAGCAATCCATTAGAAGAGTCAAATAGACCATAAAGTCTATTATCTCATCCATGTTAAAAATCCACCAACAATGTTTTATCCCTGTAACATCAATCAACCATTCTGGTCCACAATCATATGAATAACTCATAATCATAACTGTAGTTCTAAATTCCTCTTCTCATCCAGGACGAAGATAATTTTCATCACCTATCTTTACCTGAAACATCAAAGATCATGGTTACACCAAATCACATTTCCTGTTCATAATCATACTAATAACTTCATCTTTGCACTACGGCCAAAGATATTCATTTGTATCACCAGTTGGTCATGTTTATCTCAACATCTGTTCATCTTTGCACTACTGGCCAAAGATATTCAACAACATGTCATCTTTACACTACGGGCCAAAGATATTCATCAACAATTCATCTTTGCACTACAGGCCAAAGATATTCATCAATATTTCATCTTTGCACTACAGGCCAAAGATATTAATATCTCAAAGAAATATATAATCATTTCAGAATTTATATAAACAATAATTATAACCATGTTGATCAATTCACCTTTGCACTTAAGCTAAAGATATTCACTTATAAATTTAATGGTCATGATCATACCAATCAACGATTCAACTTTGCACTACTGGCCAAAGATAACCCATAGTCATGATCATACCAAAAATTTACCCATCTTTACACTCAAGTCAAAGAGAAATATCATCATTAGGGTTATAAAAACGTTATATATAATAATAAAAATAATATGATCAACATCTAGTTTAAATCTCAAGAGTAATATTCGTAAATCAACTATAATTTGGTTAGAAAAAGAAACCAATTTTTATCGTAAATAGTAACTCGTGAATAGTAACTCATGATTAGTAACTCGACACAAAAAGATAGAAATTCCACAATAAAATCCATTACTATCCCTTACTATCCCTCACAATCCCATACAATCCCTTACTATCCCTTACTATCCCTTACTTCAAAAGAGCAGTACTTCTGACTGGATATCGGATATGATACTGAAAGAAACTTGCACTAATGAATAGCAACTCACCAAGTATCTAAAAACTCACAAAATATGCTTCATAATATAGAGAGAGAAAGAGAAAAAGCTTATGTTTCTGGTGTGATTTTCAATTCTAACTTAGCCCTCTATTTATAGGAAAATTTTGGTAGGTTTGACCTGCAACCTGATGGCTTTACCTGCTACTATTCCCACCCACCATATTTGAAATATAATTCAGCACATTTCTTCACCAACCACAAGTAGGGCCCACCAATTCTAGAATTTTCCACCAAAATGATAAACTCCGAAAATTCAATAATTTCTGAACCAGTCATCTCGTAAAATTCATAATAAATCATACGTTCATTTTTAACGGTTCAAAATTTGTGGACATATACTCAACTTATATATGTATAACATATTCAAAAATTACCATGATCCAACGGTCGGATTAAAAATTATAACCCCCGCAAAATATCTCAAAAATTCTGATTTTTAATACCTCCATTCCGACAAAAATACGGATAAAAATCTCAACATTAACTCCTTCATTTTTTAACCACAAAAATATATCCCTCGTTTATATCCCCATAAAATAAATATTTTCTTATCATATGAATCAATAATTAATTATTCACAAATAATATTACAGAATCACATTTATGACAACCAGGCCGTTCCCAAGAAAGAGGGGGCTTTCCAATAAGAATTTCTCCTTACTGGCGCGCAATTAGATGACCAAACCTCTCCTTAGACAGAACTTTCTAGGTATTGCCAATAATGTTATCTAATAATATTATTCAAATAATATGAATTATTGATCTGATAATGGGAAATACTGTGCAGTGACAATTATTGAACAACAATAATATAAAATTTCAACGTAGCAATTATTGAATCAATAAAATAAAATATTGAACAGTAATTACTGTAACAATTATTGAGTAGTGCCTTCTTACGTAAGGATCAATAATTCAAAAATACTATGCAATACCGTGTGCTACTGTGCAAACACTCGTATTACTGTATTTTAACCACCGGGTATTCCAACAGTGTTAACGGTAACAACTACGCCGTTATTTGTAAAAACTTAAATTTGTCATTTTCTTCACCCGACAGTTATTCGTTATGGGGCCCACAAATGGCTGCGCCGTCGTACGAATATTCCCCGACAGAAAGAATATTCCACGACCAAACGAATATTCCCCGACAACAATGATTATTTTATAACCACTTGCTTATTTTGAAAAAAAAATTTATATTTCACCCATAACTTTAAACTTTTATCAATTTAACCATTTACTGAATAGTAATTATAAGAAAAATTGAATACTTTTATTTCATAAAATTCGGGGTCTTAAAATTTGGTTGGTGAAGAAATGTGCTGAGATTTTTATTCAAATGTGGTGGGTGAGAATAGTAGCAGGTAAAGCCATCAGGTTGCAGGTTAAGTCTGTTTCGGCGTGCTAATATTTTCCTATAAATAGAGGGCTAAGTTAAAATTAAAAATCACACCAGAAACATAAGCTTTCTCTCTTTCTCTCTCTATATTATGAAGCATATTTTGTGAGTATTTAGATACTTGGTAAGTTGATATTCATCAGTGCAAGTTTCCTTCAGCGTTATATCCGATATCCAGTCAGAAGTGCTGCTCTTTTGAGGTAAGGGATAGTAAGGGATATTAAGGGATGCTATATTCTTCATAATGATGTTATTCTTTCAATATCATTATACTAAAATATTGGTACAGATTTTATTGTAGAATTTTTATCTTTTTGAGTCGGGATTACTATTCACGTATACAGCACTACTCACGTATACGGCACTATTCATGTATATGACACTATTTACGTATATGACATTATTTGCGTATACGGTACCATGTACGAATACGGAGTACTATTCACGAGTTACTATTCACGAGTTACTATTCATGAGTTATTATTCACGAGTTACTATTCATGAGTTACTATTTACGACAAAAATTGGTTTTTTTTTCTGACCAAATTATCGTTGATTTATGATTGTTGCTCTTGAAAATAAATGCAGTTGTTGATCATATTATTTTTATTATCATATATAACATTTTTATAACCCTGATGTTGAATTTTTCTTTTACTTGAGTGTAAAGATGAACAGTTATTGAATATCTTTGGCCTATAGTGCAAAGATGAACTGTTGATGAATATCATTGGCCGTAGTGCAAACATGAACAGTTATTGAATATCTTTGGCTATAGTGCAAAGATGAATTGTTATTGAATATCTTTAGCTTAAGTGCAAAGGTGAATTGATTAACATGGTTATAATTATTGTTTATATAAATTCTGAAATGATTATATATTTCTTTGAGATATGAATATATTTGGCCTGTAGTGCAAATATGAACTGTTGAGGAATATCTTTGGCCTCTAGTGCAAAGATGAATTGTTGATGAATATCTTTGGCCCGTAGTGCAAAGATGACCTGTTGTTGAATATCTTTGGCCGGTAGTGCAAAGATGAACTGTTGACTAATATCTTTGGCCGTAGTGCAAAGATAAAGTTATTAGTATGATTATGAACATGAAATGTGATTTGGTGTAAGACCCCGTAGTGCAAAGATGACCTGTTGTTGAATATCTTTGGCCGGTAGTGCAAAGATGAACTGTTGACGAATATCTTTGGCCGTAGTGCAAAGATGAAGTTATTAGTATGATTATGAACATGAAATGTGATTTGGTGTAAGACCCCGAATTTTATGAAATAAAAGTATTCAATTTTTCTTATAATTACTATTCAGTAAATGGTTTAATTGATAAATGTTAAAGTTAAGGGTGATATATGAATTTTTTTCAAAATACACAAGTGGTTATAAAATAATCATTGTTGTCGGGGAATATTCGTTTGGTCGTGGAATATTCTTTTTGTCGGGGAATATTCGTACGACGGCGCAGCTATTTGTGGGCCCCATAACGAATAATTGTCGGGTGAAGAAAACGACAAATTTAAATTTTTATAAATAACGGCGTAGTTGTTACCGTTAACACTGTTGAAATACCCGGTGGTTAAAATACAGTAATACGCGTTATTGCACAGTAGCACACGGTATTGCATAGTATTTTTAAAATTATTGATTCTTACGTAAGAAGTCACTACTCAATAATTGTTACAGTAATTATTGTTCAATATTTTATTTTATTGATTCAATAATTGCTACGTTGAAATTTTATATTATTGTTGTTCAATAATTGTCACTGTACAGTATTTTCCATTATCAGATCAATAATTCATATTATTTGAATAATATTATTAGATAACATTATTGACCATGTCTAGAAAGTTCTGTCTAAGGAGAGGTTTGGTCATCTAATTGCGCGCCAGTAAGGAGAAATTCTTATTGGAAAACCCCCTCTTTCCTGGGAACGGCCTGGTTGTCTTAAATGCGATTCTGTAATATTATTTGTGAATAATTAATTATTGATTCATATGATAAAGAAATATTTATTTTATGTGGATATAAATGAGAGATATATTTTTGTGGTTAAAAATGAAAGAGTTAATGTTGAGGTTTTTATCCGTATTTTTGTCGGAATGGAGGTATTAAAAATCAGGATTTTTGAGATATTTTGCGGGGGTTATAATTTTTAATCCGACCGTTGGATCATGGTAATTTTTGGATATGTTATACATATATAAGTTGAGTATATGCCCACAAATTTTGAACCGTTAAAAATGAACGTATGATTTATTATGAATTTTACGAGATGACTGGTTCAGAAATTGTTGAATTTTCGGAGTTTATCATTTTGGTGGAAAATTCTAGAATTGGTGGGCCCCACTTGTGATTGGTGAAGAAATGTGCTGAATTATATTTCAAATGTGGTGGGTGGGAATAGTAGCAGGTAAAGCCATCAGGTTGCAGGTCAAACCTACTAAAATTTTCCTATAAATAGAGGGCTAAGTTAGAATTGAAAATCACACCAGAAACATAAGCTTTCTCTCTTTCTCTCTCTATATTATGAAGCATATTTTGTGAGTTTTTAGATTCTTGGTGATTTGCTATTCATTAGTGCAAGTTTCCTTCAGCATCATATCCGATATTCAGTCAGAAGTACTGCTCTTTTGAGGTAAGGGATAGTAAGGAATTTTAAGGGTTGTTATGTTTTTCAGTTTCGTAATTTTTCTGAACTTCAAAAATTTTGGAAAAATTTGAAATGATATTTTGATGAGTTTTATTGATTGTGTCCAAAAATGATGATTTTTGGATGTATAGATTGAGAGCTATGAATTTTATGAGAAAAGACTATTTTAAAAGTAACTGCTTATAATTTCTTGTGGTTAACTCCAAAATTGATGAAATTTTTATTGGGAGTACATGTATATGATGGAAGTATACTCTGTTAATTTCAGAATTTTTGGACAAAAGTACAATTTTTGATAAATGTTTAAATATTCGGCTGTTTTGGCCATATGAAAAATAGTAAATGACTTTTAAAAATTCTGAGAAAAATATATGTTCACTATGAGACTATATTATGCTAAATCTCAGAAAAGAAATATTTTTGGATCTGATTTGGTATTTTTCATAAAAATGGTCTAGTTATGAGTAAATGAATTAAATATATTTTGTGAAGAAAGAAAATTGGAAAATAGGATTTTATGGCTTAAGAATCCTATACGAGGTATATGCAGATTTTTGATGAGGGTTTTGATTATTGATGATGAAATTGTAAGAGTTGGCATTTTATGATGATTAAATGCATTAATTAGTAAAGTGTAAACAATTAAAATAAATTATTACAACAATTGTCGTGCAAAATACAACAACACATATGCTGTGAGTTTGGATACAAATATATACCAAATGTGACTCATGTTCCAACCGTGGACATCACCTTACAATCCCATACAATCCCTTACTATCCCTTACTATCCCTTACAATCCCTTACTATCCCTTACTATCCTTTACAATCCCTTACCTCAAAAGAGCAGTACTTCTGACTGGATATCGGATATGATGCTGAAGGAAACTTGCACTGATGAATAGCAACTCACCAAGTATCTAAAAACTCACAAAATATGCTTCATAATATAGAGAGAGAAAGAGAGAAAGCTTATGTTTCTGGTGTGATTTTCAATTCTAACTTAGCCCTCTATTTATAGCAAAATTTTGGTAGGTTTGACCTGTAACCTGATGGCTTTACCTGCTACTATTCCCACCCACCACATTTGAAATATAATTCAGCACATTTCTTCACCAACCACAAGTGGGGCCCACTAATTCTAGAATTTTCCACCAAAATGATAAACTCCGAAAATTCAACAATTTCTGAACCAGTCATCTCGTAAAATTCATAATAAATCATACGTTCATTTTTAACGGTTCAAAATTTGTGGGCATATACTCAACTTATATATGTATAACATATCCAAAAATTACCACGATCCAACGGTCGGATTAAAAATATAACCCCCGCAAAATATCTCAAAAACTCTAATTTTTAATACCTCCATTCCGACAAAAATACTGATAAAAATCTCAACATTAACTCCTTCATTTTTTAACCACAAAAATATATCCCTCATTTATATCCCCATAAAATAAATATTTTCTTATCATATGAATTAATAATTAATTATTCACAAATAATATTACAGAATCACATTTATGACAACCAGGACGTTCCCAGGAAAGAGGGGGCTTTCCAATAAAGATTTCTCCTTACTAGCGCGCAATTAGATGACCAAACCTCTCCTTAGACAGAACTTTCTAGTCATTGCCAATAATGCTATCTAATAATATTATTTAAATAATATGAATTATTGATCTGATAATAGAAAATACTGTGCAGCAACAATTATTGAAACAACAATAATATAAAATATCAACGCAGCAATTATTGAATCAATAAAATAAAATATTGAACAGTAATTACTGTAACAATTATTGAGTAGTGCCTTCTTACGTAAGAATCAATAATTTCAAAAATACTATGCAATACCGTGTGCTACTGTGCAATAACGCGTATTACTGTATTTTAACCACCGGGTATTCCAACAGTATTAACGGTAACAATTACGCCGTTATTTATAAAAACTCAAATTTGTCGTTTTCTTCACCCGACAGTTATTCGTTATGGGGCCCACAAATAGCTGCGCCGTCGTACGAATATTCCCCGACAGAAAGAATATTTCACGACCAAACG
This sequence comes from Panax notoginseng, assembly GCA_016801055.1. NCBI lineage: Eukaryota > Viridiplantae > Streptophyta > Magnoliopsida > Apiales > Araliaceae > Panax > Panax notoginseng. Next base: position 52,855,609 of record CM029013.1, on the reverse strand, counting down.
AATATTCCCCGACAACAATGATTATTTTATAACCACTTGTGTATTTTGAAAAATTTTCACATTTCACCCATAGCTTTAACTTTTTATCAATTTAACCATTTACTGAATTGTAATTATAAGAAAAATTGAATACTTTTATTTCATAAAATTCGGGGTCTTACAATCTCCCCTCCTTATGAAATTTCGTCCTCGAAATATACGTACCTGGTATTTCAAAGAATTGAGAATACATTCCTTTCATTTCAGATTCCATCTTTCCTGTCATCATAATTTCTCCATTGCTCATCTCCTGTATTTCATATATCATTCTAGAATACAGCTTCAAAACAAGGGTTAATTTAACAAATTAACATATCACATAATATCCCGATATTATGACTGACCAACAAATAAGCTTAGGTAGGACACACTAGCGAAGGATTTACTCATCTCTCCCCTCCTAGTTATATTCCCCGATCTCCGCCAGAGATCATATCCCTAAGCTCTGATACCACCTGTAACGACCCCAAAACAGGTTCATTCCATCCAACCTATTCTGAGTCGCCAAATACATGGTACAGAAAATAACTACAACTTTATTACAACAATTGTCGTGCAAAATACAACAACACATATGCTGTGAGTTTGGATACAAATATATACCAAATGTGACTCATGTTCCAACCGTGGACATCACCTCACAATCCCATACAATCCCTTACTATCCCTTACTATCCCTTACAATCCCTTACTATCTCTTACTATCCCTTACAATCCCTTACCTCAAAAGAGCAGTACTTCTGACTGGATATCGGATATGATGCTGAAAGAAACTTGCACTGATGAATAGCAACTCACCAAGTATCTAAAAACTCACAAAATATGCTTCATAATATAGAGAGAGAAAGAGAGAAAGCTTATGTTTCTGGTGTGATTTTCAATTCTAACTTAGCCCTCTATTTATAGCAAAATTTTGGTAGGTTTGACCTGCAACCTGATGGCTTTACCTGCTACTATTCCCACCCACCACATTTGAAATATAATTCAGCACATTTCTTCACCAACCACAAGTGGGGCCCACTAATTCTAGAATTTTCCACCAAAATGATAAACTCCGAAAATTCAACAATTTCTGAACCAGTCATCTCGTAAAATTCATAATAAATCATACGTTCATTTTTAACGGTTCAAAATTTGTGGACATATACTCAACTTATATATGTATAACATATTCAAAAATTACCATGATCCAACGGTCGGATTAAAAATTATAACCCCCGCAAAATATCTCAAAAACCCTAATTTTTAATACCTCCATTCCGACAAAAATACTGATAAAAATCTCAACATTAACTCCTTCATTTTTTAACCACAAAAATATATCCCTCATTTATATCCCCATAAAATAAATATTTTCTTATCATATGAATCAATAATTAATTATTCACAAATAATATTACAGAATCACATTTATGACAACCAGGCCGTTTCCAGGAAAGAGGGGGCTTTCCAATAAAGATTTCTCCTTACTAGCGCGCAATTAGATGACCAAACCTCTCCTTAGACAGAACTTTCTAGTCATTGCCAATAATGCTATCTAATAATATTATTTAAATAATATGAATTATTGATCTGATAATAGAAAATACTGTGCAGCAACAATTATTGAAACAACAATAATATAAAATATCAACGCAGCAATTATTGAATCAATAAAATAAAATATTGAACAGTAATTACTGTAACAATTATTGAGTAGTGCCTTCTTACGTAAGAATCAATAATTTCAAAAATACTATGCAATACCGTGTGCTACTGTGCAATAACGCGTATTACTGTATTTTAACCACCGGGTATTCCAACAGTATTAACGGTAACAATTACGCCGTTATTTATAAAAACTCAAATTTGTCGTTTTCTTCACCCGACAATTATTCGTTATGGGGCCCACAAATAGCTGCGCCGTCGTACGAATATTCTCCGACAGAAAGAATATTTCACGACCAAACGAATATTCCCCGACAACAATGATTATTTTATAACCACTTGTGTATTTTGAAAAATTTTCACATTTCACCCATAACTTTAACTTTTTATCAATTTAACCATTTACTGAATTGTAATTATAAGAAAAATTGAATACTTTTATTTCATAAAATTCGGGGTCTTACAATAACCTAGAAGCATAGCCTCCCATATACGAAGGTTTTCTTGAGCACTTTCTAAAGATTTTAATTTTTAAATAATTTTTGACTATACCTTTATGTAAGGTGTCATTGTGAGGTGCTGCTGTCCACGGTTGGGACATGAGTCACATTTGGTATATATTTGTATCCAAACTCACATCATATGTGTTGTTGTATTTTGCACAATAATTGTTGTAATAAAGTTGTAGTTGTTTTCTGTACCGTGTATTTGGCGACTCAGAATGGGTTGGATGGAATGGACCTGTAAGACCCCAGATTTTATGAAATAAAAGTATTCAATTTTTCCTATTTAGTAAATGGTTAAATTGATAAAAAGTTAAAGTTATGGGTGAAATGTGCAAATTTTTCAAAATAAACAAGTGGTTATAAAATATTCATTGTTGTCGGAAAATATTCGTTTGGTCGTGGAATATTCTTTCTGTCGGGGAATATTCGTACGACGGCGCAGACATTTGTGGGCCCCATAACAGAATAACTGCCGGATGAAGAAAATGACAAATTTGAGTTTTTACAAATAACGACGTAGTTGTTACCGTTAACACTGTTAGAATACCCGGTGGTTAAAATACAGTAATACGCGTTATTGCACAGTAGCACACGGTATTGCACAATATTTTTGAAATTATTGATTCTTACGTAAGAAGGCACTACTCAATAATTGTTACAGTAGTTACTGTTCAATATTTTATTTTATTGATTCAATAATTGCTGCGTTGATATTTTATATTATTATTGTTTCAATAATTATTGCTGCACAATATTTCCCATTATCAGATCAATATCATATTTTTTGAATAATATTATTAGATAACGTTATTGGCAATGTCTAGAAAGTTCTGTCTAAGGAGAGGTTGGTCATCTAATTGTGCGCCAGTAAGGAGAAATCCTTGTTGGAAAGCCCCTCTTTCCTGGAAACTGTCTGGTTGTCATTATTGTGCTTCTGTAATATTATTTGTGAATAATTAATTATTGATTTATATGATAAGGAAATATTTATTTGATGTGGATATAAATGATGGATTTATTTATGTGGTTATTATTGAAGGAATTAATGTTGTGGTGTTTTATCAGTATTTTTGTCGGAATGGAGGTATTAAAAATCAATCAGGATTTTTGAGATATTTTGCGAGGGTTATAATTTTTAATCCGACCGTTGGATCGTGGTAATTTTTGGATATGTTATACATATATAAGTTGAGTATATGTCCACAAATTTTGAACCGTTAAAAATGAACGTATTATTTGTTATAAATTTTACGAGATGACTGGTTCAGAAATTGTTGAATTTTCGGAGTTAATCATTTTGGTGGAAAATTCTAGAATTGGTGGGCCCCACTCTTGGTTGGTGAAGAAATGTGCTGAGATTTTTATTCAAATGTGGTGGGTGAGAATAGTAGCAGGTAAAGCCATCAGGTTGCAGGTTAAGTCTGTTTCGGCGTGCTAATATTTTCCTATAAATAGAGGGCTAAGTTAAAATTAAAAATCACACCAGAAACATAAGCTTTCTCTCTTTCTCTCTCTATATTATGAAGCATATTTTGTGAGTATTTAGATACTTGGTAAGTTGATATTCATCAGTGCAAGTTTCCTTCAGCGTTATATCCGATATCCAGTCAGAAGTGCTGCTCTTTTGAGGTAAGGGATAGTAAGGGATATTAAGGGATGCTATATTCTTCATAATGATGTTATTCTTTCAATATCATTATACTAAAATATTGGTACAGATTTTATTGTAGAATTTTTATCTTTTTGAGTCGGGATTACTATTCACGTATACAGCACTACTCACGTATACGGCACTATTCATGTATATGACACTATTTACGTATATGACATTATTTGCGTATACGGTACCATGTACGAATACGGAGTACTATTCACGAGTTACTATTCACGAGTTACTATTCATGAGTTATTATTCACGAGTTACTATTCATGAGTTACTATTTACGACAAAAATTGGTTTTTTTTTCTGACCAAATTATCGTTGATTTATGATTGTTGCTCTTGAAAATAAATGCAGTTGTTGATCATATTATTTTTATTATCATATATAACATTTTTATAACCCTGATGTTGAATTTTTCTTTTACTTGAGTGTAAAGATGAACAGTTATTGAATATCTTTGGTCTATAGTGCAAAGATGAACTGTTGATGAATATCTTTGGCCGTAGTGCAAACATGAACAGTTATTGAATATCTTTGGCTATAGTGCAAAGATGAATTGTTATTGAATATCTTTAGCTTAAGTGCAAAGGTGAATTGATTAACATGGTTATAATTATTGTTTATATAAATTCTGAAATGATTATATATTTCTTTGAGATATGAATATATTTTGCTTGTAGTGCAAATATGAACTGTTGAGGAATATATTTGGCCTGTAGTGCAAAGATGAATTGTTGATGAATATCTTTGGCCGTAGTGCAAGGATGACCTGTTGTTGAATATCTTTGGCCAGTAGTGCAAAGATGAACTGTTGACGAATATCTTTGGCCGTAGTGCAAAGATGAAGTTATTAGTATGATTATGAACAGAAAATGTGATTTGGTGTAACCATGATCTTTGATGTTTCAGGTAAAGATAGGTGATGAAAATTATCTTCGTCCTGGATGAGAAAAGGAATTTAGAACAACAATTACGATTATGAGTTATACATGTGATTGTGGACAGGAATTGTTGATTGATGTTACAGGGATAAAACATTGTTGGTGGATTTTTAACATGAAGAATATAATAGACTTTATAGTCTATTTGACTCTTCTAATGAATTGCTCGTTCCGCTGCAACTATGGTTGAAATTTTTATCATCTACCATATGTTCTAAATCTCTGATTTATTACTGATGAAGACTATTGATAATTTATTTATCTTTAGTCATGATATTCTTTACTAGGCTAGTTGTGCTCACCCTTCTGTTTCACAATTCCTTTCAGGTAATAAGAGTGTAGCTGAGTCGAGCAGGGGTAACAGGGGAATAGAACGGTGGTCATCATTTAGTAGTTATATTTGGTGAATCAAATAGGGTGAGGCGAATCCAACGTTAGAAGGGTATTTTGCCACTATCATACAAGATGTCTAATGATGTACAACCTCGTGTCATCATAAGACAGGGTTGTGCTCATCCACTTGCTGAGTATATTTACGAGCACTACCTATATAATCTTGGTGTTTGTTTGAAGTATAATTCACGATTAGAGACAGTGGAGATAATGATATGTCAAGAGAAGACTCACCATTGGAAAGAATATGATAGTAATCTTCTTGTTTTTCTTTGGGGTCTATTAGGTCAACCAAGGATAATTCTGTGGACATATGATAACTATCATAACTGTAACGACCCCAAAACAGGTTCATTCCATCCAACCTATTCTGAGTCGCCAAATACATGGTACAGAAAATAACTACAACTTTATTACAACAATTGTCGTGCAAAATACAACAACACATATGCTGTGAGTTTGGATACAAATATATACCAAATGTGACTCATGTTCCAACCGTGGACATCACCTCACAATCCCATACAATCCCTTACTATCCCTTACTATCCCTTACAATCCCTTACTATCCCTTACTATCCCTTACAATCCCTTACCTCAAAAGAGCAGTACTTCTGACTGGATATCGGATATGATGCTGAAGGAAACTTGCACTGATGAATAGCAACTCACCAAGTATCTAAAAACTCACAAAATATGCTTCATAATATAGAGAGAGAAAGAGAGAAAGCTTATGTTTCTGGTGTGATTTTCAATTCTAACTTAGCCCTCTATTTATAGCAAAATTTTGGTAGGTTTGACCTGCAACCTGATGGCTTTACCTGCTACTATTCCCACCCACCACATTTGAAATATAATTCAGCACATTTCTTCACCAACCACAAGTGGGGCCCACTAATTCTAGAATTTTCCACCAAAATGATAAACTCCGAAAATTCAACAATTTCTGAACCAGTCATCTCGTAAAATTCATAATAAATCATACGTTCATTTTTAACGGTTCAAAATTTGTGGACATATACTCAACTTATATATGTATAACATATTCAAAAATTACCATGATCCAACGGTCGGATTAAAAATTATAACCCCCGCAAAATATCTCAAAAACCCTAATTTTTAATACCTCCATTCCGACAAAAATACTGATAAAAATCTCAACATTAACTCCTTCATTTTTTAACCACAAAAATATATCCCTCATTTATATCCCCATAAAATAAATATTTTCTTATCATATGAATCAATAATTAATTATTCACAAATAATATTACAGAATCACATTTATGACAACCAGGCCGTTCCCAGGAAAGAGGGGGCTTTCCAATAAAGATTTCTCCTTACTAGCGCGCAATTAGATGACCAAACCTCTCCTTAGACAGAACTTTCTAGTCATTGCCAATAATGCTATCTAATAATATTATTTAAATAATATGAATTATTGATCTGATAATAGAAAATACTGTGCAGCAACAATTATTGAAACAACAATAATATAAAATATCAACGCAGCAATTATTGAATCAATAAAATAAAATATTGAACAGTAATTACTGTAACAATTATTGAGTAGTGCCTTCTTACGTAAGAATCAATAATTTCAAAAATACTATGCAATACCGTGTGCTACTGTGCAATAACGCGTATTACTGTATTTTAACCACCGGGTATTCCAACAGTATTAACGGTAACAATTACGCCGTTATTTATAAAAACTCAAATTTGTCGTTTTCTTCACCCGACAATTATTCGTTATGGGGCCCACAAATAGCTGCGCCGTCGTACGAATATTCCCCGACAGAAAGAATATTTCACGACCAAACGAATATTCCCCGACAACAATGATTATTTTATAACCACTTGTGTATTTTGAAAAATTTTCACATTTCACCCATAACTTTAACTTTTTATCAATTTAACCATTTACTGAATTGTAATTATAAGAAAAATTGAATACTTTTATTTCATAAAATTCGGGGTCTTACAATAACCTAGAAGCATAGCCTCCCATATACGAAGGTTTTCTTGAGCACTTTCTAAAGATTTTAATTTTTAAATAATTTTTGACTATACCTTTATGTAAGGTGTCATTGTGAGGTGCTGCTGTCCACGGTTGGGACATGAGTCACATTTGGTATATATTTGTATCCAAACTCACATCATATGTGTTGTTGTATTTTGCACAACAATTGTTGTAATAAAGTTGTAGTTGTTTTCTGTACCGTGTATTTGGCGACTCAGAATGGGTTGGATGGAATGGACCTGTAAGACCCCAGATTTTATGAAATAAAAGTATTCAATTTTTCCTATTTAGTAAATGGTTAAATTGATAAAAAGTTAAAGTTATGGGTGAAATGTGCAAATTTTTCAAAATAAACAAGTGGTTATAAAATATTCATTGTTGTCGGAAAATATTCGTTTGGTCGTGGAATATTCTTTCTGTCGGGGAATATTCGTACGACGGCGCAGACATTTGTGGGCCCCATAACAGAATAACTGTCGGATGAAGAAAATGACAAATTTGAGTTTTTACAAATAACGACGTAGTTGTTACCGTTAACACTGTTAGAATACCCGGTGGTTAAAATACAGTAATACGCGTTATTGCACAGTAGCACACGGTATTGCACAATATTTTTGAAATTATTGATTCTTACGTAAGAAGGCACTACTCAATAATTGTTACAGTAGTTACTGTTCAATATTTTATTTTATTGATTCAATAATTGCTGCGTTGATATTTTATATTATTGTTGTTTCAATAATTATTGCTGCACAATATTTCCCATTATCAGATCAATATCATATTTTTTGAATAATATTATTAGATAACGTTATTGGCAATGTCTAGAAAGTTCTGTCTAAGGAGAGGTTGGTCATCTAATTGTGCGCCAGTAAGGAGAAATCCTTGTTGGAAAGCCCCTCTTTCCTGGAAACTGTCTGGTTGTCATTATTGTGCTTCTGTAATATTATTTGTGAATAATTAATTATTGATTTATATGATAAGGAAATATTTCTTTGATGTGGATATAAATGATGGATTTATTTATGTGGTTATTATTGAAGGAATTAATGTTGTGGTGTTTTATCAGTATTTTTGTCGGAATGGAGGTATTAAAAATCAATCAGGATTTTTGAGATATTTTGCGAGGGTTATAATTTTTAATCCGACCGTTGGATCGTGGTAATTTTTGGATATGTTATACATATATAAGTTGAGTATATGTCCACAAATTTTGAACCGTTAAAAATGAACGTATTATTTGTTATAAATTTTACGAGATGACTGGTTCAGAAATTGTTGAATTTTCGGAGTTAATCATTTTGGTGGAAAATTCTAGAATTGGTGGGCCCCACTCTTGGTTGGTGAAGAAATGTGCTGAGATTTTTATTCAAATGTGGTGGGTGAGAATAGTAGCAGGTAAAGCCATCAGGTTGCAGGTTAAGTCTGTTTCGGCGTGCTAATATTTTCCTATAAATAGAGGGCTAAGTTAAAATTAAAAATCACACCAGAAACATAAGCTTTCTCTCTTTCTCTCTCTATATTATGAAGCATATTTTGTGAGTATTTAGATACTTGGTAAGTTGATATTCATCAGTGCAAGTTTCCTTCAGCGTTATATCCGATATCCAGTCAGAAGTGCTGCTCTTTTGAGGTAAGGGATAGTAAGGGATATTAAGGGATGCTATATTCTTCATAATGATGTTATTCTTTCAATATCATTATACTAAAATATTGGTACAGATTTTATTGTAGAATTTTTATCTTTTTGAGTCGGGATTACTATTCACGTATACAGCACTACTCACGTATACGGCACTATTCATGTATATGACACTATTTACGTATATGACATTATTTGCGTATACGGTACCATGTACGAATACGGAGTACTATTCACGAGTTACTATTCACGAGTTACTATTCATGAGTTATTATTCACGAGTTACTATTCATGAGTTACTATTTACGACAAAAATTGGTTTTTTTTTCTGACCAAATTATCGTTGATTTATGATTGTTGCTCTTGAAAATAAATGCAGTTGTTGATCATATTATTTTTATTATCATATATAACATTTTTATAACCCTGATGTTGAATTTTTCTTTTACATGAGTGTAAAGATGAACAGTTATTGAATATCTTTGGCCTATAGTGCAAAGATGAACTGTTGATGAATATCTTTGGCCGTAGTGCAAACATGAACAGTTATTGAATATCTTTGGCTATAGTGCAAAGATGAATTGTTATTGAATATCTTTAGCTTAAGTGCAAAGGTGAATTGATTAACATGGTTATAATTATTGTTTATATAAATTCTGAAATGATTATATATTTCTTTGAGATATGAATATATTTGGCCTGTAGTGCAAATATGAACTGTTGAAGAATATCTTTGGCCTCTAGTGCAAAGATGAATTGTTGATGAATATCTTTGGCCCGTAGTGCAAAGATGACCTGTTGTTGAATATCTTTGGCCGGTAGTGCAAAGATGAACTGTTGACGAATATCTTTGGCCGTAGTGCAAAGATGAAGTTATTAGTATGATTATGAACATGAAATGTGATTTGGTGTAAGACCCCGAATTTTATGAAATAAAAGTATTCAATTTTTCTTATAATTACTATTCAGTAAATGGTTTAATTGATAAATGTTAAAGTTAAGGGTGATATATGAATTTTTTTCAAAATACACAAGTGGTTATAAAATAATCATTGTTGTCGGGGAATATTCGTTTGGTCGTGGAATATTCTTTTTGTCGGGGAATATTCGTACGACGGCGCAGCTATTTGTGGGCCCCATAACGAATAATTGTCGGGTGAAGAAAACGATAAATTTAAATTTTTATAAATAACGGCGTAGTTGTTACCGTTAACACTGTTGAAATACCCGGTGGTTAAAATACAGTAATACGCGTTATTGCACAGTAGCACACGGTATTGCATAGTATTTTTGAAATTATTGATTCTTACGTAAGAAGTCACTACTCAATAATTGTTACAGTAATTATTGTTCAATATTTTATTTTATTGATTCAATAATTGCTACGTTGAAATTTTATATTATTGTTGTTCAATAATTTTCACTGTACAGTATTTTCCATTATCAGATCAATAATTCATATTATTTGAATAATATTATTAGATAACATTATTGACCATGTCTAGAAAGTTCTGTCTAAGGAGAGGTTTGGTCATCTAATTGCGCGCCAGTAAGGAGAAATTCTTATTGGAAAGCCCCCTCTTTCCTGGGAACGGCCTGGTTGTCTTAAATGCGATTCTGTAATATTATTTGTGAATAATTAATTATTGATTCATATGATAAGGAAATATTTATTTTATGTGGATATAAATGAGAGATATATTTTTGTGGTTAAAAATGAAAGAGTTAATGTTGAGGTTTTTATCCGTATTTTTGTCGGAATGGAGGTATTAAAAATCAGGATTTTTGAGATATTTTGCGGGGGTTATAATTTTTAATCCGACCGTTGGATCATGGTAATTTTTGGATATGTTATACATATATAAGTTGAGTATATGCCCACAAATTTTGAACCGTTAAAAATGAACGTATGATTTATTATGAATTTTACGAGATGACTGGTTCAGAAATTGTTGAATTTTCGGAGTTTATCATTTTGGTGGAAAATTCTAGAATTGGTGGGCCCCACTTGTGATTGGTGAAGAAATGTGCTGAATTATATTTCAAATGTGGTGGGTGGGAATAGTAGCAGGTAAAGCCATCAGGTTGCAGGTCAAACCTACTAAAATTTTCCTATAAATAGAGGGCTAAGTTAGAATTGAAAATCACACCAGAAACATAAGCTTTCTCTCTTTCTCTCTCTATATTATGAAGCATATTTTGTGAGTTTTTAGATTCTTGGTGATTTGCTATTCATTAGTGCAAGTTTCCTTCAGCATCATATCCGATATTCAGTCAGAAGTACTGCTCTTTTGAGGTAAGGGATAGTAAGGGATAGTAAGGAATTTTAAGGGTTGTTATGTTTTTCAGTTTCGTAATTTTTTTGAACTTCAAAAATTTTGGAAAAATTTGAAATGATATTTTGATGAGTTTTATTGATTGTGTCCAAAAATGATGATTTTTGGATGTATAGATTGAGAGTTATGAATTTTATGAGAAAAGACTATTTTAAAAGTAACTGCTTATAATTTCTTGTGGTTAACTCCAAAATTGATGAAATTTTTATTGGGAGTACATGTATATGATGGAAGTATACTCTGTTAATTTCAGAATTTTTGGACAAAAGTACAATTTTTGATAAATGTTTAAATATTCGGCTGTTTTGGCCATATGAAAAATAGTAAATGACTTTTAAAAATTCTGAGAAAAATATATGTTCACTATGAGACTATATTATGCTAAATCTCAGAAAAGAAATATTTTTGAAACTGATTTGGTATTTTTCATAAAAATGGTCTAGTTATGAGTAAATGAATTAAATATATTTTGTGAAGAAAGAAAATTGGAAAATAGGATTTTATGGCTTGAGAATCCTATATGAGGTATATGCAGATTTTTGATGAGGGTTTTGATTATTGATGATGAAATTGTAAGAGTTGGCATTTTATGATGATTAAATGCATTAATTAGTAAAGTGTAAACAATTAAAATAAATTATTTATAAATTTAAGTAATGTTATTCTTTCAATATCATTATACCGAAATATTGGTATGGATTTTATTGTGGAATTTCTATCTTTTGTGTCGGGGTTACTATTCATGAGTTACTATTCACGATTTACTATTCATGAGTTACGAATATTACTCTTGAGATTAAAACTATATGTTGATCATATTATTTTTATCATCATATATAACATTTTTATAACCCTGATGTTGAAATTCTCTTTCACTGGAGTGTAAAGATGGGTAGATTATTGGTATGATCATGACTAGGGTTCTCTTTGCCCTGTAGTGCAAAGTTGAATTGTGACTGGTATGATCATGACCATTAAATTTATAATTGAATATCTTAAGCTTAAGTGCAAAGGTGAATTGATCAACATAGTTATAATTATTATTTATATAAATTCTGAAATGATTATATATTTCTTTGAGATATGAATATATTTGGCCTGTAGTGCAAATATGAATTGTTGATGAATATCTTTGGCATGTAGTGCAAAGATGGCATGTTGATGAATATCTTTGGCCTGTAGTGCAAAGATGAACTGTTGTTAAATATCTTTGGCCCGTAGTGCAAAGATGGTTTGTTGATGAATATCTTTGGCCCGTAGTGCAAAGATGGATTTGTTAGTATGATTATAAACAGGAACTGTGATTTGGTATAACCATGATCTTTGATGTTTCAGGTAAAGACAGGTGATGAAAATATTCTTCGTCCTGGGTGCGAAGAAAAATTTATAGTCACAATTATGATTATAAGTTATTCATATGATTGTGAAAGGAACTGTTGAGTGATGGTACATGGATAAAATATTGTTGGTGGATTTTTAACATGGAGAAGATAATAGACTTTATAGTCTATTTGACTCTTCTAATGGATTACTCGTTCCGCTGCAACTATGGTTGAAATTTTTATCATTTACCATATGTTCTAAATCTCTGATTTATTGTTGATGAAGGCTATTGATAATTGAATTATCTTTAGTCATGATATTCTTTACTGAGCTAGTTGTGCTCACCCTTTTGCTTCATAATTCCTTTCAGGTAATAAGAGTGTAGCTGGGTCGAGCGGGGGTAACAAGGGATTAGAATGGTGGTCATCATTTAGTAGTTATATTTGGTGAAGAAAATAGGGTGAGGCGAACCCAACGTTGGAAGGGTGTTTTGTTACTATCATACAAGATGTCTAATGACATACAACCTCGTGTCATCATAAGACAGGGTTGTGCTCATCCACTTGTTGAGTATATCTATGGGCACTACCTATATAATCTTGGTGTTTGTTTGAAGTATAATTCTCAATTAGAGACAGTGGAGATAATGATAAGTCAAGAGAAGACTCACCATTGGGAAGAATATGATAGTAATCTTCTCGTTTTTCTTTGGGGTCTATTGGGTCAACCAAGGATAATTCTGTGGCCATATGATATCTATCATAACCTAGACGCATGGCCTCCCATGTACGAAGGTTTCCTTGAGCACTTCCCAAAGATTCTAATTTCTAAAACAGTTTTTGACTATACCTTTATGTAAGGTGCTATTGTGAGGTGATGTCCACGGTTGGAACATGAGTCACATTTGGTGCATATGTGTTGTTGTATTTTGCACGACAATTGTTGTAATAAAGTTGTAGTTATTTTCTGTACCATGTATTTGACGACTCAGAATGGGTTGGGTGGAATGAACCTATTTTGGGGTCGTTACATTTGGTGTAACCATGATCTTTGATGTTTCATGTAAGACCCCAAATTATTAATAAATAAAATTTAAATTTTCTCTATTTAATATTTTGAAATAGTAAGTGTAAGACCCCGAATTTTATGAAATTAAAGTATTCAATTTTTCTTATAATTACTATTCAGTAAATGGTTAAATTGATAAAAATTTAAAGTTATGAGTGAAATATGATTTTTTTTTCAAAATAAGCAAGTGGTTATAAAATAATCATTGTTGTCGGGGAATATTCGTTTGGTCGTGGAATATTCTTTCTGTCAGGGAATATTCGTACGACGGCGTAATCATTTGTGGGCCCCATAACAGAATAACTGTCGGGTGAAGAAAACAACAAATTTGAGTTTTTACAAATAACGGCGTAGTTGTTACCGTTAACACTGTTAGAATACCCGGTGGTTAAAATACAGTAATACGCGTTATTGCACAGTAGCACACGGTATTGCACAGTATTTTTGAAATTATTGATTCTTACGCAAGAAGGCACTACTCAATAATTGTTACAGTAATTACTGTTCAATATTTTATTTTATTGATTCAATAATTGCTACGTTGAAATTTTATATTATTGTTGTTCAATAATTGTCATTGCACAGTATTTCCCATTATCAGATCAATAATTCATATTATTTGAATAATATTATTAGATAACATTATTGGCAATGTCTAGAAAGTTCTGTCTAAGGAGAGGTTTGGTCATCTAATTGCGCGCCAGTAAGGAAAAATTCTTATTGGAAAGCCCCCTCTTTCCTGGGAACGGCCTGGTTGTCATAAATGTGATTCTGTAATATTATTTGTGAATAATTAATTATTGATTCATATGATAAGGAAATATTTATTTTATGTGGATATAAATGAGGGATATATTTTTGTGGTTAAAAATGAAGGAGTTAATGTTGAGATTTTTATCCGTATTTTTGTCGGAATGGAGGTATTAAAAATCAGGGTTTTTGAGATATTTTGCGGGGGTTATAATTTTTAATCCGACCGTTGGATCGTGGTAATTTTTGGATATGTTATACATATATAAGTTGAGTATATGCCCACAAATTTTGAACCGTTAAAAATGAACGTATGATTTATTATGAATTTTACGAGATGACTGGTTCAGAAATTGTTGAATTTTCGGAGTTTATCATTTTGGTGGAAAATTCTAGAATTGGTGGGCCCCACTTGTGGTTGGTGAAGAAATGTGCTGAATTATATTTCAAATGTGGTGGGTGGGAATAGTAGCAGGTAAAGCCATCAGGTTGCAGGTCAAACCTACCAAAATTTTCCTATAAATAGAGGGCTAAGTTAGAATTGAAAATCACACCAGAAACATAAGCTTTCTCTCTTTCTCTCTCTATATTATGAAGCATATTTTGTGAGTTTTTAGATACTTGGTGAGTTGTTATTCATCAGTGCAAGTTTTCTTCAGCATCATATCCGATATCCAGTCAGAAGTACTGCTCTTTTGAGGTAAGGGATAGTAAGAGATAGTAATGGATTTTAAGGGTTGTTATGATTTTCAGTTTCGTAATTTTTCTGATCTTCAAAAATTCTGGAAAAATTTGAAATGATATTTTGATGAGTTTTATTGATTGTGTCCAAAAATGGTGATTTTTGGATGTATAGATTGAGAGTTATGAATTTTATGAGAAAAAGGCTATTTTAAAAGTAACCGCTTATAATTCCTTGTGGTTAACTCCAAAATTGATGAAATTTTTATTGGGAGTACATGTATATGATAGAAGTATACTCTGTAAATTTCAGAATTTTTAGACAAAAGTACAATTTTTGATAAATGTCTAAATATTCGGCTATTTTGGCCATATGAAAAATAGTAAATGACTTTTAAAAATTCTGAGAAAAATATATGTTCACTATGGGACTATATTATGCTAAATCCCAGAAAAGAAATATTTTTGGAACTGATTTGGTATTTTTCATGAAAATAGTCTAGTTATGAGTAAATGAATTAAATATGTTTTGTGAAGAAAGAAAATTGGAAAATAGGATTTTATGGCTTGAGAATCCTATATGAGGTATATGCAGATTTTTGATGAGGGTTTTGGTTATTGATGATGAAATTGTAAGAGTTGGCATTTTATGATGATTAAATGCATTAATTAGTAAAGTGTAAACAATTAAAATAAATTGTTTATAAATTTAAGTAATGTTATTCTTTCAATATCATTATACCGAAATATTGGTATGAATTTTATTGTAGAATTTCTATCTTTTGTGTCGGGGTTACTATTCATGAGTTACGAATATTACTCTTGAGATTAAAACTATATGTTGATCATATTATTTTTATCATCATATATAACATTTTTATAACCCTGATGTTGAAATTCTCTTTCACTGGAGTGTAAAGATGGGTAGATTATTGGTATGATCATGACTAGGGTTCTCTTTGGCCTGTAGTGCAAAGTTGAATTGTGACTGGTATGATCATGACCATTGAATTTATAATTGAATATCTTAAGCTTAAGTGCAAAGGTGAATTGATCAACATGGTTATAATTATTGTTTATATAAATTCTGAAATGATTATATATTTCTTTGAGATATGAATATATTTGGCCTGTAGTGCAAATATGAATTGTTGATGAATATCTTTGGCATGTAGTGCAAAGATGGCCTGTTGATGAATATCTTTGGCCTGTAGTGCAAAGATGAACTGTTGTTGAATATCTTTGGCCTGTAGTGCAAAGATGGTTTGTTGATGAATATCTTTGGCCCGTAGTGCAAAGATGGATTTGTTAGTATGATTATAAACAGGAACTGTGATTTGGTATAACCATGATCTTTGATGTTTCAGGTAAAGATAGGTGATGAAAATTATCTTCGTCCTGGATGAGAAGAGAAATTTAGAACTACAATTATGATTATGAGTTATTCATATGATTGTGGACCAGAATTGTTGATTGATGTTACAGGGATAAAATATTGTTGGTGGATTTTTAACATGGAGAAGATAATAGACTTTATAGTCTATTTGACTCTTCTAATGGATTGCTCGTTCCGCTGCAACTATGGTTGAAATTTTTATCATTTACCATATGTTCTAAATCTCTGATTTATTGTTGATGAAGGCTATTGATAATTGAATTATCTTTAGTCATGATATTCTTTACTGAGCTAGTTGTGCTCACCCTTTTGCTTCACAATTCCTTTCAGGTAATAAGAGTGTAGCTGGGTCGAGCGGGGGTAACAAGGAAATAGAACGGTGGTCATCATTTAGTAGTTATATTTGGTGAAGAAAATAGGGTGAGGCGAACCCAACGTTGGAAGGGTGTTTTGTCACTATCATACAAGATGTCTAATGACATACAACCTCGTGTCATCATAAGACAGGGTTGTGCTCATCCACTTGCTGAGTATATCTATGGGCACTACCTATATAATCTTGGTGTTTGTTTGAAGTATAATTCTCAATTAGAGACAGTGGAGATAATGATAAGTCAAGAGAAGACTCACCATTGGGAAGAATATGATAGTAATCTTCTCGTTTTTCTTTGGGGTCTATTGGGTCAACCAAGGATAATTCTGTGGCCATATGATATCTATCATAACCTAGATGCGTGGTCGCCCATGTACGAAGGTTTCCTTGAGCACTTCCCAAATATTCTAATTTCTAAAACAGTTTTTGACTATACCTTTATGTAAGGTGTCATTGTGAGGTGATGTCCACGGTTGGAACATGAGTCACATTTGGTATATATTTGTATCCAAACTCACAGCATATGTGTTGTTGTATTTTGCACGACAATTGTTGTAATAAAGTTGTAGTTATTTTCTGTACCATGTATTTGGCGACTCAGAATAGGTTGGATGGAATGGACCTATTTTGGGGTTGTCACAGGTGGTATCAGAGCCATAAGTAAAGAGCCCCGAGCCTCTCGCTGGTGACTTCCTGTTGATGGGGGATGCACCGAAGCCAGACTCTCCGTAGGGGACGCCGTTCTGCGGTGGCAAACTGATAGGTACCACTGTAAGGTGCTGTCCACTGATGGGACGTGAGTCACAGGTGGTATCAGAGCTTAGGGATATGATCTCTGGCGGAGATCGGGGAATACAACTAGGAGGGGAGAGATGAGTAAATCCTTCGCTAGTGTGTCCTACCTAAGCTTATTTGTTGGTCAGTCATAATATTGGGATATTATGTGATATGTTAATTTGTTTAATTAACCCTTGTTTTATGGTAGTATTTGAGAATGGCAGCTGAGAATGCTAATAATGGAGTGAATGAGACTGTGGGGATACCTCTAATCACTAACCGTGATAATGTGATGTCAGACGAAGAAGGAATTAGAGATATCCATGTGGTGAGTGAAGAATTGATAGTTACACCCGAGATAGTCGCAGAGGTAACAGCTGAGACTGAGGAAGAAGAAGTACCAGAGGAGAGTTTATTAGAGGTATTATATGATCAAAATGTAGAATTTCAAAATCGTATTCATGAGTTAGAAGAGCAGGCAGAAGAACGACAGGCGGTCGTGGAACAAAAGGATGCAACAATTCAAGCTTGTGTTACCCGATATGTGATGCTTGAACAGAAGCATTCTTTGGCAGAGTATAAGATGATAAAAATAGAATCTGAGCTGAGAGAAGAAAAAACTGAACGAGTGAGAATAAGTGATGCATGGGCAAAAGCCGCACGACACGTGGATATTGTGGAAAGAGATGTTCGATCTAAGAAGGCTAAAATAGATGATATGAATTTCTCTTTTTGGAAAGCAATTGGGAGAACCCAACATCGAGTTTTGAATTACCCTGTACATAGCGGTCAACCTGAATCCGATATGGATCGAAGATTGATGATTCAGATCATGAATGAGGAGTACGAAGAGGCAGTTGAGGGAGGAATATGTCCTATAGAAAGGTATATTCCAACGGTAATGATGACGCTAAATGCTACTCCAGACAAGTCAAAGCCGAGTAGTTCGAGGGATGGCGGTTGTCATGACTTCCCAATAAATGAGGAACCCAAATGAAGTTATCATGGGAGATGAGCAATGGAGAAATCATGATGATCTGAGAGATAGAATCTGAAATAGAAGCAAGGTATTCTCAACTCTTCGAAATACCAGGTACGTAAATTTCGGGGACGAAATTTCATAAGGAGGGGAGATTGTAAGACCCCGAATTTTATGAAATAAAAGTATTCAATTTTTCTTATAATTACTATTCAGTAAATGGTTAAATTGATAAAAATTTAAAGTTATGAGTGAAATATGATTTTTTTTCAAAATAAGCAAGTGGTTATAAAATAATCATTGTTGTCGGGGAATATTCGTTTGGTCGTGGAATATTCTTTCTGTCAGGGAATATTCGTACGACGGCGCAGCCATTTGTGGGCCCCATAACAGAATAACTGTCGGGTGAAGAAAACAACAAATTTGAGTTTTTACAAATAACGGCGTAGTTGTTACCGTTAACACTATTAGAATACCCGGTGGTTAAAATACAGTAATACGCGTTATTGCACAGTAGCACACGGTATTGCACAGTATTTTTGAAATTATTGATTCTTACGTAAGAAGGCACTACTCAATAATTGTTACAGTAATTACTGTTCAATATTTTATTTTATTGATTCAATAATTGCTACGTTGAAATTTTATGTTATTGTTGTTCAATAATTGTCATTGCACCGTATTTCCCATTATCAGATCAATAATTCATATTATTTGAATAATATTATTAGATAACATTATTGGCAATGTCTAGAAAGTTCTGTCTAAGGAGAGGTTTGGTCACCTAATTGCGCGCCAGTAAGGAAAAATTCTTAGTGAAAAGCCCCCTCTTTCCTGGGAACGACCTGGTTGTCATAAATGTGATTCTGTAATATTATTTGTGAATAATTAATTATTGATTCATATGATAAGAAAATATTTATTTTATGTGGATATAAACGAGGGATATATTTTTGTGGTTAAAAATAAAGGAGTTAATGTTGAGATTTTTATCCGTATTTTTGTCGGAATGGAGGTATTAAAAATCAGGGTTTTTGAGATATTTTGCGGGGGTTATAATTTTTAATCCGACCGTTGGATCGTGGTAATTTTTGGATATGTTATACATATATAAGTTGAGTATATGCCCACAAATTTTGAACCGTTAAAAATGAACGTATGATTTATTATGAATTTTACGAGATGACTGGTTCAGAAATTGTTGAATTTTCGGAGTTTATCATTTTGGTGGAAAATTCTAGAATTGGTGGGCCCCACTTGTGGTTGGTGAAGAAATGTGCTGAATTATATTTCAAATGTGGTGGGTGGGAATAGTAGTCGGTAAAGCCATCAGGTTGCAGGTCAAACCTACCAAAATTTTCCTATAAATAGAGGGCTAAGTTAGAATTGAAAATCACACCAGAAACATAAGCTTTCTCTCTTTCTCTCTCTATATTATGAAGCATATTTTGTGAGTTTTTAGATACTTGGTGAGTTGCTATTCATCAGTGCAAGTTTCCTTCAGCATCATATCCGATATCCAGTCAGAAGTACTGCTCTTTTGAGGTAAGGGATAGTAAGGGATAGTAATGTATTTTCTATTATCGGAGCAATAATTCATATTATCTGAATAATATTATTATATAACATTATTGGTAATGTTTAGAAAGTTCTGTCTAAGGAGAGGTTTGGTCATCTAATTGCGCGCCAATAAGGAGAGATCCTTATTAGAAAGCCACCTCTTTCTTGGGAACTGTCTGGTTGTCAGTATTGTGATTCTGTAATATTATTTGTGAATAATTAATTATTGATTTATATGATGAGAAAAATATTGATTTTATGTGGATATAGATGGAAAAATTTTTTAATGTGACAATTGTTGAAAATTAATATTTTATTTTTTCTGATAAAATAATTTATTTAAATATATTATTTTAATACTATATTAATGGTGATATTTTTACAATGAATGTGGGATATATGAGTACATGAGGAGGAAGAGTATTTTGTGGTATTAAATGATTAACACATATTTTGTGTGTCGGTGGACCCTAATAATTGACTGAAATTTGATTATAGCTTGTAAAATTGTCCGTTTATGAATTTCGGTCAATTTCTGTTTGGAATTTAGAAAAACTTTCTTCTGCAAAGTTGTAGATAATGGAATTTCCTATGAAAAGTAGCGAGTTTTGAATTTTTCTGACAAAAGGGCTATTTATTATGAATTATTGAAGTTTCGAAGCTCCGAAATAATTAATTTTTGGAAGTTTAAAATATTTTAAATAACAAAAATATTTTTTTCATTATGGTGTGTTACATATGTGTGTTGAATGAGCTGAATTCAGTTCTTGGAAGGTTGACGTAGGAACATTTAATTTATATATTAATATTATATTAAATTTTCTACTTTGGTGTTCTAAGCGTTTTTCTATAAATAGGGTGCTTAGATTAGAATTGAAAATCACACCAGAAATTACAGATTTCTCTCTCTTTCTCTCTCTATAATATCGAGCGTATTTTGTGAGTATTTTTATTCTTTGAGTATTGCTATACGGTGCAAGTTTCATTTAGCACTATATCCGGTAGTTCAGCCAGAAGTACTATTCTTTCGAGGTAAGGGATGTTATTTTGTTCAAAAATGATATTATTTCTTTAATATCATTATATTGGTTGGAAATTTTTATCAAATTTAAAACTTTTCATGTCGGGGTTACTATTCACGAGTTACTATTCACCGAAAAATGAATTTTTTTTTTCTTTTCGTTCAAAATATCTATTCTGGATACTAGCTTTGATTGCATCCATATTTTGATCATTCTTGAATTTTACTCCACTATGATTGTTTATGAGGTATTTTTGGACATGGATAAACTGTAATACGAATCCCTAATATTTGTTCTTTTGCTTCACTGGATTCGTTTTCTTTAAAATATTTTTCATCATCCTCAGTCCTAATTGATGATATTAATGAATATCTTTGGCCTGTAGTGCAAAGATGAATGATTTCTGATGAATATCTTTGGCCCGTAGTGCAAAGATGATAGGTGTTGAGATGAACATAACCAACTGATGAATATCTTTGGCTTGTAGTGCAAAGATGATTATTTATTGATGTTACATGGATAAAATATTGATGATGGACTTTTAAATTCATAGATAATATTTGATTTCATTCTCTACGTAACTCTTCTATGAATTATTATTTTCCGCTGCGAATATTGATTTAAAACTTGTTGTCTATTGTATTCTATTAGATTTTTCCCTGTTGAAGACTAACGATAATTTGTTCTGTATTATCTTAGTCATAATATTCTTTACTGGGCTAGTTGAGCTCACCATTTTCCTTTTTGTTCTATTTTTCTCAGGAGGCGAGAATGTAGCGAGTACTAGTCGGGGTATGGAATGATGGTTCTAGAAGTTATTTTAGTAGTCCTTACCATTTTTGTGAAATAATGTATCAATAATTGTAATGAGGACTTATTTAAGTGTGGATATTGTCTAGATGACAATATTTGTATTTAAACTCACAGTTCTTGTGTTGTAATAATAAAGATGTAGTTGTTTCTGTACCATGTATTTTGGCGACTCAGAATGAGTGTTGTATACCTATTTTGGGGGCGTCACAGTTGGTATCAGAGCTATAAGTAAAGAGCCCCGAGCCTCTCGCTGGTGACTTCCTGTTGATGGGGGATGCACCGAAGCCAGACTCTCCGTAGGGGACCCCGTTCTGCGGTGGCAAACTGATAGGTACCACTGTGAGGTGCTATCCATTGATGGGATATTTGTCACAGTTGGTATCTGAGCTTAGGGATATGATCTCTGGCGGAGATCGGGGAATAAAACTAGGATGGGTGAGACGAGTGAATCCTTCGCTAGTGTGTCCTACCTAAACTTATTTGTTGGTCGGTCATAATATAAGGATATTATGTGATATGTTAATTTGTTAAATTAACCCTTGTTTTATGGTAGTATTTGAGAATGTCGACTGAGAATGTTAACAATGGAGTAAATGAGACGGTGGAGATGCATATACTCACCAACGAGGAGAACGTGCAACAGGCTGGTAATGTTCCTCCTGTGAACAACACCACTGAGCAGACGATGAACGATGAGATGTTTAGAAGCTTTTTGCGATTCATACAAAACCAGACGAAGGAGATTCCTGTTCAAAATATAGGAAGAAACAATGGCAACGCACAGCTGGTTACAGCCAAGCAGTTCAAAGAGTTGGGACCACCAGAATTCTGGGGAAAGCCGGATCTGATTAAGGCGGAGACACGGGTCAAGCAAATTACCAAGATATTCGATGTCTTGGGATGCACGGAGGAACAGAAGGTTCCATTCGCCACCTTTATATTCCGTGGCGAGGCAGACTACTGGTGGGAGTCTGTGAAGCGTACCCATCCAGCCGCACTCAGCATGTCTTGGGAGACATTTCAGAAACTGTTCAATGACAAGTACTTCCCTGAAAGTATTCGTTATATGAAGGAGGTAGAGTTTATTAGACTGGAGCAGAATAACATGACGGTGTCCCAGTACGAGGCGAAGTTTGCAGAGTTGTCCAGGTTTGCACCTCATTTGGTGGAGAATGAGGAACGTATGACGCGGATGTTTCTGAGAGGTTTGAAACCCGGCATACGTCAATATCTCATTTCTCATAAATTTTCTCTCTATTCAGATGTTGTCAACAGGGCTCAATTATTAGAGCGAGATAACGAGTACGGTCAACCGAGAGACCACAACCAGGATCATATCGGTGACAGCAGTCATCAGAACAATGATAACCAGCGAAGAAAGAAAAATACAGACAAGAACGGCAACCACTATGGTGGTAATCATGGCTATGAAAATAGAAGAAGCGAGTCGGGAGGAGATTTTAAAAAGAGGAAATTCAACAATGACAATACAAAGACGTCAGCACCAGCAGCAACTGGTTCCAAGGGAGGAGAACGACCACCGGTTATATGTTATAAGTGCGGAAAAGAAGGACATATCATCCCAAACTGCCCACAACAGTTTAAGGTATGTTATAATTATGGAAAGGAATGACATATCGCTCGAGATTGTACTGTAGCGAAACCAAGTCCAGCGGGGATGGTGACTCAAAAAGCTGTCCCAGAAAAGACAAAGTCAACGGTTCCTGGAAGAGCGTTTGTTGTGACTGGTCAACATGCGAGGAACCCAAACGAGGTGATCACGGATAAGCTAATCATAAATTCATGCGAAGTTTATACCTTGCTAGATACTGGTGCTACCCATTCATTTATTTCTCCTGCTTGTGCTCAACGTTTAAACTTGACTCCGGAGAAGTTAGATTTTAATTTATCTGTGGAGACTCCGTTAGGAAAAACTTTCATCACATCCACTGTTTATAAATCTTGTGTGATCCAAGTTGGCACCATCACCTTACCTGTTGACCTTATCTCTTTAAAGATACTTGCTTTTGATGTGATTTTAGGGATTGATTGGTTAACTACTCATCATGTCAAAATTGATTATTTTCGTAAGGTTGTTAGTTTTCATATTCTTAACCAACCTGTTGTACGAATTCAAGCAACTAAGCCATTAAAATCAATCACTGTTATATCAAGCCATAAAGCCATTCATTTATTAAAAAACGGATGTCAAGCTTTCTTAGCCCATGTTATGGATTTGAATAAAGACACGTCAAATTTGAATAATATTCCTGTTGTTATTGACTTTCCTGACGTATTTCCTGAAGAACTTCCCGGTCTACCCCCAGAACGTGAAGTTGAATTCTTTATTGATCTTGAACCTGGTACAAAGCCCATTTCTAAAACCCCATATCGAATGACTCCTATTGAACTTCAGGAGTTAAAGGTCCAACTACAAGAGTTGTTGGACATCAATTTCATTCGTCCTAGTACATCTCCTTGGGGTGCTCCTATTTTATTTGTAAAGAAAAAAGACGGGAGTATGCGACTTTGTATTGATTATCGAGAATTAAACCATGTCACTATCAATAATAGGTATCCGCTACCTCGTATTGATGACCTGTTTGACCAGTTACAAGGAGCACAATTCTTTTTAAAGATCGATCTTCGTTCTGGATATCATCAGCTGAAGGTTAAAACTGAGGATATTCCGAAGACTGCCTTCAGAACTCGGTACGGGCATTATGAATTCCTAGTCATGTCTTTTGGATTGACTAATGCTCCTGCGGCTTTCATGGATATGATGAACCGAGTATTCAAGGATTATTTGTATCAATTCGTTGTTGTCTTTATTGATGACATCCTCATATATTCCAAAAGTCGTGAAGATCATGAGCACCATTTGAAGCTGGTACTGCAAAGGCTTCGTGATAGCAAGCTATATGCTAAGTTGAAGAAATACGAGTTCTGGCTTGAGGAAGTAGCATTCCTAGGGCACGTGGTGTCAAAACATGGAGTATCTGTTGACCCGACGAAGATTGAAGCAATACAAAGTTGGGAGCAACCAAAGACGGTGACCGAAGTACGTAGCTTTCTGGGCTTAGCTGGTTATTATCGGAGATTCGTGGAAGGGTTTTCTCGAATCGCTACCCCGTTAACTCAGCTGACTCGGGAAGATATCAAATTCGTATGGAGCGAGGAATGCGAGAAGAGTTTTCAAGAGCTTAAGAGGAGACTCATTTCGGCACCTGTTTTGACCATACCATCTGGTTCGGATGGATTTGTTATCTACAACGATACTTCAGGTAAAGGGCTAGGATGTGTTCTCATGCAACGTGGGAAAGTTATAGCCTATGCCTCGCGACAACTTAAAAAATATGAGAGGAATTATCCTACTCATGATCTAGAGTTGGCAGCAGTCATTTTCGCGCTAAAGATCTGGAGGCATTATCTATATGGGGAGAAAATGGAGATATATTCAGACCATAAAAGCCTCAAATATTTCTTCACTCAAAAAGAACTCAACATGCGGCAACGACGTTGGCTCGAGCTGTTGAAAGATTACGACCACACTATTCAATACCATCCTAGAAAAACAAACGTGGTAGCTGACGCGTTGAGTAGAAGATCATATGCAGGAATAAGTGCGATGATGTCAAGTATACGCATAGAACCAACTTTAATCGATAAAGTTAAAATTGCTCAAGCCACAGACCCGGAGCTGATGCGTATGAAGAAGAAAGTGCAAGAAGGTGCTATTCCAGAAGCAAGAATCGATGAAGAAGGAATACTTCGAGTCCACTCCAGACTTTGTGTTCCTAACGATTCTGATTTGAAGTACAAGATCATGATGGAAGCACACAATACACCATTTGCAATCCATCCTGAAAGTACCAAAATGTATCGTGATCTTCGACATACATTTTGGTGGAACAATATGAAGAGAGAGATTGCAAAGTTTATCTCGAGGTGTTTAGCTTGTCAACGTGTAAAGGCAGAACATCAAGTGCCAAAGGGTCCATTGTAACCACTTGAGATTCTGAAATAGAAGTGGGAACACATTACCATGGATTTCGTTACAGGTCTTCCCACGGTTTCTCAAGGTATAAATGTTATTTGGGTAATTGTTGATAGATTAACCAAGTCTCCTCATTTCTTGCCGATACGGGAGACTTATTCCCTTGAACGTCTTGCTAGTATGTACGTGAATGAGATTGTGAGGTTGCATGGCATGCCAGTATCCATAGTTTCGGATCGTGACCCAAGATTCACTTCAAGATTTTGGGTAAGCTTGCAAAAAGCTATGGGCACGGATTTACGATTTAGTTCGGCTTACCATCCTCAAACGGACGGGCAATCAGAGAGGACTATTCAAACTCTTGAAGATCTATTAAGACTTTGTGTTCTAGACTTCAAAGGCAGTTGGGATAAGTATTTACCATTGGTGGAATTCTCCTACAACAACAGTTATCAGGCAAGTATAGGTGTGGCTCCATTTGAAACATTATATGGACGAAAGTGTCGCTCTCCAATATGTTGGGATGAGGTGGGAGAAGCAACGTTGTTGGGACCCGAGTTGGTACGTATGACTACGGAAAAGATCCAAACGATTCGACAACGTATACAAACGGCACAGGATTGACAAAAGAGTTATGCGGATCTTCATCGAAAGGACGTGGAATTTGACATTGGGGATCATGTATTGTTGCGTGTGGCTCCATGAAAAGGAGTTACAAGATTTGGAAAGAGAGGAAAGCTCAATCCATGATTTATTGGTCCATTTCAGATTCTTGACCGAGTAGAAAATGTGGCCTATAGACTCGCGTTACCTCCAAATATGTCTCGTGTTCATAATGTTTTTCATATATCTGTGCTACGTAAATATGTGAAAGACCCAAACCACATTATTGAGTTAGAACCGGACGAGATAGCCGAAGACTTAACGTACGAAGAGGTACCTGTCAAGATCTTGGATAGGAAGGAGCATGTCCTACGCACGAAGATTATACCACAAGTTAAAGTTTTGTGGAGAAACCATGCTATTGAAGAAATGACCTGGGAGTTGGAAACGGAAATAAAAGCGAGGTATCCTCATCTTTTCGAAACACCAGGTACGTACGTCAATTTCGAGGACGAAATTTCATAAGGAGGGGAGGTTGTAAGACCCCAAATTATTAATAAATGAAATTTAAATTTCCTCTATTTATTATTTTGAAATAGTAAGGGTTAAATTGATTAATGAGGTTAGTTATGGGTAAAATGCACAAATATTTTAAATAAGCAAGTGGTCATAAAATATTCATTGTTGTCGGGGAATATTCGTTTGGTCGTGGAATATTCTTGTTATCGGGGAATATTCGTACGACGGCGCAGCCTTGTGTGGGCCCCATAACGGAAAGCGATTGGATGAAGAAAACGACAAAAACAAGTTATTTATAAATAACGGCGTAGTTGTTACCGTTAACACTGTTGGAATACCCGGTGGTTAAAACACAGTAATACGCGTTGTAACACAGTAGCACACGGTATTGCACCAATTATTGATTTTTACGTAAGAAGACATTACTCAATAATTGTTACAGTAATTACTGTTCAGTATTTTATTTTATTGATTCAATAATTGCTGCGTTAATATTTTATATTACTGTTATTTTAATAATTGTCACTACACAGTATTTTCTATTATCGGAGCAATAATTCATATTATCTGAATAATATTATTAGATAATATTATTGACAATGTCTAAAAAGTTCTGTCTAAGGAGAGGTTTGGTCATCTAATTGGGCGCCAATAAGGAGAGATCCTTATTGGAAAGCCCCCTCTTTTCTGAGAACTGCCTGGTTGTCAGTATTGTGATTCTGTAATATTATTTATGAATAATTAATTATTGATTTATATGATGAGAAAAATATTGATTTTATGTGGATATAGATGGAAAAAATTTTTAATGCGACAATTGTTGAAAATTAATATTTTATCTTTTTCTGATAAAATAATTCATTTAAATATATTATTTTAATAATATATTAATGGTGATATTTTTACAATGAATGTGGGATATATCAGTATATGAGGAGGAAGAATATTTTGTGGCATTAAATGATTAATACATGTTTTGTGTGCTGGTGGACCCTAATAATTGACTGAAATTTGATTATAGACTGTAAAATCGTCCGTTTATGGATTTCGGTTAATTTCTGTTTGGAATTTGAAAAAACTTTCTTCTGCAAAGTTGTAGATAATAGAATTTCCTATGAAAATTCGCGAGTTTTGAATTTTTCTGACAAAAAGGCTATTTATTATGAATTATTGAAGTTTTGAAGCTCCGAAATAATTAATTTTTGGAAGTTTAAAATATTTTAAATAACAAAAACATTTTTTTCATTATGGTGTGTTACACATGTGTGTTGAATGGGCTGAATTCAGTTCTTGGATGGTTGGCGTAGGAAAATTTAATTTATATATTAATATTATATTAAATTTTCTACTTTGGTGTTCTAAGCATTTTTCTATAAATAGGGTGCTTAGGTTAGAATTGAAAATCACACCAGAAACTACAGATTTCTCTCACTTTCTCTCTCTATAATATCGAGCATATTTTGTGAGTATTTTTATACTTTGAGTATTGCTATACGGTGCAAGTTTCCTTCAGCACTATATCCGGTAGTCCAGCCAGAAGTACTATTCTTTCGAGGTAAGAGATGTTATTTTATTCGAAAATGATATTATTTCTTCAATATCATTATATTGGTTGGAAGTTTTTATCAAATTTAAAACTTTTCATGTCGGGGTTACTATTCATTAGTTACTATTTACGAGTTACTATTCACGAGTTACTATTCACCGAAAAATGATTTTTTTTTTCGTCCAAAATATATATTCTGGATACTAGCTTTGATTGTATCCATATTTTGATCATTCTTGAATTTTACTCCACTATGATTGTTTATGAGGTATTTTTGGACATGGATAAACTGTAATACGAATTCCTAATATTTGTTCTTTTGCTTCATTGGATTCGTTTTCTTTAAAATATTTTTCATCATCCTCAGTCCTAATTGATGATATTAATGAATATCTTTGGCCTGTAGTGCAAAGATGAATGATTTCTGATGAATATCTTTGGCCCGTAGTGCAAAGATGAACAGGTGTTGAGATGAACATGACCAACTGATGAATATCTTTGGCTTGTAGTGCAAAGATGATTATTGATTGATGTTACAGGGTTAAAATATTGATGATGGACTTTTAAATTCATAGATAATAGTTGATTTCATTCTCTACGTAACTCTTCTATGAATTATTATTTTCTATTGCGAATATTGATTTAAAACTTGTTTTCTATTGTATTCTATTAGATTTTTCCCTGTTGAAGACTAACGATAATTTGTTCTATATTATCTTAGTCATAATATTCTTACTGGGCTAGTTGAGCTCACCCTTTTCCTTTTTGTTCTATTTTTCTCAGGAGGCGATAATGTAGCGAGTACTAGTCGGGGTATGGAATGATGGTTCTAGAAGTTATTTTAGTAGTCCTCACTATTTTTGTGAAATAATGTATCAATAATTGTAATGAGAACTTATTTGAGTGTGGATATTGTCTAGATGACAATATTTGTATTTGAACTCACAGTTCTTGTGTTGTAATAATAAAGATGTAGTTATTTCCGTACCATGTATTTTGGCGACTCAGAATGGGTGTTGTATACTTTTTTTGGGGGCGTCACATTTCAGGTAAAGATAGGTGATGAAAATTATCTTCGTCCTGGATGAGAAAAGGAATTTAGAACAACAATTACGATTATGAGTTATACATGTGATTGTGGACATGAATTGTTGATTGATTTTCAGGGATAAAACATTGTTGGTGAATTTTTAACATGGAGAAGATAATAGACTTTATAGTCTATTTGACTCTTCTAATAGATTGCTCGTTCCGCTGCAACTATGGTTGAAATTTTTATCATCTACCATATGTTCTAAATCTCTGATTTATTACTGATGAAGACTATTGATAATTTATTTATCTTTAGTCATGATATTCTTTACTGGGCTAGTTGTGCTCACCCTTCTGTTTCACAATTCCTTTCAGGTAATAAGAGTGTAGCTGGGTCGAGCGGGGATAACAGGAGAATAGAACGGTGGTCATTATTTAGTAGTTATATTTGGTGAATCAAATAGGGTGAGGCGAATCCAACGTTAGAAGGGTCTTTTGCCACTATCATACAAGATGTCTAATGATGTACAACCTCGTGTCATCATAAGACAGGGTTGTGCTCATCCACTTGCTGAGTATATTTACGAGCACTACCTATATAATCTTGGTGTTTGTTTGAAGTATAATTCACGATTAGAGACAGTGGAGAAAATGACATGTCAAGAGAAGACTCACCATTGGAAAGAATATGATAGTAATCTTCTTGTTTTTCTTTGGGGTCTATTAGGTCAATCAAGGATAATTCTGTGGACATATGATATCTATCATAACCTAGAAGCATAGCCTCCCATATACGAAGGTTTCCTTGAGCACTTCCCAAAGATTCTAATTTCTAAAACAGTTTTTGACTATACCTTTATGTAAGGTGTCATTGTGAGGTGCTGCTGTCTACGGTTGGGACATGAGTCACATTTGGTATATATTTGTATCCAAACTCACATCATATGTGTTGTTGTATTTTGCACAATAATTGTTGTAATAAAGTTGTAGTTATTTTCTGTACCATGTATTTGGCGACTCAGAATGGGTTGGATGGAATGAACCTATTTTGGGGTCGTTACACTCTCACTATTTTTTGTTCAATAAATAATAATTTCTTTTTTCAATACAAGAGTAATATAGATATTTAATATTAAATTTAATGTTATACAATCATTTTCTTAATATTTATGCACAACTCTAAAAAAAATTATATTAAGGGAGTGAGAGTTGTAGGTAAGATCTCATCAACGATATATTAAATGTATGTAATCTAATCTAATTTAATACTCCTAATTACACATAAGGAGTCACATTAGTAACCATTAAAAGTATATTATTCTTCCATAATTTTCCGTAATAATAATTTATTATTAATACGTGATAATGTAATTATGATATATACTTAAAGATATTATTTCATTTTATACTGGTCTCATAAAAAAAGATTTTTTGTGTAATAATTTCCTTTAGTAAATAAACTTTTTTTGTGTGCGGGAGATATGGAATACAAATCAACACTTTTTATTTTAAACAATATCAACCATCAAAAGATTTCCTTTTCTTTGTATACTAACTCCCAACAACCCCGTTAACTAAACAAATCTGTTTTTAAGTGAATGATTGATAGAATTTGTCGTCTCCATTTACTTGTCCATTTTCTTTATTTCTTTTTTCTTTTATTTTGATTGTATAAAATAAGAATGTAAATGAATTGAGTCAAATCGAGTATTGAATTGTTCAAATTTAGTTTAAAAAATTTGGTGAGTATAAAATAAAGTTTGACTGAGACTCGTTTAGCTATTGAGTCGAGCAAGATCTCGAATCGAGTCCGAGCAGTTTGAACTTTTCGAACGAATATGATCCAAATATCAATAGAAAATTACAATTTGAGTATGTTCGAGTAATTTATCGAACTTTAAAATTTATTCATATTTGATTCATTTATTTTTCGAGTTGATCTTGAATCGAATTTTTAGTCGAGTAAGTACGGATCGAACCCGAATTATTTGCTTATTTTATCGTCTTAGTCTAGTATTTGTTATTTTAATTTTTACTTTTTCTTCACTTTCATATAAAATACCGTTACTTGCATTTAATGTGAAAATTAAGATTTTTTTATTTTTTTTGCTAATTTAATCGATATTTTTTTATTGTTAAGGTCTTATTTATTTCTTCTTAAAATGTGTTCCGTGAGTTTTTAATTTTGTGTTATGGTTAAAATAAATTGTATATGCTACAAACTTTATGATATCCATTGAACATGCACCTAAGAATAATGTTTCTTTACATTTGTTTTAAGTTGGACGTTAGATAATAAGAGAAAAATTCTTAAATTATAATACTTCAAAAGGTTTTTTTTTTCTTTCTAATAACTAAAATATATTAAAATTATAAATGATCAAAAGATTGCAATAAAAAAAATAAAATTAATAATAATCCTTTTAAACATAATAAAAAATTAATCCTATATTTTAAAATAAATGAAGTATATCTTTAATACACACCATACAAATTCACAATAAAATAAGAAAAGCGTGATAAAATAATAAGAGAGAGAGTATAATAATAATAAAAAAATAAAAAAATAAAATAATAATAGGAAGAGAGAGTGACAAATAAGAATACTCGGAGCACGAAAAGTATGTTTAACGCCGTCGTCAGCCGGGGATTTCGACCGTCTGTCCGCAAGCTGTCTTTCCGTTTCAGCACATAACTTACTCAGCTCTCACTCACTTTTTCTCTCCTCCATTCCTCTCTACAGTATTTATTGTGAACACATAAATAAACGCGGTTTTATATTTCCATGGATTTTCTACAGAATATCAACTAAAATTGGATTCTTTGCTTGCTCCATCAGTAATGGATCTGCAGATAGGGTTTTAACAGAGGCTAAAACCCTGGTTGCAAGTTACGATCCCAAAATGAAGCCTAAAATGGAGCTTATCAGCAGTAAGAAGCTGTTGAAATACGTTTTAATCGGATTAATCGTGTTCCTCGGTTTGAGTTGCCTATACAACGGCCCATACTTCGCTCCTGTTCTGCCGAGAGCCGACGAGTCGGTCTTTATATCAACAGACGACGGCGCCGAGCCAGTCTTCGTTCATAAGCGCGACTATTTCGACGAATTGTTTGAAGATCAGGAGCACAATCCTGAAGTCCCAAAAAGTATACCTGTAAGTTGTAATTATGATATTTATTAGTAGTTTTATTATTGTTCTGCTTTCGAAAGTCCATGGTTGTTTATTGTGACCGTTGCTTTTAATTTTTAAAGGTATGTGATATGAGATACTCGGAATTGATACCATGTTTGGATAGAAATCTGATATATGAGCTGAAGTTGAAGCCTAATTTGACGTTGATGGAGCACTATGAACGACATTGTCCTCCTCCCGAGAGGCGTTATAATTGCCTTATTCCACCTCCGCTTGGTTACAAGGTCAGTGACTGTTGTTTACATTCTTATAACTTAGTGTTGAAATGGCATAAGATAGGTCTGAGTGGTATATTTTTATTCTAGTTAATATTTTAGAATTGTGTATTTTATTGTTTCCCTAGTTTCATAGGGTGATTTTGAAGTTGTTTTGGATCCAATGAGGTTGCTGTTAGCATTTCAGATCCCAATTAAATGGCCAGCTAGTAGGGATGAAGTTTGGAAGGCAAACATACCCCATACACATCTCGCAAAGGAGAAATCAGATCAGAACTGGATGATTGTGGATGGGGATAAGATTAAATTTCCAGGTGGGGGAACCCATTTCCATGATGGAGCTGATAAGTACATAACTTCTTTGGCCGGGGTACGTGCTATACTTGATCTCTATATGCTACGATAGAAATAATTTTGTCCTCATTTTTTTCCTTTTATGATTATTATTGCACAGATGCTTAAGATTCCCGGTGAAAAACTCAACAATGGTGGAAAAATTCGGAATGTTCTTGATGTTGGTTGTGGAGTTGCAAGTTTTGGGGCGTATCTACTTCCTCTTGACATTATAGCTATGTCATTGGCACCTAATGATGTGCATGAGAATCAAATTCAGTTTGCACTAGAGAGGGGGATTCCGTCTACCTTAGGTGTCTTGGGGACCAAAAGACTACCCTACCCAAGCAGGTCATTCGAATTGGCGCATTGTTCACGTTGTAGGATTGACTGGCTTCAGAGAGATGGGATTCTATTACTAGAATTGGACAGATTACTTAGACCAGGTGGTTATTTTGTGTACTCTTCACCGGAAGCTTATGCCCATGATGCTGAGAATCGAAGAATTTGGAATTCTCTGTATGATCTTCTAAGGAGGATGTGCTGGAGAGTTGTTTCAAGGAGAGATCAGACTGTCATATGGGCTAAACCAGTGAGTAATAGCTGTTATATGAAGAGAGATCCTGGGACTCACCCTCCGTTATGCAGCTCTGATGATGACCCAGATGCAACTTGGAATGTCCTCATGAAGGCATGCATCACCCCATACTCATCAAGTAAGTAAAATTGTTGCACCAGATAGATGACCTATTAGTTTTATTTTTTATACCATAACACACAAAGAAGGCGTAAAATCAGAGATGACACGCTCCAAAGATGTACTGATAAAGTGATCTGAATGTTACTTGTGATGAGAGTACACACAGCCTTCAGAGATTCAATTGCGTCCACCGTCCTGTTTCTCACCTCTTTGAGGTTTTTGGGTGACTAATTTACTTCTCGCGAGGAAACAGGAAAAACACACAAAGAGGCATTTTCTTTGAGGAATTAATGCCTCTTGCAGTGGGTAGACATTTCCCCATAAATCTCTATAGCGCCCTTCAAAGATAATAAATCTCTGTACAACTTATCAAACTTTTTACTGAAACCTATGCACCATCGGAAATTTATTCTCCCTCTGCCCCATTATTAGAGTCCTCATCATTGAGTAAAATTTGTCTCCAACATAAACAATGGCCAGATTAAAACTTGTATGACCATCATGAGATTTGGTATCTTGATTTTCAAAGTGAGTCTTATTATGAGGTGTCTCAAAAAGGAAGTCTGAGTCTTTGGATATGGAAACAAGGAGGGTATGAAAATACACAGATACCTTTTGGGCCCATGTACTTGATGTTTTAACATACACTATGCAGCCATATGTTGTCGCTAGCAACGAAGTATGATAATAAAACAATTTTCTATTGGCCTATCATATTGCTGCGTTAACATGCAACATATGGTCGTAGCTTTCTGATTAACAAAAACTAAATAGGTGATCTGTTCAGATATTTTCCCTATAAGGCGCCTCATAATTAAAGAGCTATGGCATTAGTATGCTTCTTAACAGGATTATGGGTCCCTTAATAGGTGAAGTGTTTAATAACTTGCTAATTGTGCCTCAAATTATATCTCAATACGTGAGTTTGAGTTATAAAAAAGACTCCCTCGCGCATGAAAATTTAAATATGTAATTTCAGTTTACTAAATATATTAGCCTGCAAAAGTTTTGGTGAAGGGTAACAGATATCCATTTAAACCCTGTGAGAGTTTGTTACATGTTTAGGCCTATTTGATATATACTTTGTTGATCGACTCTTGAAAAGTTGAGGGCTCACATTGTCTTTCTCTGTATATTTTTCTGAGGGTACTTTGGAATGTCATTCACTTCAAAGGATTTTATGATTTGTGCAAATTTCATACTGCAGAGCTTTTGCATTTCTTAGTTTTGAGAAAGCTGCCAGGTTATGTTCCATTTGGATGACATCTTAACTCTTTGATATATACAAAGGTTATTTTACAAGTTTAGATGTTTTTCCTTTGGCCAAAATAACTGATAGTTCTAATGTTCATCCTCTTATAAGTGAAGCTCGGTGTCAATTTTTATAATCAGACACTGCTATGGTCTCATTTCTTAGTAAATAATTCATTCTGGACTACCACAAACACACACCAGATCAAAGTTGCCATATTTATGCCTCCTCAAACATGATCTTTCAGGATTTAATAGTTAACAACTTTGTACCACATAGCTTGTCAAAAGAAGAAAAACAACTTCCCTTCAAATATGATGATTATTAATGTTGTGTTTATACTAGGATTGCTGATGATTCTGATTATTATTTATCTAGACATTGGTCCTTTGGGCATCACTCTCATCATCATTGTCATGGTCATGATTGTTTTCTTCTTGTATGATACTCTACCATTTAATTCGAGAAAACAGAGAAGCACAAGAAAAAGGGGACTGGACTAGAACCGTGGCCAGCAAGGCTTACAGCAGTGCCTCCTCGTCTTGAAGAAATTGGTGTTAGTCCAGATGAATTTCATAAAGACGCTGTAAGTTGTGTCACAAGACCATATTGCCAATCGTGTCAGCTGTGTATATCCCATTATAAATCACTTTCTCGACCAAAAGCATCTTTCTATCACTAAGAGATTTATGTGTTGCAGAGCATCTGGTATCACAGAGTAGTCGAGTACTGGAAGCAGATGAAATCAGTCATTCAGAGGAACTCCATTAGAAATGTCATGGATATGAACTCAAATCTGGGTGGATTTGCTGCTGCTCTCAAGGATATGGATGTATGGGTGATGAACGTTGCTCCAACCAACATGTCTTCCCGAATGAAGATTATTTATGATCGTGGCTTAATTGGAACAGTTCATGATTGGTGTGCAATTTTAATCATAATATTATATTCCATGACTTTGTCCTCTTCCCACTAATGCACGTGGAGCTCTTATTATATATTCTGGATACATATATTTTTATTTTTTAATAGCATCTAACTTATCATAGACTAATATATATAGTACTCTTGGCCCAAGATTTAGATCTTCGTCTTTTTACCATATTCGATAATGAAGTATCTATTTGGAACAGAACTTGTTTTCTGGTTATCTACAAGATTAACCTTCCTTTACGCAACTGATTTCATGTTCTCATCATCGAGTGATCTGCGATGGTTTGGAGAAATTGATTTCTCTGTAGTGTTTTTATCTGAACCCCTTGCTATGCCAAATATACTTCTTTCTCAAAATTGGCTAAACTCAAACTACTTGCTGCTATATTTAGATTGAATGCAAATAGCAACAAGCTCTGCCCTTTTACCTTTCTAAATTGAGTTTTGTATTTCAAGAAAAAATCATGGTACTTAATTTGTTGCTTAACGCTCTACTGTTGATTATATATATTGCAGGTGCGAGTCATTTTCTACATACCCACGCACATATGACCTACTCCATGCATGGACAGTCTTCTCTGAGATTGAGGAGCATGGCTGTAGTGCAGAAGATCTGCTGATTGAAATGGATCGTATCCTAAGGCCTTGTGGGTTTGTCATCATAAGAGACAAACCCACTGTAATAAACCATATAAGGAAATTCATAAGTGCCTTGAGTTGGGATGGATGGTTATTGGAAGTAGAACCAAGGACTGATGCTCTCTCCTTAAGGGAAGAAAGAGTTCTAATTGCAAGAAAGAAAATGTGGGATGAGGAGGTTACAACAACATTTTAACTATGCATTCTTAATCAGGAATGTTGTATCAACTTGTTTTTTATTATTGTTCTGCTTGTGAAGGGTCTGTTCTATTTGAACCAATATCTCTAACTAATTCTCTATGTAGGACTTTTAAGTCTTATGGGGGGAAGCCTTGGCTAAAAGGTTTGGGTGATCAGATTGTTTCCATGTACACTGCAAGATTTTAATGCAACTTCATTTTTAATTAATAGTGAATGTAGATGAGGAATGATTTAATTATAGTTTTTATGTTTACAGTGAAAAAGGCACAAAGCTACATTTTCAGAAATCTATTGCTGCTGTGAGTGAAGGAGGAAATGAGGCATCAAGACCCATTATCAGTTGTCTTTTTTGAATGAAGATTGGAAAACAGTATGACAACATACTTGCCAACTGTCTGCAGCAGCAGCCATATTATATATAGAGAGATGAAATGGTGTACCATAAAGATAGCTAAGCTAAACATTCAATGGGTCTAGGAATTATTTTTGATTCAAAAGTTTAACGTTGTCCTTTCCTTTATTACTACTATTGTTATGTTGACTAATAATAGTGTGCTTATTCATTCAGTTAAGTCCCTCCCTCTTTTGTTAATTAGTTGGCCTGGCCACCAGATATGGACAACAATAAGTCGTCTCTGTTTTAGTTGTAATATTGTACTCAACTCCTCCATTCAAAAAAAGAGGAACAACACTATAGATGCCATTTTTGATACATCACCACTTTGGTTAAAGTGTTCTCTCTACTAAATGTTGAAGAAAGTTTTTTCACTCGTAAAATTTATTTAAAAAATGAGAGAGACAAGAGGAATGGTGGTTATTGAAAGAAGAATAAATTTTGGAGTGATAGTTTGAGCATAATATGCAATTCTCCTTTTATATAATCTTCTACTAGTAATAATGAAATGAAATTATAATAAGTACTCCTTCCGCGGTCTAAATATAAATAAAGAAAAGTAAAGCAAGGGAAATAAAATAAAGATTACATAAAATAATAATAAATATTTTAATTTTTTTTAATATTAATATACCACCTTCTAAATGACATTATTATTATTATTACTCTTTATTTTGTCCCACCCCATCCTGCGTAAGTAACTAACACCTGGTTGCACAGATGTTTTATGCACCCGAAGACGCGAGTAAGCAACTCCCGCTTTTCCTTTCCCGCTATTTCGGTTCCGTTCTGATCTCCAATTTGTAAATTGCTAAACAGGAAAAATAATAGATAAAAGGCATGAAATTCTATCCAGTTTTATTATCAATTGTATACATGTGTTCACAGCCCACTAGTAATCCTTTTGTTTTGTAACCACTACAGATTTGGAACTCGACTCGAGAGAGAGATTAAAGAGAGAAGAAGTGTGTAATTCTAATACTAATAAAATGAACTATGACTGTAACTACTTAAAAGACACTTATTTATCAGTACGTTCTACTAACAAACTAACTAAGATGGATGTATGATCAACAGCTTCTCCCATCACCAGTGCCAAGCAAGGCAACCACTATCTCGTCGTGGCTGCTACCGTATTTTTTCAAGAAACCATACTCCAGAAGCTTCTGTGCCGAGTACCTTTTTGTCGCATCCTCATCAAGGCATCTTGCCACAAACCGACCAAAAGATTTTGAAAACCTATTATTTTTATATTTTGAAGCAGCAGCAGAAGAAGCACCTGCAGCCGATTCAGCTTTTGCCCTAAGTTCCTTCCACGTATTCGGCAACGTTCTTTTCTCGCATATATAAGCAGCAATGTTGAGCAGTTGGTTGCGATCCGCCACTTTAATTTTCCCGTAAGCCAATTCCAGGGCTGCGATTCCAAGCATCCAAATATCCGACCCTTCTCTGTGGGGTGTGTATTTGAATTTTGATGACGGCAATAGCCAAGATTGATCTTCTTCCGGTGCTATAGCCCACTCCATTAGAGATTTTATAGGGCAACGACGCGTATCATTTTCATCTGTACCAGGCGGGTCACGGCAGTCATAAACACAAATTCCATAAGCAAGTTGGAATTGTCGTAGCTGAGGGCTGTAGAAAATGTTTCCGGCGCTGATTTGACGGTGGTATTGACCACCTTTGTGGAGAAGATGTAGACTGGCCACCACTTGACGGAGAACCTCCGATATCAATTGCAGGGGAATTCCTTCTTTGAGTCCTGGGCGAGTTGACATGAGCGATCTGAGAGAATGAACTTTATCAGGCAACAAGATACCCATGAAAGACTTATTAATAAAATGTTCTTGACATTTCAAAATATTCGGAGACTTGGGTCTCATAGCCAATATACTATCTTGTCTTTCGATATCCAGTTGGGCTGATTCATAGTTGACCTCGTCGTTGTTGTCTACCAATTTAAGGTGGACATGCTCAAGATCATCATCTTTATTACGATGACCTTGATTACGTCGTCTCCCTTTAGGAGGAGGAGGAGCATTAGCGACAATTTCTGCTTCATAGACAGCGCATCTAGAGCCCTCGCCCCAGGTTCCGATGGGTCTCACAATCTTATAGCCCTTGCATTTTGAAACCGACGCCGAAGCCGTTCCAATCTTCATGTCAGGGACGATCAATCTACCTTCTGGTAGTGCCATTCGGAACTCAATCGAAAAACTAAAAATGGAATTAACAGAGTGCTAAGCAGAGAGAAACAGGGTTTGATGAAAGATGATGATGGAAGGAGATCGAGAATGAGAATGTGAATGTGAAAGAAGACGTAAAATGGGAGAGAGAAAACGGTTGTAATCTTGAAGCGTGGTGAGAGGAGAGAGAAAAGCGGGAGATCAACAGTTGGAGTCCTTGTACTGATGTATAGTAAGTAATAAGTATATATAGCAATTGGATTTCGCCAAACCATCTTTTACATGTAAATTGCTAACTTATACTCAATCCTGGTAAAGGATAAAAGAGTCCTACTTTCTTTTAAACTTGTACCCAAAAAATGGTACTCTTTTTTCTTCTTTTTTTCATACAGATGGCGTATAACTGAAGATTTTTTGGTTAGTGATACTGAATCTTGAAGAGAATTGGTAAAAATGTTATAAAGATTGATAATTAATGTGAATAATGTGTTAAGAGAATAAATATGTACCTTGACTCCTTGTACTGCTGATTAAATTGTACTTGGCAGTGTAGACGTCGACATAAGTTAGTGCACCACGAGGAAGCTCTGCCCTCAGTTTGATTAGTCTATCCTCGAGTTGCTTGTTGAACTCTATAGCCAAGTCATTTTGGCTCCTGATGCAACCAAACGGCTCATGAAAACCAGGCTTCGGATAAAATCTGCCTGCTGGTAAGCAACCAATTGGACCCGTATTGTGTATCCAGAACGCCCTCGCCCCGTGTTGATACAGATGCTGCCATGTAACACAGACACACACACACAAGTAATATTGTTACTTGGACCAAAATTAAAACATTAAGAAAATAATTGAAAAAAATACAAACTCACTTCAACTACTAGTGCAAGCTGGTTTACTATATCTGGTATTTCTTCTCGTAGTTTTTCATCACCAAGCTTTCGTAAACCAGCAGAGATGTCGTTTTGGCCAATATCGAACGTGTAGAGAGCTCTTGAGAAGTCAATAGGCCTCGGGAGTCTACTTTTACTGGATTCTGTCCTGGCTGAAAGATCATTAATAACAAAAAAATTATTGTAACAGTAGCTTATGACATGATTTAATTTGTTAGCATGTGGAAATAATGACCTTGTTTGTACAGATCGCTGGCTCGCAATTTGAACTGATCAAACTGCAAGATCTGGATATCGAGGGAGAATGGACTTATCACTTATGCCATTTTCAAATATGGTTTCATTCCGTCTCCGGATGGTTGAGCCTCCTGCGGCAAAATTTGCACCGTGTCGATAATTTGCGCCAAGTGAGTCAAGGTAGGCACTCAAGTATGGTAGTCCCAAGTGCTCAGCTGAAATAAAGAATAATAATTTATGTGGGGTCGGGTGCAAAATTAGGGTTCACATGACTTAAATGAATTAAATGCACAATTAGGGTTCGCATAACCTAATGGAATGAAGATGAAAAAGTCAAAAATAAATGTGCTAGACCGGGAGAAGCCTCCACGTGTCCCGAGGCAGAAGACTCGTGGAGGCGACTCGTTTTGAGAATTGATTGAGGGATTGGATTGGTGGTTAGAAGGACATGACAATATAGGCATTATTTTAATGACTAAAGGGTATTTCTAAAATTTTCCTGAAAGCATGTGTCTTGCACATGACTACTTTCCAGAGAATCCTATAAATACCCCTTCCATTCCATTGAGAAGGGGACCTCTCTTGAGACACAAGACTTGAACTCTTTTGGTGACTTAAGGCTTTGATATTCCACCTAAAAGCACTAGAGGGTTTGGATACTAGCTCTCAACTCAAAGGACTCAACAAGAAGGCTCTTGGAATCTCAATAACCCTAACACGGTTTTCGGATTCTAGGAGTTCTACCACGCGTCGTTAGAGTAATCGCTCACATGTCGTTCTTCTCTCTTCAATCAATCAACTAATTCCTTACTCTTCGTGGATTTTTCTCCTCCTCAGCCAATACGAAACCCTAAACAGGCAAGACGTGATTTCCTTGCCCACATTTATTTGGCGACTCTGCTGGGTAGGTGTAGAATTCGTGAAAGGTATGCCCACAACTGTAACGTCCACGAATTTGAAACTCCTTATTAATTAAATATGTGATTTAATTTTAATGAGTTAGCTTTCTGAGTCTATTTAAACCTTATGTGGTTATGAATTGATTAAAGGGAGTCACTAATAGTAGATTTAAATTGGTGGACTAACCCTAAGAGTTTGATATCAAAGAATTGATAGGATTCTTAATGATTAAATATTCAATTTATTTGAATATAGTGGCGAGATTTGAACATATTGAGTTATGTCAATTGTGGAATTATCACCATTGTAGAAGTTAAATTATCTCATATAAGACTTATGTGGTAATAGAATTTTGAACTGACTTGAAGCTAACCCATTTTGGCACTGCCAGTGACTGGCGCAGCTGCGCCCTCCCAGCAGTACAAAATGGCACAGCTGTGCCAGTGTCCAAACTTAGAAAAATTAGTTCTGCTATAGAAAATGAATTGGAACATTAGTGTAATGTGTGACATGCTTAGAATCATATAATAAGAATATATTCTAATGATATGGAGTATCAAGTAGTGCAATAAAATCATAAGCGATTGTTAAATAGAAATAAATTAATATTTTTGTATTCTAAAAATTGGGATAGAAATTATGTGTGCACACTGGATATATAATATTAAATATGATAAGGTGGTTATGTGCATATACCCAGACAATAATACTTAACTGCGTTATTTTATTGCGTGTATTTAATGTACATAGGTTATTGGGAGCTGTCGTTGACACTCCTAAATTAACCTCACTTTCACTTCACAATTTATAATAATTAGCACAGTAGCAAGTAATGATCGATCCCACAGAGAGTAAAATTATTTTAGAATTATTCTACTATTTCAACAGAAAATAAAGATGGGGGTTTTTAAAAATTATTTTTAAACTAAGAGAACAAAAATTAATGATTTAACCAAATATGTAAAAACTTCAATTCTGCAGTTCAGTTTCACCAAGTACAATAATCAATTAATCAAGTTATTATTATTTTTCCTTTAATAAAATTATTAGCCCTAGATAACAATAAGCTCTGCTATCCAAAATTCTCCGTAGGTTATCACTGTATGAAACAAGCTCTCCACCAGATTCTAACTAGCATACAACCTAGAACAAGCTCTCTAGATTTAATATGATAGAAGCATTAAGAAATAGAGAATTAGGCTAATCCAAGCAACAAACACATAAGCTCAATTTGTTTAACTTGTTTTCTGATAATCTTAGCAATAAACAAAAGCTTGTCCACAATTATTATTACTAAATTTCTACTTATGATGAAGACATATATCAATTACACGTAATACCAATCTTAATCTAGCATATGATAATAATCAAACTAATTCAATTGGCCATATTAAATCAATTAGATCAATTAGCATGTAATCAATGAAAACAGATTATCAGAAGAAATTTCACACAAGAAGAAATAAATAATAATACTCAATTAATCAATTACTTGTAACAAGGATTCACATCCCTTTAGAACTGAATAAAAAGAACTAGTCTGACATGTTCTTGAGTCTGCACTCCAATAGATGATAGTTAATAATTGAATGAATAAAACCTTGACTCTCATCCTTTATTTATAGTGCTAGACAAAGTCCTAAATCATATACGGTGCAGTCATTTGTGGACCCCATAACAGAATAACTGCCGGATGAAGAAAATGACAAATTTGAGTTTTTATAAATAACGGCGTAGTTGTTACCGTTAACACTGTTGGAATACCCGGTGGTTAAAATACAGTAATACGCGTTATTGCACAGTAGCACACGGTATTGCACAGTATTTTTGAAATTATTGATTCTTACGTAAGAAGACACTACTGAATAATTGTCACAGTAATTACTGTTCAATATTTTATTTTATTGATTCAATAATTGCTGCGTTGATATTTTATATTATTGTTGTTTCAATAATTGTCACTGCACAGTATTTCCCATTATCAGATCAATAATTCATATTATTTGAATAATATTATTAGATAACATTATTGGCAATGTCTAGAAAGTTCTGTCTAAGGAGAGGTTTGGTCATCTAATTGCGCGCCAGTAAGGAGAAATCCTTATTGGAAAGTCCCCTCTTTCCTGGGAACGGCCTGGTTATCATAATTGTGACTTTGTAATATTATTTGTGAATAATTAATTATTGATTCATATGATAAAAAAATATTTATTTTATGTGGATATAAATGAGGGATATATTTTTGTGGTTAAAAATGAAGGTGTTAATGTTGAGGTTTTTATCAGTATTTTTGTCAGAATGGAGGTATTAAAAATTAGGGTTTTTGAGATATTTTGCGGGGGTTATAATTTTTAATCCGACCGTTGGATCGTGGCAATTTTTGGA
Organism: Panax notoginseng; assembly: GCA_016801055.1. Lineage (NCBI taxonomy): Eukaryota > Viridiplantae > Streptophyta > Magnoliopsida > Apiales > Araliaceae > Panax > Panax notoginseng. The sequence continues at coordinate 52,811,521 of CM029013.1, read as the reverse complement.
TATGTTATACATATATAAGTTGAGTATATGTCCACAAATTTTAAACCGTTAAAAATGAACGTATGATTTGTTATGAATTTTACGAGATGACTGGTTCAGAAATTGTTGAATTTTCAGAGTTAATCATTTTGGTGAAAAATTCAAAAATTGGTGGGCCCCACTCTTGGTTGGTAAAGAAATGTGCTGAAATTTTTATTGAAAAGTGATGGTGAGAATAGTAGCAGGTAAAGCCATCAGGTAGCAGGTCAAGTCTGCTTCGGCGTGCTAATATTTTCCTATAAATAGAGGGCTAAATTAGAATTGAAAATCACACCAGAATTCATAAGTTTTCTCTCTTTCTCTCTTTAGATTATTGAGTGTATTTTGTGAGTATTTAGATACTCTGTGAGTTTTCATTCATCATTGCAAGTTTCTTTCAGCCTTATACCGATCAGAAGTACTGCTCTTTTGAGGTAAGAGATAGTAAGGGATTTTAAGGGTTGTTATATTTTTCAGTTTCGTAATTTTTCTGACCTTCAAAAATTCTGGAAAAATTTGAAATGATATTTTGATGAGTTTTCTTGATTGTGTCCAAAAATAGTAATTTTTGGATGTATAGATTAAGAGTTATGAATTTTATGAGAAAAGACTATTTTAAAAGTAACCGCTTATAACTCCTTGTAGTTAACTCCAAAATTGATGAAATTTTTATTGGAAGTACATGTATATGATAGGAGTATACTCTGTGAATTTCAGAATTTTTAGATAAAAGTACAATTTTTGATAAATGTCTAAATATTCGGCTGTTTTGGCCATATGAAAAATAGTAAATGACTTTTAAAAATTCTGAGAAAAATATATGTTCACTATGGGACTATATTATGCTAAATCCCAGAAAAGAAATATTTTTAGAACTGATTTGGTATTTTTCATGAAAATAGTCTAGTTATGAGTAAATGAATTAAATATGTTTTGTGAAGTAAGAAAATTAGAAAATAGGATTTTATGGCTTGAGAATCCTATATGAGGTATATGCAGATTTTTGATGAGGGTTTTTAGTTATTGGTGATGAAATCTTATGAGTTTGACATTTTAGGATGATTAAATGCATTATTTAGTAAAGTGTAAACAATTAAAATAAATTGTTTACAAACTTAAGAAATATTATTCTTTCAATATCATTATACCGAAATTTTGGTATGTATTTTATTGTGGAATTTCTACCTTTTTGTGTCGAATTACTATTCACAAGTTACTATTCATGAGTTACTATTCACGAAAAAATTGGTTTCTTTTTCTAACCAAATTATAGTTGATTTACGAATATTACTCTTGAGATTAAAATTATATGTTGATCATATTATTTTTATTATTATATATAACATTTTTATAACCCTAATGATAATATTTCTCTTTGACTTGAGTGTAAAGATGGGTAGATTTTTGGTATGATCATGACTATGGGTTCTCTTTGGCCAGTAGTGCAAAGTTGAATTGTTGATTGGTATGATCATGACCATTGAATTTATATGTGAATATCTTTAGCTTAAGTGCAAAGGTGAATTGATCAACATGGTTATAATTATTGTTTATATAAATTCTGAAATGATTATATATTTCTTTGAGATATTAATATATTTGGCCTGTAGTGCAAATATAAACTGTTGATGAATATATTTGGCCGTAGTGCAAATATGAACTGTTGAGGAATATCTTTGGCCTGTAGTACAAAGATGAATTATTGATGAATATCTTTGGCTCGTAATGCAAAGATGACATGTTGTTGAATATCTTTGGCCCGTAGTGCAAAGATGACATGTAGTTGAATATCTTTGGCCAGTAGTGCAAAGATGAACATATGTTGAGATGAACATGACTAACTGGTGATACAAATAAATATCTTTGGCCGTAGTGCAAAGATGAAGTTATTAGTATGATTATGAGGAAATGTGATTTGGTGTAACCATGATCTTTGATGTTTTAGGTAAAGATATGTGATAAAAATTATCTTCGTCCTGGATGAGAAGAGGAATTTAGAACTACAGTTATGATTATGAGTTATTCATATGATTGTGGACCAGAATTGTTGATTGATGTTACAGGGATAAAACATTATTGGTGGATTTTTAACATGGAGAAGATAATAGACTTTATGGTTTATTTGACTCTTCTAAAGGATTGCTCGTTCCGCTGCAACTATGGTTAAAATTTTTATCATTTACCATATGTTCTAAATCTCTGATTTATTATTGATGAAGGCTATTGATAATTTAATTATTTTTAGTCATGATATTCTTTACTGAGCTAGTTGTGCTCACCCTTTTGCTTCATAATTCCTTTCAGGTAATAAGAGTGTAGCTGGGTCGAGCGAGGGTAACGGGAAAATAGAACGGTGGTCTCTAGTTGTGGATGTTCTCCTAAAACAGTATAGAAAAGTTCATTTAGTAGTTTTTTTGGTGAATCCAATAGGGTAAGGTGAACCCAGCGTTGGAAGGGTGTTTTGCCACTATCATACAAGATGTCTAACGACATACAACCTCGTGTCATCATAAGACAAGGATGTGCTCATCCACTTGCTGAGTATATATACGAGCACTACCTATATAATCTTGGTGTTTGTTTGAAGTATAATTCTCAATTAGAGACAGTAGAGATAATGATATGTCAAGAGAAGACTCACCATTGGGAAGAATATGATAGTAATCTTTTCGTTTTTCTTTGGGGTCTATTGGGTCAACCAAGGATAATTCTGTGGCCATATGATATCTATCATAACCTAGACGCATGGCCTCCCATGTACGAAGGTTTCCTTGAGCACTTCTCAAAAATTCTAATTTTTAAAACAGTTTTTGACTATACCTTTATGTAAGGTGTCATTGTGAGGTGATGTCCACGGTTGGAACATGAGTCACATTTGGTATATATTTGTATCCAAACTCACAGCATATGTGTTGTTGTATTTTGTACGACAATTGTTGTAATAAAGTTGTAGTTGTTTTCTGTACCATGTATTTGGCGACTCAGAATAGGTTGGATGGAATGGACCTATTTTGGGGTTGTCACAATTAATACTGTTGAAATACTCGGTGGTTAAAATACAGTAGCACACGGTATTGCACCAATTATTAATTCTTACGTAAGAAGGCACTACTCAATAATTTTTACAGTAATTACTGTTTAATATTTTATTTTATTGAATCAATAATTGTTGCATTGATATTTTATATTACTGTTATTCAATAATTATCATTACACAATATTTTCCATTATCGGAATAATAATTCATATTATTTGAATAATATTATTAGATAATATTATTGGCAATGTCTAGAAAGTTCTGTCTAAAGAGAGGTTTGGTCATCTAATTACGCGCCAGTAAGGAGAAATCCTTATTGGAAAACCCCCTCTTTCCTGGGAACGGCCTGGTTGTCGATATAGTGATTCTGTAATATTATTTATGAATAATTAATTATTGATTTATATGATAAGAAAAATATTTATTTTATGTGGATATAGATGGAGAAAATTTTAATGTGACAATTGTTAAAAATTAATATTTTATCTTTTTCTGATAAAAAATAATTCATTTAAATATATTATTATATTTTAATAATATAATAATTGTGATATTTTTACAATGAATGTGTGATATATGAGTATATGAGGAGGAAGAATATTTTTGTTGCAATAAATATTTAAAACATGTTTTTCATGTTGGTGGACCCCATTTCTTGACTGAAATTTGATTATAGCCTGTAAAATCGTCTGTTTATGGATTTCGGTCAATTTCTGTTTGGAATTTAGAAAAATTTTCTTCTGCAAAGTTGTAGATAATGGAATTTCCTATGAAAAAAAAATGAGGTTCAAATTTTTCTGATAAAATGACTATTTATTATTAATTATTGAAGTTCTGAAATAATTATTTTTAAAAGTTTTAAATTTGTGTTAAAAGAAAAACGTTTTTGAAATGTTTGTGGGCATCATTAACATGTGCAAGGTGGCTGAAATCAGTTGGTAAAAGTCGGCGTAGGAATTTGTAATATAAATAATAATATATTATTAAATTTTCTGCTTTGGTATTCTAAGTATTTTCCTATAAATAGGGTGCTTAGGTTAGAATTGAAAATCACACCAGAAACTAAAGTTTTCTCTCTCTTTCTCTCTCGATATATTGAGCGTATTCTTGTGAGTATTTTGATACTTTGAGTGTTGTTATACGGTGCAAGTTCCCTTCAGCACTATATTCAGTATTCCAGCCAGAAGTACTATTCTTTCGAGGTAAGGGATGTTATTTTTTTTAAATGATATTATTTCTTTCAATATCATTATGCCGAAATATTGATCTGAATTTTTATCAAATTTAAAACTTTTTGTGTCGGGATTACTATTCACGTATACGACACTATTCATGTATACGACACTATTCACGAATACGGCACTATTCACCGAAAAATTAAATTTTCGTTTTTGTCCAAGATATCTATTATGGATACTAGCTTTGATTGTATCCATGTTTTGATCATTCTTGAATTTTACTTCACTATGGTTATTTATGAAGTATTTTTGAACTTGGATTGTTTAAAGTACGAATCCTTAATATTTGTTCTTTTGTTTCACTGGATTCGTTTTTCTTTAAAATATTTTTCATCATCCTCAGCCCTAAATGATGATATTACTGAATATCTTTGGCCTGTAGTGTAAAGATGAATGATTTTCTGATGAATATCTTTGGCCGTAGTGCAAAGATGAACATGTGTTTGGATGAACATGACCAACTGATGAATATCTTTGGCCTGTAGTGCAAAGATGAATATTTGATTCAAGATGTATATTGATTAATGTTACAGGGATAAAATATTGATGATGGACTTTTAAATTCATAGATGATAGTAGATTTCATCCTCTACTTAACTCTTCTAATGAATTATTATTTCCGCTGCGAATATTGATTTAAAATTTGTTGTCTATTGTATTCTATTAGATTTTTTCCTGTTGAAGACTAACGATAATTTGTTCTATATTATTATAGTCATAATATTCTTTACTGGGCTAGTTGAGCTCACCATTTTCCTTTTTGTTTTATTTTTCTTCTCAGGAGGCGAGAATGTAGCGAGTACTAGTCGGGGTATGGAATGATGGTTCTAGAAGTTATTTTAGTAGTCCTTACCATTTTTATAAAATAATAATTGTAATGAGGACTTATTTGGATGTGGATATTATCTAGAAGACAATTTTTGTATTTAAACTCACAGTTTAAGTGTTGTCGTATTTTGCACAACAATTGTATTAATAAAATTGTAGTTGTTTCTGTACCATGTATTTGACAACTCAGAATGGGTGATGTATACCTATTTTGTGGGCGTCACAACCGAGATGTACACAAAGTGGGTGGAAGCAGTACCCTTGAAGAAAGCCACAGGACTAGCAGTGGTAAATTTTATCAATGAGCACATCATTTGCCGTTTCGGGATCCCGAAGATCATTTTGTCGAACAATAGAACTCCCTTCATCAATAGGGACATCAAAAATCTGATGGAAAGATACAGGGTGAAACATTACAAATCATCACCCTACTACTCGAAAAGCAACGGACAAGCAGAAGCGACAAACAAAACTTTGATAAAAATCTTATCAAAAACCCTAGACGATCATCCGAAGAAATGGGCAGAACAACTACCAATAGCATTATGGGCATATCGAACTTCAAAAAGAAAGCCTACAAGCGAAACCCCATATGCTTTGGTTTATGGTGAAGAAGCTATTTTGCCCGTTGAAATAGAAATACCTTCGGCTCGAATGAGAATTCGAAGCTTAGTCGAGGAAGAGAACCGACCAGCCGCCCTAGAGGCCTTAGTTGACTTCCGAGACAAGGCTAAAGAAAAGCTTGAACAGTACCACGAAAGACTGCGACAACAATACAATACCGCGGTGGTACCACGACAAATTTTGGTGGGAGACATGCTGCTCAAAACGGAACTCAAGTCATGAGGGGGACCCCAACCACCAAATTTTACCCTAAATGGGAAGGCCCGTATAGGGTACGAGAGATCTCCGAAAGCGGGTATTGCAAGATATCTCATGTGGGATCAGATGCTGTCTCAGGCCCATTAAACTTGAAGTGGGTAAAGAAATATTATACATGAGAAGAGCATCACAAAAAGTTATACTTTCAACTTCAAAAGTAATCGAGGCACCTGACTAACAGCCCTCGAAAGTTACACTTTCAACTTCAAAAGTGATCGAGGTACCTGAATAACAGCCCTCGGAAGTTACACTTTCAACTTCAAAAGTGAACGAGGCACCTGACTAACAGCCCTCGGAAGTTACACTTTCAACTTTAAAAGTGACTGAGGCACCTGAGTATAAGCCGTCAAACTTGAAAGTTACACTTTATCTTTAAAAGTGGAGAACGTTATGCTTTATTTGACAAAAGCAAGAAAGTTACACTTTATCTCTAAAAGTGGCAATTGTTATGCTTTCTTCGATAAAAACAAGATTTATTATATGAAACGTTATGCTTTTCGTTAAAAGCAATTTTTATTATCAATAAATTGACAAACTTTCACTTATACTTGAATATTTTTTTTAATTTTCTTTTAAAAAAAGTATAAATTCAAGTGTTGGTTTGTGAAAAATATATATGTTTTTGACAAAATTCATGTTTTCTTATAATACCTATTGTTGTCTTGGAATATTAATTTGAATAACTTGAGATTCAATGATAAATATTGAGTTTTAAGGAATCATTCAACTTAAAAGTAATCAAAAAGGTTAAAGAAACCACGTTCTGATAAATGAAATATGTGTAAATGAGTTTCTGAAACAGGAAATCGAAAAAAAACTACTACAACAAGTCATGATCTAAAGGCCAAGACATATCAAACTGAAGCGGAGGCATAGCTAAAGCTTCCAAGTCAGCAATGGCAGCGTCTCGAATCTTAAGATTTGCAGCTTTCAACTCCCTAACCTGTTGGGTAGTTGACTTTAAGTCCCACCGCTGGCGCTCTACATCCCGAAGCTGGTCCTCTAAATCTTGAGACTGAATCTTCAATTTGTTCACGGCTTCGTCAAGATCAGAAAGCTGCACTGAAAATGATTCATCTTTACACTTACGTACAGCAACCTCCGAACGTAGCGCAACAAGATTAAAACTTTACTTGAGAAGATCCAGCCTAGTACGAAAAGGAGACATGTCAACATCCACGGATGCAATGTCTTCTACATCATCACTAAACTGCTTCAGGTCCTCGACTCGCAACGAATATAAGGAAAGAGTGTGCAACCCAAGAACAAGGTCTGCGAGCTGATCTAGGAAGAAGGTCTGGGAGGAAGCCGCCTTAACAATTAGTCGGTCAAGCATCCGCGGGAACCTAGCTAGGAGACGCTCCAGACTTTCCAGACTAGAAGTTGATATCTGGAAACCCCTCCATGAAACAAGATCCCCGCTAGGATTGAAGGAAGCTCTGGCAGGAGCAACTTTAGAAGCCACCATAGAATCTGTCGAGACCAGGGATAGAAGAGCAGAAAGATATTGTACGACTGATGATTCCTTGAAGCCTTGGTCACCTGGAGGATAACCAAGGTCACTATATGGCGAGTAGGCAACATCCGGATGGAGAGCATCAAATAACGCGAGTGCCTCAATAGGCAAAGGCAAATCTTTCATCTTCTCACTCTAAAAAACAAAATGTCAAAGCACAATATATTATAAAGAAAAAGAGGAAAGGATATTCAACAAGAATCATATGTTGAATAAAGAAAGATACTCACAATATAGTCAATAGAAAAAGAATCGGGAGATGCCGCAGAAAGAGGAATGTCATTCAACCCTCCCAACGTAGTATCAACAATGCCCTCCTGAGTAATCACCACCTCGATAGAATCTTTCTGGGGAGGATGAACATCACCAATAGTTTCAGAATGATTCCCCCTCGAGGAAGTAAGAGTCTCATCAACATCTTTAAACCCATCATGTGGAGAAGTTATAGGAAGGTTTAAAAAAATTGTTGTATCACCTACAACAAGACTTGAGCTCACATCGGATAAAGTATCCTTAGCATCAAGGCTAACACAATCATCGCGAGGAGTAGATGACTCAATATCAACAAGGATAGGTTGGAGAGGCTCACGACTAGTGGAAGCCATCGTGGAAGCCTCATTTGAAGTACCATACATAAACCCAAGAGGAACGTCATCATTATCTTCATCGACTACAGTAACCTGAAAAAAAAATAAAGGAAACAATTACTCAATGATATGTGAAAGCAGTAATACAAGGGATGAAAGGAAAATAAGAATAGTACGGCAAAATTACCAAATTTCTACGGCGCTTCTTGATCGGATTCTCGACTGCCGGGATACTAGGATCAACATTATCAAGGGGGCGTTTTGCTAATGGCTTTATGATAAGCCTGATAGGAGGACGACTGGTTGGAACCACGACAGAAGCAATAGGAGGAGTATCCCAGAATCAGTAGTAGTAGCTGCTCTCGTTTTAGAACGAGTAACTCTCATCTCCTCGGCATCAGAGGATCCGTGGGGAGGAGCTAGAGAAGGCACCCAAAACAGAGCCCGTGGGGGAAGACTCCTGGAAGTAATGGGAGCCTGTGAGGGAAAAGTATCTGGATCACCTCGAAGAGGAATATCTACTAACTGAGGGAGAGATGACTTAGGCATCAAAATGTCACGCTCAGCCAACCGGCTACTGGCTGGCCAAAGTGCTGAGCGAACATTGGGCTTGGGAGAGCATAGCAGTCGGCCCCATTGGAGACGTTTCGGAATAGAGACTAACAATGAACAAATCAAGGTATCATCCTCCCATCTTTAAAGATTGACCTGCCAGTAATTACGTTCGCCAGTAGCATATCACTCGCTCCGAGAGTCATCTGGTATAACAAAAGGAAGGGATCTATAAGGATCACTTGATAGCCTCAGAAATGCCCATGTAAAAGAGGGGGAGGTAGAGACGAAATTGAGAAGAGCATCCTCATAATTCCCTCGGCAGGTGTGACCGAAAGGGCGTTCCTGGTCATATCCGAATTGTCTTATGACCCTGTTAGGAGAATATAGTACATTGCCAAAACTATTATTCTAAAGGAAATAGGGAAGCTCTATAGACCGAAGGAAAACAAACCAAGATAGTGCAGAACCACTCAAGTTGTTTTTGTTGAGGCTTGAATAGGTATGAAATTTGTGCTTGTAAAAATGAGGTAGATGACCGCAACCCCTTGAAACAATGGTATAGGGACGAGCAGTGAAGCATGAATAATCATCAAGGAAAGGTCGCAAATCCGTATTGTCAGGACTAGATCGGTGATCAATCCAACGTGACATGCGTGGAATGATGTTGCGTGATGGGAAAGAAGGAGATTTCTTCTTCTTCTTAGAAAGATGCTCAAGATCGGAATAGCCCGAAAAGCGCTCGAAAAGAAAGATCTGAAGGAAGGAGCATGGAATGAAGCAATTGACATCATACCTGAGTAAATAAAAAAAATATAATAAGAAAAAGGTTAAAGGAAAAGAAGCGCAGTTTGAAAGACAATTAATAAAAAAAATAAAATATGAAAGTGATTACCTCCCAACAGATTCTTTCATGGCAAGGGTTGTTTCGTTTAGGCGACGATATAAGGTCCCTAGGAAAAGAGAAGCAAGGGGAATATCTGAGCCCCGGGATAACAACGTTGCCAACCTGAACATACGGGCAGAAGGACCATCTATGGGAGACCCAGGGAAAAAAAAGCGGGACAGCTACATAACCAGATAAGCCGCTAGAGGAAAGGGACAAGTTTCTTCACGGAAGACAAGAACAGACTTGTCGTGAACAGAGTTGTCCCACTGGTTGGTCTTGTAGTCACGGAAGAAGTAGCGCACCCAAGATAACCAATAATTTTTCTACCGACTTGAGGTCTCGAAGTCCGGAAGGAGCGTATCGCCTTTGAAGCGGGAGATGAAGTGGGAAGATTGCTTGAAGGCCTCCGTCAAGTAGGCAACATAATCGTCATCCCTAGTGGACATGCTAAAAGGACCGCAAGAGTTTGAAGCAACAATAAGAAGGTTACAAGATGAAATTCAAAATAAATATATATTTCAAAAAAATGAGAATGAAAGAAAGGAATAAAAGAAGAGAACTTACTGATAGAAGGCATAGACATCCTCTAGAGTAGGGGTGAATTTCCCCCAGGCAGTGATGAATGTGCAAGTAGAGGAACACCATCGTGAGATCAACACAGTAAGAGCATTATGATCCTGATGGATACGTAGGTCTCTACACAGTTGAACACAACGAAATATGCTCGCATTCTTGAGTATTTCCACGTATTCAGCGTTTCCAAGGATCTCGTCGGTCCAGGCCTACCATCCTTGAATACGACCAGATGAATCTGACAGGAAGCGAAGGGGACTGAAGGGGCACTCTTGCTTCTCTATGCATAGGCGGGGAATGCAATTGGCATGAGGGAAGTCATCCCAACCTCCAGAAACTGGGGCATACAGAAACAAGCCTTCTTTCTCTGGTAGAGGAAAAGTTGTACGGTCATAGTCTTTAACTCTGTCCCAAAAGATGTCAGAAGGACCAAAGAAGGGAGCTCTCCCCCAATCTGTGATGAATGGAGACTCCTTGGTAGTTCTTGGTTCTGCAGAGCATTCAGGTGAAAGGGCCTACAAGCAAGGGGAAGTTCATTATAACAATTCTAAAGAAAGCAAAGAAAGGATGTCAAGTAAAGTATGTGAGCTTGAAGTACTCACCATGGCCAAGAGTAATGTCCGAGAGTTAAGCTTCAAAACACCTGAAAAGAAGAAGAAACAATGTCAGAAAGAGTTAGGGAGTACAATTATGCAAGAAAAAATTCCTAAAAATTTTCGAAAAAACTTCGGACATCCAAAAGGAATCCTTCGAAGCCTTTTTTGGACTTATAACAACATATGTCATGGCCAAAGGCGATGACTTTTGTAGGACTCGTCGCTATGGTCGTTTTGATATATTATGGGCCCCAAAACTCCAAACGGATCAAAAGTTACACTCCAAATAGTAACGACTCCTCCCAAACTTCATTTTTTTCACCTAAAACATTGATCACCCCCTAGGATTCGCCCCCTAAGGTTCGGCCCCCTAGGGTTCGGCCTCCTAAGGTTCATCCCCTAGGGCTCGATCAAATGGGGTGGTTTTGCCGCATGCAAGTAGATCATTTTTTCTCCTTTCGCGTTTTCATCGAGAAATGTCAAATATTTCTTTATTATCCGAGGGAAAAAACCAAGAGGTAATCAAGATAATGGGGCTCGGAAGACAAAAGAAAGATTGAAGAGTCTGCAAAAAAAAATGATGGTAAGGTTCGGACCCCTAGGGTTCGGCTCCCTATAGGGTTCAACTCCTATAGGGTTCGGCCACCACTTAGGGGTTCTTTCCTTCACAAAAAAAATGAAAAATGATGATAAGGTTCGGCGCCCTAAGGTTCGGCGCCCTATAGGGTTCGACTCCTATAGGGTTCGGCCACCACCTAGGGGCTGTTTCCTTCACAAAAAAAAATCACAAATGATGATAAGGTTCGGCCCCCTAGGGTTCGGCCCCCTAGGGTTCGGCGCCCTATAGGGCTCAGCCACCACCTAGGGGCTGTTTCCTTCAAAAAAAAGGAGGAGAGAGTTATGGGGTTCGGCGCCCTATAGGGTTCGGCCCCTATAGGGTTCGGGCACCTAGGGGCGATTCCTTCATACCTTTGAGGTCCTGTTGCTCTACCAATCAACTGTTTAGGATGAATGCTCTTTCACCGCGAAAATTATAGCCTTTTTCTGAGGAATTCCGAGGGAAAAAACCAAGATATGATCAAGGTGATGGGGCACAGAAAACAGAAGAAAGTCTACAATTACCTGAAGAAAAAAAATATATAGATGAAACAATTATGAGAAATTGGCTAACGAAGACTCCAATAAAGGCTGCACCCCTAATGGTCTATAATTACCTGGTGTCAGATACCGCAAGAATGTTTTTGATGGTGAGACTTGCTACTGTGGCTGCAACTGTGATGAATACACGTGTGTTCGTGGCTCCTAGTGATTATGAGACAATCCTAATTGAAGTTTAAAATCTCAATTATTGGACATATGCACGCAAGTAGCACCTACCTAATCAGAAGCAAGACATGCGGCAATAAATTATGAATAGTGACTCCTTACTTCTCCAAAATAAGATAACTAAAAAGTTTATTTTTCGAAAAGATTAAAATTAAAGTTTGATTTTATTCCCAAGAAAGGGTAATTTTCGAAAATGAATTATATATATATATATATATATATATATATATATATATATATATATATCAAATAAAGAAAGACTTGGTTTATTTCCAAAATAAAGAAAGATTTGATTTTATTTCCAAAATAAAGAAAGATGTGATTTTATTTCCAAAATAAAATTATGATTTTATTTGGTTTGATGAAAACGAAAGATTTTGTGTACCAAAATAAAAGATTTCTTTTTTTATTTTTATTTATTTGGTGATATTTGATGATATTTCCTGTTTCAATTTCCAGGAAAAAAAAGGAAACAAATATTGGGGGCAAAATATGGAAAGATCTTTGGAGGATTTTCTAATATGTCCAAAGAAGAGCCATGCTAGGTTTTGCCTCCTTAGGGTTTAACCCTAAGGGTTTGGCTCAATAGGGTTTCTCTCTACTAGGAACATTGTCTTCAAGATCCCGTAAAGTGAAGTCCCGCAAAATCGTTCAAAAGCTTGAAGTATTCTTGCACGATCGTCTATTTGAAAATGTGACTCTCGCGCAGGGGGCAAATGTGGGCCCAGGTGTAAAATTAGGGTTCACATGACCTAATTGAATTAAATGCACAATTAGGGTTCTACGACCTCATTAAATGTGTAAATTAGGGTTCGCATAACCTAATGGAATGAAGATGAAAAAGTCAGAAATAAATGTGCTAGACCCGGGAGAAGCCTCCACGTGTCCCGAGGCAGAAGACTCGTGGAGGCGGCTCGTTTTAGGAATTGATTGAGGGATTAGATTGGTGGCTAGAAGAACAAGGCAATATGAGCATTATTCTAATGACTAAAGAGTATTTCTGGAATTTTCCTGAAAGCATGTGTCTTGCACATGACTACTTTTCAAAGAATCATATAAATACCCCTTCCATTCCATTGGGAAGGGGACCTCTCTTGAGACACAAGACTTGAACTCTTTTGGTGACTTAAGGGTTGGATATTCCACCTAAAAGCACTAAAGGGTTTGGATACTCGCTCTCAACTCAAAGGACTCAACAAGAAGGCTCTTGGAATCCCAATAACCCTAATACGGTTTTCGGATTTTAGGAGAGTAATCGCCCACCTGTCGTTCTCCCTCTTCAATCAATCAACCAATTCCGTGTTCTTCGTGAATTTCTCTCCTTCTTAGCCAATACGAAATCCTAAATAAGAAAGGCGCGATTTCCTTGCCCACAATTTATTAAATGAGCTTGACACATTTGGCTCAAGGTTAGAGTTTTTGGAGGCTAGACGCACTCGAGCTGCTTTTTTGTTTCACAAAGACGGCTATTTTGACTTTTAGAATACGTTTGGACAGGTAATTCTTAATTACTTGCCCGTAAAGGCGGCCATCACTGGCCCTTCCGGCAGGCTTTCTGAAGAAATCCTCCCCATTTGGTTGTGGAATTGTTAAAAAAGCGACGGATATACCACCGGTATCTGAATTTGAGTCGCCAAAGTTGTAGATTGCCAGAAAGTCACAAGGCCTTGAAACCGTCCCCGCCTCTTGACAACCTGCAACATTACTACTCAATGCAAGCAAAACGAAAAGAGCACTAGACACAACAAGAAGTCTGCAAAACAAGTCCATTTTAACTAGTCATACTACTTGACTTCACTATCTCATGATTATATATATATAGAGAGAGAGACCTTACTACAAAAAAGTATATATATAGACGAATGGAAAAGGACCAAGAACAGAAGCAAAGGGTGGAACTTGCTCATGAAATTCATGTGCTCCCAATCCCAATCCCAATCCCAATCCCAATCCCAATCCACAACATTTGGCTTCACATTCCTTCTTTTCGCAGCAGAGGAGGAAGAGGGATTAAGAAAAGAGGAAAAGATGGTCGTTTAATGTTTAAAGGGAGTCTATTATTATTGAAAAAACTTCTTTAACAAGTTTGTTTATTCGAATTTTGCCAAAAATATTCCCGTTTGGGTTGGAAATTTGGATTGATGTTTGTGTAAGCATAACTGAATTCAGGGGAAGCAGCAGAAAGGTGGGGATGACAAAATTAAACGATTAGTTACTACCCCCCCTCCCCTCCCCTCCCCTCCCCTTCCCTTATATTTCAAAATACTTATTCCGTTCCAATATATAAAATCAATTTTAGAGTCGATCTGAGATATTTTTAATTATAAATTAAAACATACTTTAATTTTGGAAATAATAAATCATTTAATTCGTATAACTTTTTAAATAGTTCATTATTTTCTTAAGTAATGTTTCAAAAATAGATGAGTTTATATAGCTTTGAATTTTAAAAAATTCTTAAATTGACCTCAAAAAATTAATTTTGATTTTATCTTTAGAAGGATGGAGTATAAGATTAATATTGATTTTTAAAAAGTCAATTTAAGATGAAAATTGTTATTTTCGCTAGTAAAAAAAAATATTTTTAAAAGGTCTCTCTGACATAAATGTGGGACCTGTTTACTTTTCATGTTGTGTAACAATTATTTTTATTTGTAGAAATATTAATTTCCTTTAAAATCTATCTATCTACTAGTAATTGTCCGTGCCTGAAGACACGACGTAACGAAATCCTCTCTCTCTCCGTTTCAACAATCTGAAAATTAAAATGAATATAAATTGTCCTTGTGCTTTCTCGCCCATAGTTTGGACGACAACATCCCAACTTAATTCAACTCTAATGGAAAAAAAACAACCAATATAACAACCCTAGAATATTTATTTTCTTGCGAATTTCTTCACTTCAACTGTTGATACATGTAGTGACACTCAACATTAAGGATTATAAGTAGAAATAGCTCACTTAAATTTGAGTTGAGTGTGTTTATGGCATGCTTGAGCAATTGGAATGGGCGGATTGGACAGAGAACCATTTAATATGTGATTAGCAATCCAGTGATTTGCAGCTTCAGAGTAATGAACGCTATCCCAACTAATGACCGTAGAAGGGTTTGGGCAAGAACCAGCAAGAATTTCAGTACCATTTACATATGCCATG
The DNA here is from genome assembly GCA_016801055.1 of Panax notoginseng. Classification (NCBI taxonomy): domain Eukaryota; kingdom Viridiplantae; phylum Streptophyta; class Magnoliopsida; order Apiales; family Araliaceae; genus Panax; species Panax notoginseng. Next base: position 52,796,322 of record CM029013.1, on the reverse strand, counting down.
TACCCACACCAGATATTAATACCATTTTTGCGATACCCACAACAGATCTTGAATGGCTCCTCAAATCCTGAGAGTTCAGATCAACATATGCCAATAAGAATCATAACTGATCATGCAGCAAATTCAAATTCAAAGACTGCCATTGCAAATAGTGCCAAACTAGGCTTGTGAGGCCGAAGTGATTATAATGTTAAAATAATAATCCAGAAGAAGTATTAAACCAAATCCACAAAACTGTGTTTTTAAACAAACAAGAACCAAAGTAATTAAATTTTTGGAGAATCCATCATATCATACTATGCTAGACATTAAAGTAATATTTAGAAATATTGGATTTACCCATAGTTTTGATGGCAGTATTTCATTATTTCAGGGAAGAAACTGATCTGCAGAAACTTGACATGTTCATAATATTTTTGGAAAGAGATAAAAATGTTGAATATGAGATGATAATCAGACCTTGATTCTTGGCGTTGCTGATCAATTTATACTTGGCAGTGTAGACATCTACACAAGTCAATGCAGCTTGGGGAAGCTCTGCCCTTAGCTGTATTACTCTATCTTTAAGCTGCTTATTGAACTCTATTGCGATATCATTCTGATCCTTGACGCACCCATGTTCATCCAGAAATCCTGGCTCTTGATTCTTCTGGATATTAACAGTGGATACAGGCAAGCAACCAATAGGCCCTGTGTTGTGTATCCAAAATGCTCTTGCCCCTTTTTCATAGAGTTGCTGTCAAAAAATATCACCCTTTCCTTCAACACAAATAATTGAAATAACAAGAAGAATTTTTGGACAGGGAAGCCTAATGTGATGGACTTACTCGGACTGCTGCAGCAAACTGCTCAATTATGGCGGGAATAGTGGCCCGAGTTTGTTGATTGCTCATTTTTCTAAAACAAGCATTGAGATCATTTTGTCCTATATCAAATATGTAAAGAGCCTTGGAGAAATCTTCAGGTCTAGGAAGATTATTTCTATCCGACTGTTCCTTAGCTGAAAATTTACAAGTAAATGCAAGACCTTGGGTCCGGTACATAAAATAATAAACGGTTAAAAAGAGTAATTCCACAAGTACTAACAGTTGTGCACGGGAGTGGTTAGCTGAAGTTAACTTTGATGAATTGTCCAATACAGTGTTGACACGAAGGCCTATGTCTATGTGTCAGCACTGTATTGATCAATTGACATACTTACCATGATTAACTTCATGGTAACCGGATACATTGTGCACTAACCTAGAGAAAGTAAGATTCACACTTTTTTGACTCTGTTAGTGCACAATTGTTAGTGCACATAGAATTGCTCGTTAAAAAAATGTACATAACCATATAAATTTTGAGTTGGGGAAATGACCTTGATTATAGAAGTAGGTAGTTTGTGTCTTGAACTGATCAAAATGCTTGACTTGGATATCGAGAGAAAAGGGGCTTACATAATTCTCAAACCATGATTCGTTCTGAGGCCTGATGGTTGCCCCTCCTGTGGCAAAATTAGCACCGTGCTCGAAATTGGGCTTGATGGAATTTAAGTATGCACTCAAGTAAGGCATCCCCAGGTGCTCAGCTTCATTAAACACAATTTGGTACACAAGCTATGTATAAGACAGACTAATAGGGACTGAACTATAAAAGGAACATGGATCAGAAATAAAGTAATATCTTACCAATGAAGTCTAGGATAAGGCGTCCATCACTGGCTCTGCCGGTCGGCCTGTGGAAAAATGTCTCACCGTTGGGCGGAACTGATGGAGGAAAGACGGCGGATATTCCGCCGGTATCGGAGTTTGAGTCACCAAAGTTGTAAATAGCTGGGATATCGCAGCCGGGTAGAGAAGCTGCAGTAACCAATAAACTAGTAGCTAAAATGAGTGCAGAGGGAAATCTTAACAACTCCATATATTAATGTTATTGGGAGTGAATTGATAGACGGTTCAACACTTCAACTAGAACACATCTGTCTATCTATGTTACTGGAAAGAGGCACCTTGTGACTTGTATACTAGAATGCCACTAATCTAACGCGACCCAGTGGAAATGAACGGCCAATAAATGGAATAGGGCCAAAAAGGACATTATCAGAAGATAAGGTAACATGGGAAAGGCTCAGCCTCAAATATTTAGTTGCTCAAAATTAATTCATCATAAATATATGGAGTACTCCCTCCGTCCCTATTTAAATGATATTTTAGAGATGAGTTTAAACATTAAGATAATAATTAAAAAGTATTAAATATAGTACTCAATTGTCTATAATACCCTTAAATCTTTTGTTATGATAAAGAGAGTTTTGTTGGAATAAGAAGAGTTTTATTGGGATAAGGAGAGAAAAAGAGTTTAAAGTATCAAAAACGTAGGAAGAATAATGAGGGGTAATTTTGGAAAAATTGTCATTAATTAGGGACAAATGAAAAATTTTAAAATGTCATTTAAATAGGGACGGAGGGAGTATAAAATAGCATTCCCGTTCTACGATCTTGAATCCAATTCGAACAATTTAAATTCTTCGAGATGATTTGAATATCAATACAAAATTATAATTTGAAAAAGTTTAACTAATTTATTAAACTTTAAAATTTACTAATATTTGAATCACTTATATTTCGAGTCGAGCTCAGAAACAGGGCACCTAATTTTGTTTTGAATAGACCCAAATTCCAATTATTGATCAAGTTCATCTGTTTTGGTTGGTCGAACAGTAATTTTAATTTGTTTAGCTTGAATTTGTATGTAGTTGATTTTTTGGACATATTTTTTAGTATTACATTTGATATTGTGCAATAATTTAAAACAGTAATTTTGATCACTTTTGGGTATAAATTGGGATATTACAATTTCTTATACTAAAAAATGTCTTTTTATTTATTTTTATTTTTTGGAGGGAAAGCCTTTTCTTCACGCCCTTTGCAAGTCCAAACCAACTAATCATGCATACACTCATCTAGTAAGCAAAATGAAAAGGAAATAAAAAAGAAAGAATAATAGTTAGCGAAAATTAATCATGAGCGAAATTAATTATCACAATATGCGCACATAACTGGTGGAAATAAAAAAGAAAGAATAATAGTTAGCGAAAATTAATCATGAGCGAAATTAATTATCACAATATGCGCACATAACTGGTTATATATATATATATATATATATATATATATATATATATATATATATGGCATTCAATATGCCGAAAGGAAACAGAAATTAAATCTTCAATCTGATAGATGATGAACTTCAGTCGCAGCCAGTACATGCATGCATGGACACTCCCAATATAATTACTCTATTTACTGAAAATAAACAGCAAATTTTATATTTCAAAGTTAGATTATGTTTTATTACTCTTATTACGTAAGAATATATATATATATATATATATACACACACACACACACATACATACATATACAACTTTACAAAAACCAATATTTAATTAGCATTGTCTCATCCCGTGCATGCATGCCAATTAATCAGACATTAAAACCCAAAAGTAGGGAGATGCGTAGTAAAGGAGATGAGATGGGAATGGGAATTGAATTTGGGGACTTATTCGGCTATACGAAACCAACTGCGAGAGGAGTTTAGGTGGTAGACTGGTAGTGGTCTTAATTCCTTTTGAAATATATGTGAGTTTAAGAGAGATGAAAATATGAAATCATGAATGGTTGTAGTATGCTTTGTTTTAACTCTCTCCTTTTTTATTTCTTTAATTTTTTTTTTATTGTTGTAAGTCCCGTTTTGTACAAGTAAAATAAATTTTATAATCTAAGTACATAATATATTTTAATACTTCATGTATTTCCAATTTTTTATATTCAACCGTAAAGATATATATATAAGCCTTGAAATGAGGAGCAGCAAACTACAAATGAAGACACATGCACGTTCGGTGGCTTATAGCGTACAGGTAGAGACTAAAGGCGAAAATATGCAACTACTAGCGAGTGTTAAATCAGTAATGAATACGCTATGAGAAATTGTTTTTAACTCCTAATTGCCATGTTTAGGCCAATCATATCTTGTGTAGATTCTCGCCAAGCCTGTGGACTGAGTACCTGGCTGTCGCATCTTTTATCTGGGCAACGACTTTCTCAAGCCTGTTGATTGTGTCTTCAAAGGTTTCCTCCTCTGTCGTCGTTGACGTCGTCATCATCACTGCCGATGCTCACCACATTTTTTTCCTTATTAATCCGATCAGTTGCAATGCCTACTCTTGTTTTTTTCTCCGATCCTTCTGTTGGATGTTCACCCTCAACAACATTTTCAACAGCTACTTCTGTACTCTGACCATTTCCAGTTTGCACAGTCCTTATAAGTTGAGCTATTTCAATTTTGTCCTCATCATCATTTGCTTTTTCTGACATTAGCATCATTATCCGCTAAGACAACGGTTTTATATATAGCGACAGATTGAATCGGATCGATTCGTCGTTAAAGGGGGGTGAGTAAGGTATATTAGATAACAGGTAAACTTAAGATCCAGACCGAATGAATGAGAGATTAACTCCCAAAGATCACACTTGGAAATGATAAAAGATAATAAATACATGTGGAAAAAACCAAGTCCCACCCACATATGTTATGAATTAAATTTTGTATATGTTTATATATAAGGAAAATGTTCTTGGGTTTGGGCCCCAAGGGGCTCCCTACTTTTGTAGAAGGGAGAGGACATAACCAAGACTAAGTTCAAACACACACGTGCGTGTCGCTGTCGCCGACCGACCTTGTAATATCCCAACTCCCAACTTTTATGAATAAAATAGAATTTTCTCTATTTATTATTTTGAAATAGTAAGGGATTGATTTGATTAATGAGGTTAGTTATGGGTAAAATGCACAAATATTTTAAATAAACAAGTGGTTATAAAATATTTATTGTTGTCGGGAAATATTCATTTAGTCATAGAATATTCTTGCTGTCGGAGAATATTCGTATGACGGCGCAGCCATTGGTGGGCCCCATAACGAAAAACTGTCGAATGAAAAAAACGACAAGTATGAGTTTTTTATAAATAACAACGTAGTTGTTACCGTTAACACTGTTAGAATACCTGGTGGTTAAAATACAGTAATACGCGATGTTGCACAGTAGTACACAGTATTGCACAAATTATTGATTCTTACGTAAGAAGTCACTACTCCATAATTGTTACAGTAATTACTGTTCAATATTTTATTTTATTGATTCAATAATTGCTACGTTGATATTATATATTATTGATTCAATAATTGTCACTGCACAGTATTTCTCATTATCAGATCAATAATTCATATTATTTGAATAATATTATTAGATCACATTATTGGCAACGTCTAAGGAAATTTTGTCTAAAAAAGGGGTTTGGTCACCTAATTGCGCGCTAGTAAGAAGAAATCCTTATCGGAAAGCATCCTCTTTCCTGGGAACGATCTGGTGTCATTATTGTGATTCTGTAATATTATTTGTAAATAATTAATTATTGCTAAAAATGATAAGGAAATATTTATTTTATGAAGTAATTAATGTTGAGGTATTTTATTAGTATTTTGTCGGAATAGAGGTGTTGAAAATTATCCGAATGTGGATTTTGGTCATTTTTCGTTTGGAATTTGAAAAAAATTTCTTCTACAAAGTTGTAGAGAATTAAATTTTCTATGAAATAGACATAAGATTCGAATTTTTCTGATAAAAAGCTTATTTATTATGAATTATTGAAGTTCCGAAATAATTAATTTTTGAGGTTATAAATATTTTTTTAAGAAAAATATTTTTAATATGAGTGGGACCCACTTGTGTGAGCTGATGAACGTAATGTGGTGTGTGTAGGAAATTTTTAAAAAAATATTATTTTTTTATTAAATTTTTTACTTTGGCGTTCTAAGCATTTTCCTATAAATAGGGTGCTTAACTTAGAATTGAAAATCACATCAGAATCTAAAATTTCTCTCTCTATAATATTGAGCGTATTTTTTTGAGTATTTAGATACTTTGAGAGTTGATAAGCAGTGAAAGTTTCTTTCAGCGTTATATCCGATATTTCAGCCAGAAGTACTATTCTTTTGAGGTAAGGGATGTTATTTTTTCGTAAATGATATTATTTCTTTCAATATCATTATATTTACACTACAAGAAAAAGGGCCATCTGCGACCAATGATATCAGCGACCGCCCTATCCGGTCACTGATAATAGTAATAATGACAGCTAGTTGCGACCGCGAAGGATTCTAATCGCTAGTTAATATCAGCGACCGCTTGCGGTCGCTGATCGGTCACTGAGAAGAATTTCCCTCCCAAAAATTGGTGGGAAACTTTGGCTCGGCGACCAATTTATATCAGCGACCGCTAGCGGTCGCTGATATGTCCACATCATTAAAAATTAGCGACCGCATGCGGCAATGGACCCAGTATATCTACCCCCCAGACAGCAAAAGGTATAGGAGATAAAATCGAGTATAGCTCTTCTGGTGGCTGATGTGGGATGAGACTATTCAACTGACACTTCAGACATTTCTTCACATACTTAGTAGCCTCTTTGAAGATTGTGGGCCAATAGTACCCTTGACGAAGTACTTTGTACGCTAAATACTTTGCAGCCATGTGATCGCCATAGATTCCTTCGTGAACTTCTCGAAGAACATAGTCAGCTTCAGAAGGAACCAAACACTTCAACAACGGAAATGAAAAGGCCCATCGAAAAAGATCTCCATCAATAAGCACAAAATTAACACTTTTATATTTAACCTTCTTAGCCAGCATCTGATCCGAAGGAAGTACGCCATCTGCCAGATAAGTTAAATAAGGAGTCATCCAGCAGTTAGAATGCTCTATGCACATTACCACTTTATGCTGGATACTTGGTTGTTTCAAAACTTCCAAATACACCGAGCCATCGAAAGTGCTTGCTTCAGTGGTAGCCAATTTTGATAATGCATCGACAATGGAATTGTCGTTACGATCTACACCTTGAAACTCATAGGAGAGGAAATACTGAAGTCGATCCTTCAATTCTGCTAGGTACTTGATCATGCGTGATCCTCGAGCTTCATATTCCCTTGAAATCTGTTTAACGACCAACTGTGAGTCACTGTAGATGATTATTTTCTGCACTTCCAGACTCGTCGCCAGTCGTAATCCTGCCAACACCGCTTCGTACTCTACCTCGTTGTTCGTTGCTCTGAACCCGAATCTGATGGCCTGCTGCACTTTGAATCCCTCTGGAGTCGTCAAAATAATCCCTGCTCCATTGATGTCCGAAGTAGAAGATCCATCTGCATATAGCGTCCACAAACTCTGATTCTGCTGAAGCACCGCAACTACTCAGTCAGACATTTCAGCTTCTCCCAAACTGTCGTCAGCTTCCGAAAATGAACACACCACCATGAAATCAGCCAAAGCTTGCCCCTTGATAGCAGTCCGGGGATGGTACTCTATGAAGAATTGGGACAACTCCATAGTCCGTAGCAAGTCTCCCTGAGACTTCAGGTTTTCACAGCACCTTCTTCAACGGCTGATCCGTATATATTATTATCAAGCGACCTTGGAAATACTGCCAAAGCTTTTGACTAGCTATAATCAAAGCAAAGGCGAACTTTTCAAGGTTTGGATACCTTGTTTTAGCATATCTCAGAACATGGCTTACGTAATACACTGGATGCTGTTTACCCCCCACCTCGTACCAGAACTGCCCTAACTGCCAACGAACTAGCTGCCAAATACAGGTACAATGGTTCAACAGGAGATGATTTTACCAATAAAGGAGCCGAAGACAAGTACTTCTTTATTCCTTGGAAAGCGTTTTCACATTCCAAAGTTCATTGGAACGTCTTAGAATTCTTCGGCCCTTTCAACATGCAAAGAACAGTAAACATCTTTCTGCTGATTTGGACATGAATCTCCTCAAAGCTGCAATTCGACCAGTCAAGCGTTGAACGTATTTGTAAAATTGAGGGGACTTCATATTCAAAATAGCCTGGATCTTTTCTAGATTGGCCTCAATACCTAGTTTGCTGACTAGATAAATCAGAAATTTACCAGCACCAAGTTCGAAAGTACATTTGGTAGGATTCAGCTTCAAGTTGTAATGACGTACTGTCCGAAAATATTCTTCTAAATCATCTAAGTGTCCCTGTACAGTCATGCTTTTGACAATCATGTCATCAACATAGACCTCCATATTTTGACTCAGCTGCCTCGTGAAGACGAAGTTCATCATCCGTTGATACGTAGCTCCCGCATTTATAAAACCAAATGTCATCTTTTTATAAGCATATACCGAACGATGCGTAATGAACGTCGTCTTCAGTATATCCTCTTTACACATATAAATTTGGTGATAACCAGGAAAAGCATCCTTAAAGTTAAGTAAAGCATACCCCGAAGTTGCGTCGATAAGTTGATCAATGTGAGGCAAGGGATAGAAATCCTTAGGGCAAGCTTTATTCAGGTCCGTGTAATCTATGCAAACTCGCCACTTCCCGTTCTGCTTTTGCACCAGCACCACATTCGCCATCCACTCCGGATAATCGATCTCAAAAATAAAATCAGCGTCCAGTAGCTTGGCGATCTCTTCATCAATAATCTTCTAACGTTCTGGTGCAAATATCCGCCTCTTTTGTCGAACAGGCTTCTTTGCTGGATCCACGTCTAGCCGATGCTCTACAACCTTTCTACTTACCCCTGGCATATCACTTGGTACCCAGGCGAAGATGTCAGCATAACATCGAAGTAATTCTATTAGGTTCGTCCAGAAGGGTTCCGGCAGACCTGAACCTATCTTCGTCGTGTTATCCTTCTTTCCTAGAATCAGCTCGAACTCCTCTGTCTCCCCAGCTGGCATGACTAACAGTTCTGAACTACTTTCAGTGAAAGGCTCAATCTCAATAGCCATAACCTGCTTTTACTTACTGACGTCTATCCCCGAAGCAATCACCGCATTCCGGTAACATCGTCTAGCCAAATCTAGATCCCCAGCCACTTCACCAATTCCATGTGCTGTTGGGAACTTGATTTTGAAGTGAGGAATTGATGTTACCGCCTGAAGAGCAATCAAAGTGGGTTTTCCCAATATGGCATTGTAAGCCGAATCCACATGCACAACATAAAATCTACATGTAATTTCTACCTGTTGTGGAGCTGTTCCGAAGATAACTGGTAGCTCAATAGTTCCTTCCACTTTAACTAGATCATTACTGAAGCAATATAAAGCTTCCTCCTATCCGATCTCCATCTTTCGTCCATCCAGATGCATCCTCTGATAAGCATGTGCATATAGAATATCCACAGAAGACCCATTAGCAATCATCATCCTCTTCATATCTACTGAACCCACTTATGATGTAATTACCAAAGCTCCTTCATGGGGTTCAATGGGCTCCAAAGGGTAATCTTCATCTGTGAAAGAAACTACCGTCCCTGAATACGGTCTGTCAGTCTTCGGGAACGTACCCGCCACTGACATAACCGAATCCAAGTATCCTCGTCTCTTCTTCCCAGTCATCTTCCCTGCTATCCCCCCCGATAATAACAACAACGACGTGCCTAGGTGGCTGATTCGGAGCAGGTTGTGCAGGTTAAACTGGTTGAGCAACCTGAACAGAAGGCCTTTTATTCCTTTGCTGTTCTCCTTGGTGCTCTCTTCCTGGCACATATTGGACTAATACACCACTTTGAACATTCTTTTTGATAAACTCCTTTAAACTGCAACAGTCATTCGTGTCATGATCAGATGCCTGATGATAATCATAATACTTACGAGTATTACCCGATCCAAGTTTAAGATTATCACGAGGTGGTTCAAAGTAGGGTTGGTCTTTGATTTGATCCAAAATAACAGCCCTATTCGTATTCAGTTGAGTGTATACCTTGTTCACCTTCTGGGTGGGAACAGGTGGAAGATTCCCTCCTTGACGCCAGTTATTGTTATACTTCTTCGAACTCCCTTCTGGACGATCATTATTCCCTCCGTTCTTCTTCTGATCGCCTTCAACTTTGTCTTTGTCTTTTAACTTGTCTGAAGAAGGACGCCTCAAGCTATTCATAACTTCTTCCACCACAATATAGCCCTCTGCTTTATCAAAGGCTTCAACCAAACTCTCCGGGTGGTGAAACATCAGCTTCTTCACCAGTTTTTCAGACTTCACCATATCTAAACCATTCTGAAACAGCCCGACAACTTGAAGATCATTGTGATCAGTTATTTGGCCGACTGCTTCCCTGAACTGCTTCCCTGAACCGTTTCACGTACTGACCCAAAAACTCATTCAAATATTGTCGAACTTGAGCCAATGAACCAGTAGGCTTTTCCCTTCTTCTGTTGCTCCCAAAACGAGCATAAAATTTACTACATAAATCTGTCCAGGATGAGACTGAGTCTGAAGGCAGAGTTCCCATCCACTGTCTTACATCCTTTTTGAGCGTTGTCACGAACGTTTGACTTTTGGCTGCATCTGAGAAGTTATAGTAATCCATTAACCTATCAAATGCCTGGCTGTGGTTATATGGATTACCAGAACCATCATAACTTTACATATATGGATGTTTTTTAGTGGAGTCAGCTTTCTCCTTCAAGATCTCCGAAGAAAAAGGAGAAGCCTTTTTCCCTGAAGTATCTTTCACTTGTTGGACTTCGGCTAGCTGTTTCCAAAGCTCTTTCAATTCTTTGACTAAAAAGTCCATTCCTTCCGGTTGCAAGGAGACTCCTTTCTCTGGAGAAATCTTCTTCTAATGAGTAGACTGGCCCTTACCATCCGAACCCACAGCTCTAGACGGTCTTCTCCGATGGTGAGTATCCACAAGGCGGTGTGCCTTCATTGGATTCTCGGGAGTATGGCTTCTGGATCTGCTTCGGCATGGGGCTCTGTCTCTGTGTCGAGAATACTCAAGGCGGAGTGCCTTCTTTGTATTCTCCGGTGTGTACTCCCTAGACCTGCTCCTTCGCCGGCTTCTACCAATATCCCGAGAACCAATAGGGTGGGGTTCCCTCTTCGGTCCCTCAGGAGTATGGCTTCTTGACCTTTGTCGATCCCGAGGTCGACCTCGAGATACTTGACCAGAGTGTACATGCTCATTTCCTCCTCTTGGTTGCCGTTGTGTAGATTTGCTATGCCCTTCGTATTGAGCATAACTTGACGCCTCATCCTTTAGTTTCGCCATACGAAGCATCTGCTCAGCAATTTCTTCCCTCTGCTTCAAAAGAACCTCTAAGGCTATGTCAGCTTCTTATGCCATCTAGGCTAACTTGGAAGCTCTATCATCACGACCACTTCGGTGTAGGGTTTTAGGTGGTGTGCCTTCTACCCTTCTCCGACCGTGGTCAGGTCCTTTCTTAGCTGCAAAAACCAATCTTCTCTTAGCATCACGTTTGACCCGTGCATGAGAACCTTCAGAAACGTCTTTAGAAGCAGTACTATCATGATCACTTTTTGAAGGACCCAACCGATCCTTAACAGAAATACGTTGTAAAGACGAACTCACAGCCATCGGTTGCCCTTCAGCTGTAGCTGTCGTACTCTTCACCATAACTTCCGACGTAGAACAGTTGTTTTTTATGATTAAAATTCAAGAACACTAGACAATCAGCCCTTTTTATGGCGCTAATGTTAACGACAAGATCTTTTCACGCGCGTCAAATCCTACACAGTTCAACAGGTCAATACCAGAAGCTTGACGGCTTAGACCGTTTGGGGATAGCTCCGGCGTGAGAGTTAGTACAGGCCGATACAAGGATATAACAGAGGATAAGAATTCTAGTGTTTTGATAGATAAAAAAATATTAGTTACCTCTAATTGTGTTGTATCCGGTCCTCATATACTCCAACTCCACCTGCCTGACACCATCCCTCAGACTGGTAGCTTACCAGTTGATCTCATCACCTTTGTCCACCGCCGGCCGAATCTGTCCAATCCTAATTAATGCAATGCAGGATATCAGTCAACAGTTATCTAAATCATCATCACCGGTCAAAGCCCAATTTAAACCATTACATTCCTAATGGTCAAGCCCAATGATCCGGTTCAATAATTTCAAGATCCAACAGAAATAGCCCAACATCTTGGTCCATTGGTTTAACCCACTATACATAAAATATCATAGCCCAACAGTTACCCTACCCTTTTGATGGCCCTTATGGAGTCCTGGCCCATGCTTCGCGGTCAACTAGTGGGAGTTTTCATCTTGATGCGGACGAGCCCTGGTCCATTGTTCCGTGGTTCAATTGACTTGGAGACGGTTGCGCTGCATGAAATAGGGCACCTTCTAGGGCTTGAGCATAGCTCGGTTAAGGATACAATTAATTATGTACCCTTCCATTTCAGATGGAATGGCTAAAGGTTTGCATGGGGATGATATTCAAGGAATCAATACTTTATACTACTAATTGAAGTTGGAGATATTACAAGATTAATTAGATGCTTCACTTAAGATGTTTACAAGTTGATGTATAAGAAGTTAATTAAGACAATTATTTTTTCTTCTATTCCATTCCTTATAAGAAGTTAATCAAGACAATTATTTTTTCTTCTATTCCATTCCTTCAATTCAAACATAATATCAGACCTTAACAGTTAGGAAAAAAATTTGTCATGCTAATATATACCCTCTTTACATAAAACTCAGACTTGACAGAAAAACCAACTGAGTGAGGAGCATGTGTGGATAACTTAAGCACGTTATTTTGGATGATAAACCATTCCGACTGAATGAAAGTTTATTTCATTATTTTGATTTTCATTATGTGAGAGATTGTGGAATGAGATTTATTCAATTGTAATAGTTGTACGTGACAATTTTGTCACCTTATCACACCATCCACTACCATGAACAAACAAACATACACTTAAATGCTAAAAAATCATTTTATTGTTTCATCTATTTCATTCTTTCCATTCAAACATAACATCAGACTTTAACTGGAAGAAAAAAAAATTGTCATGCTAATATATACCCTACCCTCTTTACATAAAACTCAGACTTGACAGAGAAACCAATTGACTGAGGAGAAGGTGTGGATAACTTGCGCACGTTATGCCTGAAGACAAATGTAATACTGAAGGCAAAAAAGAAAAATTAAGCCTTTCGCTTGTATCACATAACACATTTATGTGACATGTCTACGACCCAACATGCTTTTTGCGTCAAAATGTTGAGCTCATAAACAGACAAGAAAAGACTAAAGAGGTCCCAGCATCCCGTTGAAGCACTGCTTAAATTAATTTATAAAATCTTGGGAAATCTCTGTATTCACATATAAATGCACGTAAACATCTTAATTTATTTTAAACTAATAATTGTCCGAGCATGAAGATACAGCGTAACGAAATTCTCTGTCTCTTTTCGTTTCAACAATTTCATTTTTATTTCCTTTCTCTCCTCCTCCCTCTTCCATCACCCTTCACCGCCCAAATCAATTAGAATGAATTTGAAGCGTCCTTGTACTTTTCCGCCCAAATCAATTAAAATATATCTGAATTATTCTTGTGTTTTTTTGCCTAAATTCAAAATAGGTTATATCTTATTAATATAATATAGATGTACATTTTACTTCTTTGGTTAATTAGTTAAGAATAGGGTCAAATTGTACGGAAAGCACCCACTAGCTCCCACCATATATTTTGTTTACAATTATTTCGTATATATACTCCCACCCCATATATATAATTAAATGTATATCTAAATATTTCTTTTGTTTTTTTTATTTGTCTTTTTAAATAGAGTTTTTTTCTTTTATTTATCGTTTGTAAATTTTAAAAAAATTAAATCTTTAATTTTTCGAATTATTCTTTATGATTGTAGACTAATTTGTTTCTCTCTCATCTTTTTAATAAATTTTAGAAGGTTAAAATTTTATACTTAATTTAATTAATCAGAATTTTTTTTAATTATATTTCTTAATCTAATAACCTTAAAACGTCAATTAAACAGCAAGGAGGGGGAGTACATCCAAAGACACTAAAGTTGAAAACGATACTAGTAATAAAATATTTCAATAAGTCTTGGCGGATATTTTTTTTTGTCCGGAATATTGGACGTTTTCAAATTTTTTTTTTGTTTTTCGTGTGACTTTCAAAAAATGTATAATATTTATTTTAACTGAAATTTTTACAAAATAGAGTATTTTAGGTATAATTTAAATACATATATAAAGTTACACCTAAAACACTCTATTTTGTAAAAATTTCACTTAAAATAAATATTATATATTTTTTGGAAGTCACAAGAAAAACATTTTTTTAAATATCCAATATTCTGGTCCCAAAAAAATATGCTTGTAGAAGTACTCAAAATATTTTTCTTTCCTTTCCCTACAATATACTTATTATCTTCTCATTTATCTATTATATATACTAAATTACAATTTTTGACACAATATTTTGACAACTGTCATTCTAAATATTGAACACCTGTCAATCTTAATTATTGTTCCTATTTATCTTATACAGATCCCTATGACACACTAAAAAAAACTAAATTCATTTCTCAAATCCCCTAAATTTGGGATAAATATATTCAAAATTAAAAAATAACAACTAATTTAATTTCATATTCATTCAAATTATTTCAAACTCAACCTAAAGGATAAACATCCTGTAGATTGATATCTCCAACATCCTATAGATTGCTATCCCCAAATATGGCATCTACTCTCTCTCTCCTCGCATCGATTCATGCGATAAATTCTGTAGGGATGGCGAAGAAGATCAAAGGATGAACATTCAGCATTCAAGAACAAATTCTCAGACCAAACCCAATAGAGGAAAGGAAACTGATTCTTACTGTGACCTTCGATCAGATTTCCGGCGGAAGATACCACTTAGGAAAGTAAAAACACGGTTTTTGACGAACTGTCGAAGTGCTCCCAAATCTCCATCTCGCAATCAATATCAACAAATCATGGCGAGCCAGATTATCAAAAAGAAAAAGGTTAGTTCGTACAATCCCCATTTCCCATCAATTTTCGATGCTCTAAATAAATAAATAAACAAATAAAGTAATTGGATTCCATTTTTCATTTTGCTGATTTCATGGTTTCTTTGGTTTTGTTTTGTTTTAGTGAAGTGAGAAACGACTGGAACCGGTAGAGAAGAAATTCGGAATGAGATGGTATGAACATTGATTTTTAAATTAATATATACTATAATATTACATTGTTGGTGCATTGTTGGTCTACGTTCATCTTCTGATCTCAGATTGTTTGAATTTTTTAATTTCTTTTCTTGGTTGTCTTAGAAATCAATCTGGATAGTTATGAAAAAATTGTGGATAACTGTGGCTAATTGAGGACAGTTTTTATTTGTTTTCGCTAGAGCTCTGGTTGATTTTCGGTCCCCCAAATGAAAGAAATCTATGTTTTTAATTTTAAGTGATATATAACCTTTTAATTTATGAGCCAGCGGATAAAGGAATCTTCAGTTCCTGCATCACAGAAAATTTACTGTCCATTTCCTAGGTGCTCAACTCTAATGTACAAAGCTGAGGTTTATGGATATGCTTCAGCTGGTGGTGTAGAACAAGCTGGAGCCATAAAATGCACTAAATGTCGTGCTCTTTTCTGTGTCAACTGCAAGGTCCCTTGGCATAGTAACATGACCTGCTATGACTTCAAAAGGTTAAATCCTTGTCCATTACCAGAAGAGGCAAAGCTTAAGTCTTTTGCATCAAGAAATCTATGACGTCAATGTCTAAAATGCAATCATATGGTTGAACTTGCAGAAGGCTGCTACCACATTTCTTGCAGGTATATCTTTCCCTTCTTTCCAAGTTGCCTTCTTAGCTATGTCAACTTTTATTTGGTGTAGATATATTAATCGAAGAACAATGTCCAACAAAGTGTTTGATTTTATCATTTTCTATTTCACCTACAACTTTTATCACGGTATTTTCAAGTAAAGCACTTCTGGGTAACCAGCTTAAATCACCATTCAAATAGTCATCACTTATAATTAACAATAGATTTATGTTTTTCTCTTTCTTTCTTTTCGCAAGATAACAATGGTCGCCAATCTGTTAAAATTAATCTAATGGAATCAAAATTGTGTCCATTCAGTAAAATAAGGAAGAAAGTGTGTCCATTCAGTAAAATAATGTACTGGCATGATGTATTAGGCAGACTTTGAAATGAAAGGTTTGTGTTAGGAGTGGTGTGTTGTGCGACGAGAGTTCCTACTTGTATAGGTAGGCATCATCATTGGCTTTATTTTCTTCTGCATTGCATGACATAATCTACAAGTTATTTTCAATATTATAAATGGGTATCATTATTACAGATGGCATCTTAGAAAAATAATCATGCTTCTCACCGAGTAGTCACATGTCATTATCATCATACAAAACATATAGTGCTAAAAACATAATAGTCATAGATTTGCTGATCCCGCACACAATGAAGACTATTTAGACTAATAACTTCTAGGTAACAAAGACAAGGTGATTAATATCTTACATGTGTCTACAAGGATATGAGTAACTATGTTATCTTTTCACATACCCATCTTTCAGTGCTCATTTATTTAGCTTGTGGTATTCAACCTCATGTAGGTACGGTGATGGTGTCGAGGAGGCTTTTTATATTACTGACAGTGTCGTGACTGTTTCATTTTATAAATTTGGAGATTATTTCATTTCAACTGATTTAACAATTATGAGTAAATATTTCAGCAGTTACTAATGTGAGTAATAGCAAGCAATGAGAGATCCAAGAATATTTCCAGTTTGCTTGTGAATTGCAATAGTAAGGGGAAATAGTTGTTTTATGTTGATTAGCAACTTCATAACCACCAATTGATTGCAGGACAGAAAGTATTTCTACCAAGGCCTAGCGCAGTAAACAGTCTTATTTTCCTTTTAAATTGTCTTTTGGTATTCATGAATTATATTTTGGTTTTTGACACTCATTCATGGATTGTAATATGCTAGGTATCTTTTTTATCCATCTTAATTTTAACTTTTTGACAATACAATAAAGCAATAGTCACATACTTAGAGTGTAATGCAAAAATCGGTAAACTCTCACCATTACCCCTTATTATGTATATTCATTTGTTTTTCTGTATAAAATTTGATCATCGCACAATAATATACTATTTTCTTATTATATTTTAATTTATTAATTGTACGCACACATTTATTATGATTAGCAACAATAAGAATGAGTATAGCTTTAAAACTTTTCTTTAGTTTTTCTTTATCTAATTTTCTGTTTGCTATCTTATGTTTTCCAGCTATCCACTCAACGACGCTGCGGAAACAGTTAATGAAATTGGATCTTCTATCAGAAGAGTTATGGGAGGAACAAGTGGGATCATGTATATACATTCTCCATCTTTTAAACTTAATTACTTGATTTTTCTTAATTCATTTATTTATCTATGTAATAATCTTTGAAACAGATATGATATATTCTGCAAGGCTGCATATGCTCAGCTGAAGGCGAACAGTCATTCTGCCACAAAACCATTGTGCTGTGAGATAATAACTCTGCATTTAAATTCTAACGTTGGCACCTATATTCTTGGCTTTCTATTGTTTACTTATGACACTTCTGGTTTAGGGGCTGATGCGCTTAAAGCTGCCATTGCTGCAGTCAGTAAATATGGCGGTGTCGCACATTGTTAGATGCACTAATTCCAGCAGCATCCGTTCTAAAAGATGTTATTTTTTATTATCTCTGTGTATGCCATTCATTTCTAATTTGACATTAAATTTATTGACTGATATATTGGTCTTCATAATCAGAGAGGTTGATTGCTGGTGATGATCCTGTCAGTGCCTTTGTTCTCTCATCTGAAGCAGCAGTGTCTGGAGCTGAGGCCACAAAATACATGCAGGCTCAGGTGTTTTACTTCATTGCTTCTCCTTTTAGCTCAGAATTTCATATATTTCCCTCCATCCCTTCTTTGTTATAAACCTTTTCAAGAATATGAAAGACAACAGCTACATTGGCTGCAATTATTTTGATTAGAGCTTAACAATAGGATTAAATGCTAATGTTGCTAATATATTTTAAGGGACAAGGCATGATGATTTCAAATACTGCGGATGAAATGATTTTGATTCTAAGACCAATATTGATGGAAATATATTTCCTTGGATAAAGAGCGCAAAAGCCGCCTCCAAAAATAGTTAGAAATACTTTGAAAGTGCGAAGTGCTTTTTTTTTATTGTCTAAATTGAAAATTGGTCATTTTCATCCAATTAGGTGGACGACCTTCTAAACTCGATATCACTATCTTTTCATTTTAGTAAATATATAACTAGAAAAATAATTATCAACTAATATAAATTTTATTTGTTATATATACCCACGGTGGGTGTGTTCGGCTAGCTTATTTAGAGTTGTGTTGCTTTTAGAGCGGCAAAAATATACTTTATTCCACTGAAGTTGGCACATTTTGTGCAACAGGTCATTGAACTAAAAAAAATTGCAATTAAGAAACTGAATTGTTAAAAACACTGTAATTATCCTATTTTGTCAAATTAATCAAACGTCCGTCAAATTGGCTACAACAATTTCCTACTTGGCTTTTCTTAAAAAAAATAAAAATGAGTCGCTAATTTCCTTGGGCCTTCTTAGGGATTTTCTCATATTTCTTTTTTGTTTCTCTTTTTTCCCCTTCTTTTTGTTCTTTTAACGCAGATGGGCTGGAAAACTTCTTTCATCCCCTCTCCGGTTAGGATGAAAACTCCCTTCCTCTCTCTCATCAGCAAAAATATACTTTACCTCATCCAATTTTGAGCATCTGGCATCTGCTGTGTGAATTTTTTTATGGAAAGTCAGCGATGCTATGAATGAGAAACGTGGAACATGGAGTTTGTGCCATATCACTTTACATTTGTCTAATAGAGTTCCAAATATGAGAGACCTTAAGAACAAGATAATGAGTGTTGTCCTACAAGTCTGCCATGAGCTTGAATATTAAAAGGCCTCAAGTAGTCAAAATGATTTATAAAATAAGCAATAACAAAGTGTCTAGAAGCAGGTAAAGACCAATCATTGTTAACAATAATGTCCTTCACAGTAGCATTATCTCCCAAGCCAGAATTAATAATGAGAGGGTCATGAGAGTGTAGGTTTTAGCTTGATTCAAGCTTTCTTCACACATTTTGCAGTAAAACTTTTGTAGTAAGCATGATTGTTTACTTCACAGAACAAGAATATATGCCTTCCCTTTTATTATTTGATTATAGAATGTTGCTACCTACTAGCATCAGGATTTGAAATATGTGAATCATTATGTCAAATTTTTTCCTTCTCTCTACATCACTGATATATTTTGCTTGATCTCTTTTGGTAATCTTTTAAGTTCATGTCGGTAATTAAGTTATTTATATATTTGTAACTTTCGAGTCGAGTGTCATTCTGAATCTTTGGCAGATTTCGAGAGGTTTGGTGATCCTTCTTCCCAGTAGGTTTGCTTTAAAGCTTATGTACCTGAGGGAATTATGCTGAGATAACTACAATTTGACACAGTGTTAAGTGATGTATATTGGTCTTCAACATAGACATGAATAGACCACCATCTTTGATTTTGTTTTCAAACATGTTCAAAGTGAGAGTAGATAAAATTAAAACATGTTCGTTTTTTTTATTTTTTCTGAAATATATACAAAAAATTGTATTTTAAAGATATTTTTTAAACCTTTGCATACCATTTTCTTTTCTTTTTGTTATAGATTGTAAAAAGTTAAGTTGAGGCAACCCTTTCTTTGCAGTAAACAAAATACAAAGGGAAAATAAATCAGTTGGCTATACTTTAGTCAAGAAAAATTAGAAAAAAAATAAAAAAAAGCGAATAGTAGAAAAAATAATTTGTCCACAAGTTGAGGTCGCTTAATTTACCACTAGCTTAAAAGTAATAATCATATACTTAGAGTGTAATGCACAAATCGGTAAACTCCCACCATTACCTCTTATAATGTATATTTATTTATTTTTTTGTGTAAAATTTGATCATCGCACAATAATATACTATTTTCTTATTATATTTTAATTTATTAATTGTACGCACACATTTATTATTAAAAATTTAAATAATCCCGCCGCAACGCACGAATTTATATCTAGTTATATATACTTAAATCACAGTACATGACACAATAATTTGACTATCCTTCTATAAATTCAACACCTGTCCATCATTATTACCCTAGAAGAAAAAAAAGCCTTGACCCCCGCGTCTAAAAAACAACTGATGTTGAAAAAACCCTAAATACAAACCCTTAATTCCCCTTAATCGGTAATCATACATTCAAATGTAGAAACTAAAAAATTCATTTCGTCAGCCCCAAATTATGAACAGACCCTAAAAACCACGGCGAGCAAAAAGTATCGATTTGTAACGAAATGAAGAGCAAACCTCTAGAGATTTTATTAGTTGAAGAGCTGTTGTTCGGAATTTCAAGTAAGTTTTCCTTTTGAAATTAAGTGCGTGATCGAGATCGTGATATAGGCGTTTGTTTGCTGATTTTATGGTTTCTTCGTTTTTGTTTTGTTTTGGTCTACGTCATCTTCTTCGGATCTCAGATTGTGTGATTTTTTTTATTTTTTTCTTAGTTGTCATAGAAATCAAACTGGATATTTATCAATCTGTGTCTAATTGAGTACAGTGCTCTGGTTGATTTTTGATCCCCCAAATGAAAGAAATCTCTGTTTTAAATTTCATATTTTGCCTAATCTTCAAAAGTTTTGGGTCAGTGATGTTCATTCTTTATCATAACCCCGCCGAGTTGCAAAATCTTATCCAAGTAAGTTTTTTTATTTAACTTTAATATTTTTGATGATATATATAATCTGCCCGTTTATTATATGTACTTGTATATATAATTGATTTTATTTTTGGCCAGCTTCAAAGTTATTATATAAGAATTTCTTATCTTGGTTGTGGATGAAAATTTCCCTTAATTGATATTGTATATTGAGATTTGATGCTTTTATTTTGTAGTCTTTGTTTTGGATTTTTTTGATAGCCAAGGGGATTTGACATCTGTTCAAACTTAACCTCGCCTTTTGATTTATACTTGGTTAAGATTTTCATTTAAATGCCAAGATCGTTCTTTTATGTTACGTTTCTATTCAGAAAATCAAAGAAAAATAACTTCTTTTTATTGAAGAATGGTTCCTTGAGTTCAAGTTTTTAGAAAATAGAAGAAAAATGTGTTCATTTAGAAGAATGTTTTATTTCATTTTTCTTTTCATTTGTTTTCCTTTTCATTACTGTATCTGTGGAAATCTAAAGTCTGTACACAGTTCAAATGTAGGCCTTCATATTTGACCAACATCAATACATAAGTTCTAATTATGTGCCTACAAATTATGGTTTTCCTGTTCAGAAGTTTGTAACAAGGGCATTTCATGCCACAATCGTAAAATCTGATTTTTTAGAGGGGGGGGGGTGTTTGGGTAGGTCTCGTGTGCCTGCTAATGGTGGATATCATATAATGGTTTCATAAAAGTGATTGATAATTGTGGGAGTTTGGGAATGAATTGTACTTTTTGTTCCTTGATCAATTGCCTTTTACCAAGAAGAGTACTAGGTGCTAAATGTTTACTGAAAACATAAAATGGTAAAATACTTGCCCTATGTGGGAATCAAATGGTTGGTGCTCAATACCAGTCTTTCACCGATAAGGACATTTCAAATTAACAATAATATAAAACAAAGCATATGGCTTACCTCCCTTGGAACTCTAATGCCAATAAAATAAATTCATGGTAATATAGCATTTACGAGATTTAGAGAGCAATGGTTTTAACAAGTCTGAATTAGTTACCTCCCTTGGAACTCTAATACTGTGAAATGTTTTGACAGAGTTTTGAGATTGTTTCTTGATAACAATTATTGGTTAATAAATTTGAGAGATTTCGTGAACAAGGACTTCAACAAGTCGACTTAGCTTACTCCCTTAAACTCTGTCTTTTGAAGAGTTTTGAGAAAACATTTCTTGATAATAAATCTTGGTTAATAGACTTATCTTATTTTGGGTGACTTGTCTCCAGTTAGTTGTTGGACCTGTCAAAATTTGAGTTGTGAATTAAAATCTTTTGCTTTCCATTTGTATTTGTTTTTTTAATATTCTCTCTTTTAAAATCTTCTTTCCAAAGGATTTTTGGAGGCCTCTAGGTTTTAGAATATTTCGTATCTTTTTCTTAATTGTAGATTATTATTGGTTATGGTAGTTTATTTACAAGGCACTTCATCTGCCATTGAATATGCCACTTATTCTCTGAAATTCTTATCAGTGAAGATGGTTATTCCTTTTACCATATTTTTGGTCCCAGGTAACGCATAAAGAGCCAAACTGTGCTACTTGTATTATTTGTAATGTTCAAGTCTGCCATAATTTTGTTATTGTGAAATTCTTATCAGTGAAGATGGTTATTCCTTATTTGCTCTGTTTCGCCCCTTTTTCTATTTTGGTTGTTTGGTAATTTATTTGTGATTATTAAAATTGTTGGTTGCTCTAATTTTTCAATTGGAATCTGGGAACTTTTTAGTCTTGCCAATGACTTACTGTTTCATTTGATTACACTAACCATGAACTGAGTCTTCTTAATTCATTATGCTGGTATAAATTTGTTATTTTAATTTGTTTATTCTTGATATATAGAAATTTCAGCTCTTGAAGTGCTTGTGTGTTCTTGTGATTTGGAGTAACATTTCAAAATTAGGTGCTATTTTCTTTTTCTTTTTTTTGGGTACAGGTACATGTATTAGGTGCCATTTCATTTCCATTTAATGATGGGGTAAAAAATTTCACTCAGTCGAGTCTGAGTAGTTGTGGCACTACTTCAACATTCTAATAATGAGTTATGAATTTCCCCTCTCTTACACAGTACACGCATGTGCTTTCATTAATGTAATTTTTATTCTTTTAAGGTCAGTGAAGGTGGGCTAGGTTTAGTTGGTCCAAATCAATTATTCCTTTTTTTTGTGTCGATATCATTCCACTAATCTTTTCAGACGTTTAAAGGAAATTCAGACAATAGAAAGCCAAATTTTCAAAAGACAAAATAGCTATATGATGTTTTATCTTTCTTTTGTTAATATATATATATATATATATATATATATATATATATATATATCAGAAAATTGTCTAATAGACTTAAAATTCTGGATGTTCCCTTTGAACTTATATTAAAACAAAATCTAAATGTTCTGTTCGAATGACAATTGGAGCGACCATATCTACATTATGCATGTATATACTAATCCTTTTGTCAAATTGTTCTATGATATCTAACCACACTACTAAGTTGCAGCTCTTGATGTCCGTAATGGATACTTCTTTAAGTACCTAATTTGTATATTATCTCTATTTTGCTTTATATTCATGTGGGAATAATCTATGCTATGCTGGTTTCACATGGTGATGTTGATAAAGATGGACACCTGAACTATGGAAAGTTCGTAGCAATTTCTGTCCACCTGAAACAATTGGGCAATGATGATCGCCTTTATAAAGCATTTACATTCTTCAATCACAACAAAAACGAATACATAGAGATCGAAGAGCTAAGGGAAGCATTGGCTGATGAAGTTGACACCAATAGCGAAGAAATTAATGCTATTATTCAAGATGTGGATACTGACAAGGTGGGTGATTTTGCCTTTCTCTCTTTTCTTTTTATTCTCAAATGAAAAGTTTTTGTATGATTTTAAGTGAGGTGGTGGTTATCTTTGAGTGTTATTTTTTCATTTTCTATGGATACAAAAATTGATTAAATTCTCATATGAATATGATATCGGGCTTGTGTAGGTTACTATGTTTGAGTTTTTCAGCTTTTTTTACTCTGTTTGTGGTAATGTTTGACAAGGCTTAGCAATTACTGGCGACGTCCTTTGGACAGAATCCACACTGGTACATCACAGGTGGGGAAATGGTCAAATTTTGATATATTCCCATCTCTATCTGTCAGGATAGGCAGATACGAGCTGTTTAGACAGACTACAAAATAAGCAGTTGGCAATTTATAATAACTCACATTTAGAACTTAGCTATGTACTTAGTTATGCCTCTTATTGTCTATTATTTTTATGCCATTTTTACCAAAATATGTTTTGTTACTTAATTTGTATGATGTTGTATTGGCAAATATTTATCAGAATTATTGGTGGAGAGACAAAAGTTGGCTACGTTTATGCAAGTTATGCCATTCTGCAGCAGGCTTCTAAGTCAAAGTTGTTAATCCTTTTTTAATACTCTTTACCCAAATATATTGCTAAATTAGGGAATTTTGGTTATGCCTCTACAATTTTCTTTTTCTGCTCCATGAAAAAAGCATGCCACATAGACTGTGGAAGAGTATTCATGCTTACTTGTAGCAACAACTGGAAATTATATTTCTTTTGATATTAATACGTAGAAATGTGATGAACATCTATGTAGATTTCTAGAGTAACTTTCAATATCAACTAGGCTCTGTAATGTCTTTCATGATAGAAAAGTTGAACTTAGCAGTATTGACGTTTATTTATAAATTGTAAAGAAAAGATAGAAGATCAAAAGGGGTTTATGATGTTATCAATTAACGGATTCCTCTGTAGTGAGTACAATGATGTATTTATACTAATCTTAAGACCCAAAAAAATTAAAAGACCAACCCATTATTGATAACATTCATTGACCGCTGTCGACAGGCACGACTCCCGGCAAGTTACACAGGACTGAGACTGAAAACTATTAAGTTGCCCAGCTGTGTTTATATATTCAGAAATTGCCAGACTAAAGCTGTCCTGATCTAATACACTTGTCAGAATGAGCTATTTTACCTATTAAGTAGTATTTTTGGGTATATTGCTTTCCTGACTTCAGATGGCAGCATAAATTTTTCTTGATCAGAAGATTCAAAAGGGAAAGTATTACCAATTGAATAGCGAACATATTCCATTAATTAAACTTGTGTTTTTTTTAAATTTTTTTTTTTCTGAAATACATACAAAAAATTGTATTTTTAAGAGATTTTTTAAACTTTCGCATATCCTTTTCTTCTCTTTTTGTTATGGATAGTAAAAAGTTAAGTTGAGGCAACTCTTTCTTTGCAGTAAATAAAATACAAAAGTAGTAAAAGACATGAAAAATAAATCGGTTGGCTACACTTTGGTCAAGAAAAATTGAAAAAAAATAGAAAAAGAGAAGAATAGAAAAAATGATTTGTCCACAAGTTGAGGTCACTTAATTTGTCACTAGCTTAAAAGCAATAGTCACATACTTAGAGTGTAATGCATAAACCGGTAAACTCTCACCACTGCCCCCTATAATGTATATTCATTTATTTTTTTGTGTCAAATTTGATCATCGCACAATAATATACTATCTTCTTATTATATTTTAATTTATTAATTGTACGCACACATTTATTATTAAAAATTTGAATAATCCCGCTGCAATGCGTGTGTTTGTATCTAGTTTATTACTATTTTATACTTTGTGTATATTTTGAATACACACTTTGCACTTTAAATGTGCACATAAGTATATTCTATAATTAATTATGTCTTATGTATATAGAGCAAATCTATGTACACACTTTTGTTTTTTACATTTATTTTTACCTTCTATGCATTTTTCAAGTCCTACATAATATATATACATATATAACCAAATAATTACCAGTAACAAACTTATATGCCTATTAATTCCTGATGTGATTAATTATAAAAGGACCAATTAACAAAAATGGATCTTCAAATTTACATTCAAAGCAACCCTACCAGTTTCCACCATGTTTGAATTTGACTAGACTTGATGGTTGTTTTATACACTCTCTCCGTCTTTAAAAGATGAGCCTATTAAGAAAAATAGAAATAAAGAAAAGAGAATAAAAAATAGAAATAAAGAAAAGAGAATAAAAAAATATAAAATTTAATTTTAATAAATTCACAAAATTATATAAAGTGACGATTACTATTATATTTTTATATTAATAGATCATATTAAATGACATCTCCTTCATTTTATGTATTTTATCTTATTTTTTTAGAGAAAAAAGAATTTATACCTTTAATCATCTTTTGGGGACAGATAAAGTAATTAAGTTGATTTAAATTTATTCATAAAAAGTCGTGTATATATATATATATATATATATATATATATATATATATATATATATGGAACCGCATTCATAAAAGTCAAGACACAACAACTTGTAGCGGCTGGAACAACTAAAATGGGATGTCGCATTTTAATTGTCCCAACCACTACAAGCTGTTGCGGCTGGAATGTCTGTCACCATCCTGTAAAGACAGTCAAACATTACATTCAACTAAAAATGGAGCATATATTTTATAATAATAATAAACTATTAACTTAAATAGTTGAATTTAAGGTAATAATAGTTGATTTTAAGGTAATAATAATAATGCAACCAAACATGCATCTCCTTCACACTTGCTCAGCCGGTACAAGTTCATACGGCTGAGGTTTTTTTTTTTAACTATGTCATTTTGCTTTTCATTCACATTCATTTTTTTTAATATTATTGTTATAAAAAATTATTAGAATTTAAGGTAATAATAATAATAAGGAAACTAATTTTTATTATTTAAGTTAATATTTAATATTATTATTATTATTATTATTATTTATTATTATTATTACCTTAAATTCAACTATTTAAGTTAATAGTTTAAAACAATAATAATAAATAATAATAATAATAGTAAAACTAATTTTTTATAACAATAATATTAAAAAAAACTAATAATAAAAAAACTAAAACGAATTACCTTAAATTCAACTAATTTTTTATAACAATAATATTAAAACTATTAACTTAAATAGTTGAATTTAAGGTAATAATAGTAATAATAAATAATAATATTAAATATTAACTTAAATAATAAAAATTAGTTTCCTTATTATTATTATTATTATTACCTTAAATTCTAATAATTTTTTATAACAATAATATTAAAAAAAAAAACTGAATGTGAATGAAAAGCAAAATGACATAGTAAAAAAACAAAAACAAAACTCAGCCGTTTGAACTTGCCGGCTGAGCAAGTGTGAAGGAGATGCCTGTTTGGTTGCATTATTATAATTTATTATTATTATAAAATATATGCTCCATTTTAAGTTGAATGTAATGTTTGACTGCCTTTAGCGGCTGGGGCAATTAAAATGGGCAGCCGTTACAAGCTGTTGTGCCTTGACTTTTTGGGTTGATCCAGCAATCGGTTGGCATGGATGCGGTCTATATATATATAATCTGCTTCTCCAGCGAACGGGAAAAAGCGAACTAAGAATGAACCGGCTATAGCGACGATTTTTTTCGTCGCTATAGCATAGAAAGCCGGTTTTTTTTATGTTATAGCGACGGAAAAAACCGTCGCTATAACCGATTCGCTCTTAGTTCGTTCCCTTCAGTTCGCAGGAGAGAGTCAGGCTATATATATATATATATATATATATATATATATATATATATATATATCATGTTCTTTTGAAAGAGCATTTTTCCACACATTTGTGATTCAAAGTAATTATAATAATTAGCTAAGTGTCATGTGTGAAGCACGACTTTATTCTATATGATTATAAAATATATTTTTTAAATTTAAATTAACTTATTATTATTATTATTATAATGACTACAAATGTTTCTTAAATAGATAATAATCAAAGACTCACAATTGAGTGTTAGTAATGTGTATTTTTTGTTATTATTATTTTTAATTTAATATTCATAGTTTTTAAATTTAATATTTTAGTTTGTATTTTCAATCTTTCAAATTTATACATAGTTTTTTAGAATTCAAAAATTAATAAAATTTAAAAGCTTAAACTTGGTGTTTAAGGAATTATATATTAAATAAAATTATTGTAGAGTAATAAGTTACCATCATAGTTTTTAGTGTTAAAAGGTAACTAAATTTTAATAACTAATATATAAGTGAAGTGATGACTTTTTTTTAACATTAATATAACTAAAGATATTCTATTTGAAATAAAATTGATAAATTTAGTTTAATCATTAATATATTTTGTAATATATATTATGCTTTATTAATCATTGTTTTCTCATAATATTACTTTTATATTTTTAATATATAATTATTTAAGAATGAAATTGTTATAAAATAATAAGTTACTATTATGATTTTTAATTTAAAAATTAACTAAATTTTAGTCACTAACATATATGTCATAATTATTTTTAACATTGATTAACTAATAACTTTTGAATAAGATCAGAAACAATAGAAGAGGGGTATAATGGTTTATACTTTTTCTCCTTTAGCTTCCAAACCCTTTTTGACTATAAGCAAAAATATTTTAACATTGTGAGAAAATTAAAACAAATAACAAACTGTGAAGTAAGTGTCCCATGTGAAATTGTGAGTATTGAGTTTATTAGTGAAACAATACAGTGAGCTTATATATTAAGTTATTTGTTTGATTTTTTATTGAGTAATAAATTAATTAGTATAGTATTTTAATTAATATGTCAATGTTAATTTATTTTTAAATAACGGTACTATCATAGTAAAATTATGGTGCTATGCTAACTTTTATATTGACTAAAGTTGTAAAGGTGCTATGCTAAACTTTATATTGACTAAAATTGTAAATTTTATAATATTAATTATGTCATCATCATATATATTTTGTTAGGGTTGAAATATAATTATATGAATAAATAAAACATGTATAAAAGACTTGTATTAAATTTGAGTTTTATTAATAGTTATTTGAATTATTTTAAAATAAATTTAGGAATAGTGTTTAAGTTGTCTAAATCTATATCAAAAATCAAAGATCAAAGACCAAAGCTAGTAGATATCGGAGGTGCTGGGGATTCTAGTCTTCTATATGCTTTTAAGACGACGATGATTTTTATAGAAAATACATCCATAATTTCAAGAAAATACAAGTTATTTTTATATTTGAATAAATGATCTTTTAGCTCAATGATTGATGATTATTATGACTGAGACCCTATAATCATTAAGTTTTAGGTTAGGTTTTAATTATGCGTAGTTCTATTAATTTAGGTTGTATATATATGTGATATCTACCCAACTATCAAATTAAAATTCAAAAACACGTACATGTAAGTCTTTAAAAATTATACAAAAATAAACATACTTAGGTTTTAAATGTGATATCTAGCTACCCAACTCTCAAATTGAAATTCAACAACATATAAATCTCTACAAATTAATTATTCAAAAATAAACATAATTAAGTAATGAACAATGAAAAAGAAAATCATAGTGATAACCCCCAAGTGTGAGGTATACTTATTGATAATTAATTTATTATATTTGTACTCGTATACTTGTCGTCCAAATTCCAAATAAAAAAAAATCTTGATATCATGTGTCACCACGGGGCTTAAAAAATTTCAATATTTTCTGCATTGTTCCCTTCTTTTGTTTTCCACCAACTACTCTAGTAGTATACTCGTCTTCAGTCCTCCAACGTGGCTGAGCAATGGGTGCTGTTGGCCATGGTGGCAACAAAATTGACAAAATTGACAAGACCGAACACTGAATGGGCACGAGCGCAGCATCAACAATTATTCCATTAAATGGGTTCTCAAACAATTTGCTGTTAAATGGGTTCTCAAACAATTTGCTGCTGAAATTGTACTGCAAAATCTTACCTCTGCCCTGAAAATACATTATATTCCTATCCAGCGGATGAAAAGCAATCGGCCGGCACAACCACGACAAATTAAGATCATCACAAGCATAAATATAACTAATATCCATTTTATCAAAATTCCATTGCTCCAAACTCCATAACCCTTTTTTATAATCTTTGAGTACCCAGACCCTCCAATTCACTAGCATTTGTGGTTGAACATTACATGCCTCAAAATAGCGCAGGCGGCCCTGCCACTCCTCCAACAGCTGCACCTTCTTTCCTTTTATAAAAGGTCCGGACGGCATACGAATAAAACGAAAATATTCCGTCCTATTATTGGTATCATAAGCTAATATTCCAGAAAAACTGGGTTCTGTCCAATGAAAGATACCGTTACATGTAACAACATTCCAAGATCGGGGGGTCATAGACGTTATTAGATTTTCAGGCTCAGGCAAAGTCACCCTTACGATTTCCCATTTGCCACTCACGGAAGAAAAAATGGCTAGGGGAAGAATGGTTTCCCTATAGACATTCTCAATTATGATTGTCACAACCTTATAATGTGCGACACCATTATGAACATGGCTAATAAATCCGACGTCGTTTTGGCGTCGAATTCGAAGGGTCTGCTGTGTGGGAGGAATAGGAGGGAGTTGGATCGATTGTTTGACGAAGGGGTTACAAACCACAAAATTAAAATTAAAATCAGATCCAGATAAGGACTGGAATAATAGCAAGTGGCCACTAGAGGCGAGGCATGTGAATTTTTGTTCTTCGGAGGGAATAGGGAAAAAATCTCGTAGAGCATTGAAAGAAGAATGATTAGAAGTAACAAACGGGGGTATGACCTCTTCATCATTATTATCCTCACGGGTGGTTCTCCTCTCAAAGCGTAAAAGGAGTGTCCACGGGGAAGAGTCTTTGTGGCGCGAAAGATAAAACTTAATAAAAGACTGGTCCTTGATTTGAGAATTCCAGAATTTTGAGACGCATTTGAATTGGAAGAGTAATTTTGGTGGGAGACGACACACAATTTCAAGCAATACACAGTTTGGAATATAAGGGTACTTACTGGTAGACTCGTCATCAAAAGATTTTTGCGGAGGCATGGGATTAACGCCGATTGCAACACCACAATCTGAGTGATTGTTATCCTCCATCTCATGCACGAGCAAAACCTCTATCTATCTATCTATTACGTACAAATTGTAAAAGATAGAGATGCAAGGGCTTTATATATATATAAATATTAGATAATTCCAAGAAAATTGTCCTAATTTTAATAGGATAATTATTATATGTTGGAATCCTAATTTGGGAAGGAATCTTATTTTTGATAGGAATATTATTTTGTAAATAGTCCTATTTGTAGAAAGAATATTTTTTTATGTGAGAGTGTCCTAATTAATTAGATTAAGAAAAAAGAGTTGTGGGCACTCTATAATTAGATTAGAATTGGATTTAGAGTTTTTACAAAAGGGGATTTGATAAAATAATTTCTCATGCTAACGAAACGATTGCTCCGTTTCAGTTTAGCAATAAATAATTCCAATGTGAACCGTATTTAATAATATATTCAATAATTGATTGCCACCAAGTACTAATTAAATATTCCTCATTAATAAAAGCAAAATGACAAAAAAAGTCGAATCTTAATATTATTTGTTCCAATTAAAGGTTGGTAATACACAGCTTTAATTCCTTTAATATCATCTGAGCCCAAATCTTTGATAATTCCTTGATCCGTTATGGGGTACATGATTGCTGTCTGTTACACATAATTTATACATTTTATTATTTTTAATTTTGTCTTTTAATTATATTAAGTTCTTAAATTAATATGTTTTATTTTGTTTTGTTTTGTAGAATTTAATATTTTGTTATAATAAAGTCAAAATCTTAGTGATTGAATAATATTTAATACTCTTATTCATGTACTATAACGAAAAAACATGAGATGGAACAATCTTGGTGTGTAAGTCAAATTTATTTTCCCTATAGACAGGACTCTTGTTTTAGAGAAGTGGACTAGATTAAATTACTTCTTCATTGTACGCTTGTTGGATTTTTCTTATTTATTTTTAATCTTCTTCTTTATTTTATATACATAGTTTATTTATTTTCATGTCATAGTTAATTTCTTTAATGTAGAATAAATATGAAATTAAATAATTATTCATGATAGTATTTTTCATCTCTTCTATTATTTATGTTTTTATGTTTAATTGATTTCACTTTCATATTTATGCAATTCTTATGTGATTTTAAATTAATTAAGAGGTTTTGATATATTATTGTTAATATATGAGTTTTTCATAATTCATGTCTGCTCGAAGAAATTTTGATGGGTTATAGTTAATATTTAAATTTTCATAGTCTATGATTGCCCATGTTAATTATAAAATTACTAAATTAATGAGAAGGGAAATCCAAATCATAATTAAGTTATAAATATAGAATAGATTGAATTACTTGTTATGTTTTTTGTTTAATGAATTTGGATTCCTAGATTGCTTACTCATTATTAGTTTTTATATTCATGTTAATCAATTCTCAATCTGTAAAATCCCAAATTTTATGAATAAAGATTTAATTTTTTGAAATATTTTTTTAAATATTATGGTGTGAATTTGAAATAATGTTATAGTTATGGGTAGTATTTATAAATTTTACAAAGTATGTAAGTTGTTGTATTATATTCGATTGGTCGGGGAATATTATTTTTGTCGGGGAATATTCGTACGACGGCACAATTATTGGTGGACCCCACAACGGAATTATTGTCGAATTGAGAAAACGACAAAAATATTTTATGAAAATAACGGCGAAAGTTTTACCGTTAATACTGTTGAACTACTCGGTAGTAAAAGTACAGTAATACGTGTGGTTGCATAGTAGTATACGGTATTGATTATTGAGGCTTACGTGATTAGTCACTCAATTTGATTCAATTATTATCAATTAATAATATGAATTATTTAGCGATAATGAAGTTTTGTTTTATTCGTATTATTAACGTAATAAAACCGAAACATCTTTTTATATAAAACAGAATACTTTATTAAAGTTATTCTATAAATAGAATATATTATATTTTATTTAAAAGATTTTTCTTTAAATATGGACCATAAGATTAAAGTAAATCAATCTGGACCGTTCATGGATTAGTTACTATGCATTCTATTTTCCTATAAATAGAAGCTCATTCCTTCATTATTTTCTTACGAATTCACTGAACTCTAGAGAGAGAAACTATAGAGAGAAAGAAGAAAAGTATTCTGCTACTTAACTACTTCTTTATTTCAGTTCTTCTTTAAAACGGTAAGGGGTATTATTTCTTTTGTATTCATGAAGAGAACTTCTATTATTCCATTATTTATTATTCTGTTGGAATAACCTGTATACGCGGTCTACCCTATACTTGGTGACATTCTTCTATTATTCTGTTGGAACATCCTGTCTGTATGTTTTACACCGGACCTGGTTCCGTCTTTATTATTATTCTGTTGAAACATCATGTCTGTGTGTTTTACACCGGACCTGGTTCCGTCTTTATTATTATTCTGTTAGAACATCATGTCTGTGTGTTTTACACCGGACCTGATTTCGTCTTTATTATTATTCTGTTGGAATATCCTGTCTGTGCGTTTTACGCCGGACCTGGTTCCATTATTTATTATTCTGTTGGAATAACCTGTCTGTGCGGTCTATCGCATGCATGGTGATTTCTTTTGTTATTCCATTCTTTATTATACTCAGTTGGTTAAAGTTTTGACTTCTATACTCCATGAAATTAGTAGAATATTCTTGCTATTTGCGCTTCATCCAGTATCTTTTCATGAAAATATTTTTTTGAGCATTCTTGAATTTTACTATACACAAAAGTATCATGTTGACAATTTGGACGTTATTGGTTCCTGGACAAATTAATTCTTGAACTTGTTTTATTGAATTCTTATATAATTGTCATCATCCTCATGTTTATATTATGTTGAAAGTCACCTGTGGCCTGTAGTGCATAGATGGACTTGGTATGATTATGATCAGGGATTATTCGGTGTAATCATGACCGTAATGTTACAAATGATGTGGAAAAAATCCTCATTGGCCCGTAGTGCATTGATGGACAGTTTTTGGTATGATTATGGCTATGGATTCTCTTTAGCCGTAGTGCAAAGATGAATTGTTTTATGGCATGATCAGGACCGTTGATGAAAACACGATTATCTTTGGCCCGTAGTGCATGGATAATTCGTGGTCGTGATACTAAAGAATATCATTGGCCGTAGTGCAGGGGTGATTCGATGATGTGGATTATTTTTAAGTTGAGTCTCAGCGATAAATTAAAGTCATGAAAAACCTTTTAAATCATAAAAGATAGTAGATTTTATTCTCTACTTGACTCTTTTAATGGATTGTTGGTTCCGCTGCAGTTAAACTTGATGTCTATTGTATTTTATCAGTTTAACATTGTTGAAGACTAATGATAATTTATTCTGTATTATCTTAGTCATAATATTTCTTACTGGGCTAGTTGAGCTCACCCTTTCTTTCACTATTCTCTTCAGAAAATGAGAACATAACTGGGACTAGTCGGGGAACAGAGTGATGGTCCTAGATGATAGCATTAGTAGTCCTCACTATTCTATGTAATAGTATGATAATAATTATAATGAGAACTCCTTTTGAGTATGGATACTCTCTAGAAGACAATATTTGTATTCAAACTCACAGTTTATGTTCTGTCGTATTGTACACGACAGTTGTATTATTAAGTTGCATTTGAATTCTGTACCATGTATCTGGCGACTCAAGATGGGTGATGTATACTTAATTTTGGGGGCGTCACACAATCTTTATTTTTAATTCTCCTAAAATATATATTAAGAAAATATTAAAATTAATTTAGTCTTTGTTGGTTCAATATGTACATGTCAGTTTTTCAATTTAACATTATACATTTGCAATTACATATTTTTATTACAAATGCGCCGGTCCCAATAGGTGCCCAATTTCATGCGGAGCAATAATCTCTATATCAAATCCATGGGTGCTCCCCCCAATGGAGCACCGTGAAGCCTTCCATCAGTTCGTGAATTTGTTTTTCCTTTAATTTAGTTGTGTGCTTTAATGAGTTGATGACGTGGAAAATCAGTTTTTCAAAAATTAACTGTTCACGGTTTTTGTGGGTATCGTGTTTTAATTTGAATTTCGTATATATCTTATTTGTCGTATCTCTTTCAATTGGAAACTCTTATTTTATATTTTGGGAACTTTTTAAACAAACTTATTTTCTTCTAAGTTGAGTCGGTTCTCTCCGGTAGATCTTCGTCGTTGCCGTCTACTTCTTCAGTTCGTCGTTGCCGTCTGCTTCTTCAGTTCGTGGTGGTTCGTAAGTTGCGTGGTGGTTTATCCTCTATTGTTACTACATTTTTCGCTCTTTGTTATTTCTTCCGTTTTTGAATAGGATGGTTTCTACGAGGAAGAGTATAGAGGGAATGGTTGATAAGAAGAATGATTGGAAGAGGAAAAGAATTAGGGATGATGATTATGTTAAGGATGTGAAGAAATATGTGAAGGTGAAGGATAGTGTGGTAAAGTCCCCAAAGCAAGGAAAGAAGTTAGTGGTCAAATCACCTATTAAGGATAAGAAATCGGGAAGACATGTGTCTAAGAAGGCTAAGAAATTGATGTATTTAGATTCTAATTTTGAAGATTCGCCAAACAAAGTTGGGAAAGAGGATGAGGATGATGCTCATAGCCGGAATATTATTCCCCAGCAAAAACATCTTAAGGTTTATTATTTTAATTGTTTTTAAGAATATGAAATTATTAGTTGTTTTTGGTTAGTTGCATATTTGTTTTGGTATATGTGACGCCCCCAAAATAGAAATACATCACACATTCTGAGTCGTGAAATACATAGTAAAAAATACAAATACAAACTTAATTATATAACATGAGCTGAGAGTGTTTACACGAATATTGTCTTCTAGACAATATCAAAACTCAAATGGAGTCTTCATTATAATTATTGTCACATTATTTCATAGAATAGTAAGGACTACTATAACACCATCTCAAACCATCACTCCGTTCCCCGACTAGTCCCGGCTACGTTCTCATTTCCTGAAGAGAGCAATGAAAGCAAAAGGGTAAGCTCATATTTATGTAATTCTTATGTGATTTTAAATTAATTAAGAGGTTTTGATATATTATTGTTAAGATATGAATTTTTCATAATTCATGTTTGCTCGAAGAAATTTTGATGGGTTATAGTTAATCTTAAAATTTTCATAGTCTATGATTGCCCATGTTAATTATAAAATTACTAAATTAATGAGAAGGAAAATCAAAATCATAATTAAGTTATAAAAATAGAATAGATTGAATTACTTGTTATGTTTTTTATTTAATGGATTCGGATTCCTAGATTGCTTACTTGTAACACCCCCTTCCCGAAAAAGAAAGGGACGTCACGTGCAAAGCACAATAAACCTCAAAATAAATAAACAGAGCACTAACAACCTCAAAATATTAATAGTGGTGATCCATTAATAAAGTAATAAGTACAATTCTCCAAACTGAGTCAAAATAATCAAAACCTAAAATTTAATCCACCTAAATGGTCAAGGGCAAAAATCTCATCACACGAGCCCTGAATCACCCCTGCAAACCTACCGGAAGAAAAATACAGCATGAGCCAATTGCCCAGTACGGATATCGATATACAAAAGATATACAACTGATATACGAAAATAACTGAGACAAAATACTGAACAAAGCCTCAAGTGCAAATACGAACGAAAATATAATATCCAAAGATCTGAATGGAATATATCTGAATCAACGTAATGAATATATCTGAATCAATATAATTGACGAAACCAATAAAAGAATAAAGAAATAACGAACTGAAGTAACTAACTCAATGACTTGAACTGAACAGAAACAAACAAAACTAATACAATAAAATAATAGGCTGAAACAAATGGATGGGGTTATTTCATACCGAGTGAGCTCAAAAATATATCTTGCCACATAGGCAAGTCAAACTAATGCCACACAGACAAGTCACAAATTGGACCGCGAATCCAAATGTATGCAAATCGGATAGTGTGTTTGGCACAACATCATCAATCCGCAGAACAGAAAACTGGGGTTAACCCATACGCCTCCCACAACAAAACACTAAATGGCCCATTTACTCCGGAGCCCAAAATGGAGACGCCGTGGACTAATCACACCGCCACGGAAAGTGTCATGTCTCTCGTGTCAAGACGACATGCCTGTGGTACCCCCACAGGTAGTTATAGCTCAAGTATACCCTACAGTATATTCTAACAAAAATATCATGTCACAACACATGCGACATAATACCAACAAAAGGGTTCTACATGTACATGTTGAACCAAATCAAATTATAGTCACAAGGTTTCAAAAAGAAGGTAGCAACATGTACCGCTCTACAATTATCAAAATAAATAGTACTAATCATGATAACCTAATTCAAAGAGTACAAATACGAGTCATATGTATCAACTCTAAAATGAAACTAATATATTTATTTCACAGGAAACAATTAAGTGAAATAATAACGAAATTCGAAACAAGGGACAAAACGAACAAATCAAATTTAACAAGCATGTCGCTGAAAGAGTACGAAATCCGTACCTGATACTTCCAAACCATTTATAGCACACTCCACAAAATCTTACCCTCAAATGCCAACGATATCAAATACGAAACGTTATTCATCACCTAAACATATTCACCTCAAATTAAATATAATCCAATTCAATAATTCCAAAATAATTCATAATCTATTTAATATGCCTTTAATCAATTATTAATACTCCAAATATTCCAAATATAACTCTTTAAATTCCCTCCGTCCGATCTAATAAAATACAATAAAATTTTATTACTAATTTAACCATTGCTAACATTATTAAATTTATTATCAAGTAAATTTTATAATTTTATCAACAAGATTAACTATTTTAATTTAATAAACAAAACTATCAATTTGATTTACTAATTCCATTTATACCCTTCATAAATTAAATACATATTAAAATATAAAATCTAAATATATATATATATATATATATATATATATATATATATATATATATATTCAACCTGTTTAAAAAAAAATTAAAATTAACGTGATGCTATATTGCTTTTGAAAGTTACTGACTTTTGTTATATATAAGAATTATTCATATATTAAGTGTGTTTGCAGAGTGAATGGTATATATATATATATATATATATATATATATATATATATATATATATATATATATATATATATATATATATATATATATATCACTATAGTTCAAATTAAATTATAATACACCTTAAAATCATACGGATCCACATCCACTCTATCTTTCTAGCAACTTTGACTTAATGATGATGGATGATGATCATGGTACTTACATCATTATGAAACTCAGCAATTATTCCATATCAGCCAAAAAAAACATAACAATTATTCTCCTCTATATACTATTCACATGTATAATAAGTAGAACTTACCCGAATTAAACGAGATGGTTGTACTTCTATGATGCTCACAGAATAGTCTCCTCTCTTTTCTCTATTGTTTAACCGAGGCTGCGCTCTTTTTCTTTTACTCAGTCGGCAGAAAATATGATCAAGCAATTAGGTTTTGCTTATTTATTAATTAATATATCTCATTGTGTCTCCTAATTTTAATAGGATTTTAATATTACCCAAATATAAAATAGACCCAATTAGTATAAAAGCCCAAATTAATGTAATCACCTACTTATTATAAGTCACGCAATTAAATACAATTTGACCCAAACATAAGAAAAGCCCAATTAAAATATGGATTTAAATATTATTTATTTATTTATTTTATTTTATTATTTTTTTTATTTTATATTTTTTTTTACCGGGTATTACATCACCTACCCCTTAAAAAAGATTCCGTCCTCGGAATCAAAAGAATGAGCGTGCCAAATTATCAAAAGATGCGAATACTCCGCTCGAATATACTCCTCTATTTTCCAAGTAACTTCCCGCTCCGAATGATTTTACCACAAGACTTTAACAAAAGGAATTATCTTCCTCAATTTTAATTTAATCAGTTATTTTATTATCTACTAAAAGAATTTAATTTTCCAAACAAAACAAGGAAGAAAAGAGGGAAACAAAATCATTTACCTTTTCCAATTTAAATACAATCGTACAAGATAAAATTAATTAATATTTAATTATTAAAAAAAAATGGATTATTACATTTTTCACCCCTTAAAATAATTTCGTCCTCGAAATTCAAATAAGCTACAAATAAATAAATAAATTTAGTTACGACGTAGCGCCGCCATTTGTAATGATCAACACAGATAAGTCTTCGGTCCACGTAATTATCAATGTATTTATAAAAGATTCGTCAGCTACCGTGCCAAGCTTTGGTAAAGTTCTTCGCGTTGCATCAAATTAGATCACGTATATGATCCACCGTTGGTGCGAGTTGTCGCTAATATCTTTCAGTTTAATTCTTGTAAACGTACTCTTCGGAACATAATTCAAAATCACAAAAACTTCTCTTCATCCAAATACGATTCGATTACCCAAAATATTTAAAATTATTTTTAATTCGTAAAACGTTTATGCTCCACACATGAAAAAAATTTAACAAATTATTTTTATTTGCTTTACATAAATTCATGCAAAACTCTAAGGGAATCAGATAGGCCAAACAACTTAAATTATATCCCCAACTCTCACTAAGTCCTCAAGAGTTTCAAAATATAAAAACCTCAAATCAAATTAGTTCTCAAATAATATTACACCGAAAATATATTACTAAGATCTCTTCATCATCATACCAAACTCCAAATCATATATCCTACTATCTGAATAAGCAAACTATAACTTTTAAAATCTCTTAAAGATTCATCACTTAATATCTAATTATTCAATAAATCAATCATTCTCTTAATGCAAACCTTAATCCAATAAATTTCAATGTCTCCCAATGCTATCACAAAGAAACTTCATAGGACATAACTCCAATATCCCACTAGAAAAAAAAATAGCCACAAAATTGATCATTAACTCCAAATGATTAATCTAATTACCTCGAATATCAACATTCAAATTACAAGAAATTCTCCATACTTAATAGTTTTCACTTTATCATAATATGTCATCAATACGCAAACCAAAAATTATCCACAATCTTAACATAAATCAAAACCTAACTCGAATCAAATCCTCAATTCAATGATCATAATAATTGCCACACAAAAAAAATTGATTAACAAATAATTTTCCAATATTAAATACTCGTCGATACAAATACTCACATCATAATCACGTCTCATATAAGATCACTTCTTATCTGTACAAAGTATAACTTTATTCACCTCAATGATTAAATCACAATTCTTAACTAATATCATTGCTTTATCACCTTAACAAATCATTCCACTATCCTCAAATCAACTACAAATCGAAAAGAAATAGACAGTTGGTCAACATAGAGATCAACCAAACAAAGGACAAAATCGAATCAAACTCCTACGTCTACCCAATGGTTTACCCACAACTCACAAGTCAAACCTAAATAGGTTTTCTACAAGAAAGAACCTGGCTCTGATACCATCTCTGTAACACCCCCTTCCCGAAAAGGAAAGGGACGTCACGTGCAAAGCACAACAAACCTCAAAATAAATAAACAGAGCACTAACAACCTCAAAATATTAATAGTGGTGATCCATTAATAAAGTAATAAGTACAATTCTCCAAACTGAGTCAAAATAAACAAAACCTAAAATTTAATCCACCTAAATGGTCAAGGGCAAAAATCTCATCACACAAGCCCTGAATCACCCCTGCAAACCTACCGGAAGAAAAACACAACATGAGCCAATTGCCCAGTACGAATATCGATATACAAAAGATATACAACTGATATACGAAAATAACTGAGACAAAATACTGAACAAAGCCTCAAGTGCAAATACGAACGAAAATATAATATCCAAAGATCTGAATGGAATATATCTGAATCAACGTAATGAATATATCTGAATCAATATAATTGACGAAACCAATAAAAGAATAAAGAAATAACGAACTGAAGTAACTAACTCAATGACTTGAACTGAACAGAAACAAACAAAACTAATACAATAAAATAATAGGCTGAAACAAATGGCTGGGGTTATTTCATACCGAGTGAGCTCAAAAATATATCTTGCCACACAGGCAAGTCAAACTAATGTCACACAGGCAAGTCACATATTGGACCGCGAATCCAAATGTATGCAAATCGGATAGTGTGTTTGGCACAACATCATCAATCCGCAGAACAGAAAACTAGGGTTAACCCATATGCTTCCCATAACAAAACACCAAATGGCCCATTTACTCCGGAGCCCAAAATGGAGACGCCGTGGACTAATCACACCGCCACGGAAAGTGTCATGTCTCTCGTGCCAAGACGACATGCCCGTGGTACCCCCACAGGTGGTTATAGCTCAAGTATACCCTACAGTATATTCTAACAAAAATATCATGTCACAACACATACGACATAATACCAACAAAAGGGTTCTACATGTACATGTTGAACCAAATCAAATTATAGTCACAAGGTTTCAAAAAGAAGGTAGCAACATGTACCGCTCTACAATTATCAAAATAAATAGTACTAATCATGATAACCTAATTCAAAGAGTACAAATACGAGTCATATGTATCAACTCTAAAATGAAACTAATATATTTATTTCACAGGAAATAATTAAGTGAAATAATAACGAAATTCGAAACAAGGGACAAAACGAACAAATCAAATTTAACAAGCATGTCGCTGAAAGAGTACGAAATCCGTACCTGATACTTCCAAACCATTTATAGCACACTCCACAAAATCTTACCCTCAAATGCCAACGATATCAAATACGAAACGTTATTCATCACCTAAACATATTCACCTCAAATTAAATATAATCCAATTCAATAATTCCAAAATAATTCATAATCTATTTAATATGCCTTTAATCAATTATTAATACTCCAAATATTCCAAATATAACTCTTTAAATTCCCTCCGTCCGATCTAATAAAATACAATAAAATTTTATTACTAATTTAACCATTGCTAACATTATTAAATTTATTATCAAGTAAATTTTATAATTTTATCAACAAGATTAACTAGTTTAATTTAATAAACAAAACTATCAATTTGATTTACTAATTTCATTTATACCCTTCATAAATTAAATATATATTAAAATATAAAATCTATATATATATATATATATATATATATATATATATATATATATATATATATATATATATATATATATATATACCATTCACTCTGCAAACACACTTAATATATGAATAATTCTTATATATAACAAAAATCAGTAACTTTCAAAAGCAATATAGCATCACGTTAATTTTAATTTTTTTTTAAACAGGTTGAATATATATATATATATATATATATATATATATATATATATATATAACTATAGTTCAAATTAAATTATAATACACCTTAAAATCATACGGATCCACATCCACTCTATCTTTCTAGCAACTTTGACTTAATGATGATGGATGATGATCATGGTACTTACATCATTATGAAACTCAGCAATTATTCCATATCAGCCAAAAGAAACATAACAATTATTCTCCTCTATATACTATTCACATGTATAATAAGTAGAACTTACCCGAATTAAACGAGATGGTTGTACTTCTATGATGCTCACAGAATAGTCTCCTCTCTTTTCTCTATTGTTTAACCGAGGCTGCGCTCTTTTTCTTTTACTCAGTCGGCAGAAAATATGATCAAGCAATTAGGTTTTGCTTATTTATTAATTAATATATCTCATTGTGTTTCCTAATTTTAATAGGATTTTAATATTACCCAAATATAAAATAGACCCAATTAGTATAAAAGCCCAAATTAATGTAATCACCTACTTATTATAAGTCACGCAATTAAATACAATTTGACCCAAACATAAGAAAAGTCCAATTAAAATATGGATTTAAATATTATTTATTTATTTATTTTATTTATTATTATTTTTATTTTATATTTTTTTTACCGGGTATTACATTACTCATTATTAGTTTTTATATTCAAGTTATTAGTTTTGTTTAATATCTCTTTAAATTCACCATCATTGTCCCCATTAAATGTGTCGGCCTCGTGCTTGGTGAATAATTGAAAGGGCAGTTATTATAAAAACCATTTCCCCCAATTTTGACAGCTTTACTTGCCAATTTGAAATTTTAGACGTCTCTTGCTTTTCTTCTTTCCCTCGAGCTTCCTCTCTCTACAAATCTCCATCAATGGCTTCTCAAGAATTTGGTCGCGACATTCCTCTTGAGGTGACCCCCCTTGTAAGACCCCGAATTTTATAAAATAAAATTATTCAATTTTTTTATAATTATTATTCAGTAAAGGGTTAAATTGATAAAAATTAAAGTTAAGGGTGATATATGTAAAGTTTACAAAATAAGCAAGTGGTTATAAAATACTCATTTTTGTCGGAGAATATTCATTTGGTCATAGAATATTCTTGTTGTTGGAGAATATTCGTACGACGGCGAAGCCATTTGTGGGCCCCGTAACAAAAAATTGTCGGATGAAGAAAACGACAAGAATGAGTTTTCTAAAAATAACGGCGTAGTTGTTACCGTTAACATTGTTAAAATATCCGGTGGTTAAAGTAAAGTAATTCACGTTGTTGCACAGTAGCACACGGTATTGCACATTATTTTATATTATTATTATTATTTCTATAATTGTTACTGCACATTATTTTACATTATCAAACCAATAATTCATATTATTTGAATAATATTATTAGATAACATTATTGACAATGTCTAGAAAATTCTATCGAGGAAAGGGGTTAGGTTATCTAATTGCGCGCCAGTAAGGAGAAATTCTTACCGGAAAGCCTCCTCTTTCCTGGGAATGACCTGGTTGTCATTATTATGATTCTATAATATTATTTGTGAAAATTATCCCTGAAGCGATAAATGAAATTATATTCCTAGAAGTGATATCAT
This sequence comes from Panax notoginseng, assembly GCA_016801055.1. Lineage (NCBI taxonomy): Eukaryota > Viridiplantae > Streptophyta > Magnoliopsida > Apiales > Araliaceae > Panax > Panax notoginseng. Next base: position 52,752,647 of record CM029013.1, on the reverse strand, counting down.
TTCTTCTAATGACTGAACAAATAATGAGTTTTTGCTAAAAAAAATCAACAATCTCGTTCGACCGATTCTATTACATTCCCTGAAGTGAATTAAACCTCATTTGATAATCATAAAGGAAATTATGGTTGTGGTTATGTTGTGGTTGTGGTTGTGATAGTGGACGTGAAAAGAACAATCAATATAGAAAAAGGAATGTACCCGTCGTACTCCTAAATATTTGGTAGATTTGTACCAACTTCCATAAAAGAATAGGAAATGGAATTGAAATAAACTTTATTGATCATAATGGTCCTGAAGATCCCATGAATTATTTTGACTTTTTATATGGAGTGGAAATAAATAATTTTGATGTCTATGATTTCCTTAATGATATGTTGATAAAAATGTTCATACCAATTAATTATTTTTATTTCATTATATTATGACATTATAATAAGTAGTTTTATTATATGTTTTATTTATGTTTCAAGTAATAAAGTTAAATTTATGTTTCGCATATATGAAGTTGCATGGTCCAGAAACTCATCAAACTTAATTAAAGGATTTAGAAGAACGATTATTCATCAAACATAATTGAAGACACTTGAAAAGTGATTATTCATCAAACTTAATTAAAGTCTCTAGAAGAGAGATTATAATGTTGTCAAAGGGCACAAAATTTTGTATTGATGATTATTTATATTCTTATGAGGTAAGTAGAAATTTGCTCAGATTTAAGGATATACGTTATAATGGTTATCCTATTGAAACCAATATTGAAGGCAGTGAATTTTTTTTATATTACTTCAATAGTATGGGGCTAAAAGCTTATATTAGAAAAACTGTATATTTTTTATTCTGGGTTATATTATACTAAAATGAGAATAGTTGAAACAAATGTTGTAATACACCAGAAGTGTATAATACACCAGAAGTGTTCAGATCCAAATATTTTTATGATTTGGCATGATCATCTAGGATCAATAATGATGCATTGAATTATTGAAAACTCCCATGAACATCCCTTAAAGAGCTAGAAGATTCCTTTACCTGTTGATTATATCAAAATATCACATTTAATTATTGTTATTTGGTGTTCATCTTTCTAAGAAAGAATTCAGAGAGATATTTTTAAGGTATATTTTGAGGATTGTTATTTTAATAGTCTTCCCACCATTAGGGGGAGAAAAGTCATTGCTTGAAGCATGACGTGAGATCATTGCCTGAAGCGTGAAGGTTGATTAATTGGAATGTTTCAACGTTATTTAATCTTGATCCTTATACAAATCAATATAAACTAGAAGTTCAAAGGATTATTCATTTGCAATGAATTGTAAATCATTTACGAGAAGTATTCACCGATAATAAGAAAATAGTGATATCTCACATTCTAGCTGCTAATACTCTAGTAGGAATTAAAATCACTGTAAGACAATCAGTTAATATAGCAGAAAAGTGAATCAAAGTCACATCTGAAACGTGGAAGAATGATCGTTGTTAAAAAATAAAATTTTCCATAAGAAGAAAGTACAAGAAAAACAAGTTGCAACCTATAAAGAGGCTATACCCATGAAACAGGTTACAAAATTTATCGATCTATCCAAAACTTATGAACAAATATCTCTTATAAATAAAACTATTGAAGAGTTATCCCCTGAAGAAGATGAATTATCCCCTGAAGATGATCAGGTACCTGAAAATAACGAGATCTCGATACATTATGTATATACATGAGACGGATATATTGAATAGAAATAAAATTGTTGTCGACAACATATTTTCGTATAAAATTGTTCTTGATATTACCAGAAGTAATGATCATATATGTGACGCCCCCAAAATAGGTATACATCACCCATTCCGAGTCGCCAAATACATGGTACAAAAACAAATACAACTTCAGTAATACAATTTGTGACGCCCCCAAAACAGGTATACAACACCCATTCTGAGTCGCCAAATACATGGTACAGAAAGCAAACTACAACTTCAATAATACAATTATCGTGCAAAATACGACAACACATACTGTGAGTTTAAATACAAATATTGTCTTCTGGACAATATCCACACTCAAATAAATCCTCATTACAATTATTCAAACACTATTTTATAGAAATAGTGAGGACTGCTAAAACATCTTTCTAGAACCATCACTCCATACCCCGACTAGATCCTGCTATGTTCTCACCTCCTGAGAAGAAAAATGGAACAAAAAGGAAAAGGGTGAGCTCAACTAGCCCAGTAACGAATATTATGACTAAGATAATATACAACAAATTATCGTTAGTCTTCAACAGGGAAAAATCTGATAGAATATAATCGACAACAAGTTTTAGATCAACAACTGCAGCGGAAACAGCAAACCATTAGAAGAGTCAAGTAGAGAAAGAATTCTACTATCTTCTAAGATTTAAAAGTCCATCATCAATTTTTATATCCTGTAACATCAATTAATAATCATCTTTATCCAAATATTCATCTTTGCACTACAGGCCAAAGATATTCATTTGTATCACCTGTCAGTTATGTTCATCTCAACACCTGTTCATCTTTGCACTACAGGCCAGAGATATTCATCAAGTAATCATACATCTTTGCACTACAGGCCAAAGATATTTAGTAATATCATCATTTAGGACTGAGGATGATGAAAAATATCTTAAAGAAAATGAATCCAGTGAGACAGAAGGACAAATAGTAGGGATTCGTATAACAGTTTATCCAAAATCAATAATACTTCATAATAATCAATTGTGAAGCAGAATTCAAAAATAAAGATCAAAACATGGATACAATCAAAGATAGTAACCATAATAGACATCTTGGACAAAAAGAGAAAATTTTATTTTTTGGTGAATAGTGCCGTATTCGTGAATAGTGCCGTATACGTGAATAGTAACGTACACGTGAATAGTAACCCCGACACAAAAAGTTCTAAATTTGATAAAAACTCAAATCAATATTTTAACATAATGATATTGAAGAAAATAATATCATTAAGAAGAAAATAATATCCCTTACCTCAAAATATCAGTACTTCTGGTCGGAATACCGGTATAAGGCTGAAAGAAACTTGCACTGATGAATAAAAACTCTTAAAGTATCTAAATACTCACAAAATACACTCAATAATCTAGAGAGAGAAAGAGAGAAAACTTGTTTCAGGTGTGATTTTTAATTCTAACTTAGCCCTCTATTTATAGAAAAATTTTAGTAAGCTTGACCTGCAACCTGATGGCTTTACCTGCTACTATTCCCACCCACCACATTTGAAATATAATTCAAAATATTTCTTCACCAACCACAAGTGGGGCCCACCAATTCTAGAATTTTCTATCAAAATGATAAACTCTGAAAATTCAACAATTTCTGAACCAGTCATCTTGTAAAATTCATAATAAATCATACGTTCATTTTTAACGGTTCAAAATTTGTGGGCATATATTCAACTTATATATGTATAACATATCCAAAAATTACCACGATCCAACGGTCAGATTAAAAATTATAACCCCCGCAAAATATCTCAAAAACCCTGATTTTTAATACCTCCATTCCGACAAAAATACGGATAAAAACCTCAACATTAACTCCTTCATTTTTAACCACAAAAATATATCCCTCATTTATATCCACATAAAATAAATATTTCCTTATCATATGAATCAATAATTAATTATTCACAAATAATATTACAGAATCACATTTATGACAACCAGGCCGTTCCCAAGAAAGAGGGGGCTTTCCAATAAGGATTTCTCCTTACTGGCGCGTAATTAGATGACCAAACCTCTCCATAGACAGAACTTTCTAGACATTGCCAATAATGTTATCTAATAATATTATTCAAATAATATGAATTATTGATCTGATAATGGAAAATACAGTGCAGCAGCAATTATTGAAACAACAATAATATAAAATATCAACGCAGTAATTATTGAATCAATAAAATAAAATATTGAACAATAACTACTATAACAATTATTGAGTAGTGCCTTTCTTCGTAAGAATCAATAATTGGTGCAATACCGTGTGCTACTGTATTTTAACCACCGGGTATTCCAACAGTATTAACGGTAACAACTACGCCGTTATTTATAAACAACTTATACATGTCGTTTTCTTCATCCAATCGCTTTCCGTTATGGGGCCCACACAAGGTTGCGCCGTCGTACGAATATTCCCCGACAACAAGAATATTCCACGACCAAGCGAATATTCCCCGACAAAATGAATATTTTATAACCACTTGCTTATTTTACAAAATTTGCACATTTCACCCATAACCAAAGTATTATATCAAATCAACCCCTTATTATTCACAATAATATTTAGAGAAAATTTGATTTTATTCATTAATAAGTTGGGGTCTTACACAATTGTCGTGCAGAATACGACAACACATGTGACGCCTCCAAAATAGGTATACAACACCCATTCTGAGTCGCCAAAATATATGGTACAGAAACAACTACATCTTTACTATTACAACATAAGAAACTGTGAGTTTAAATACAAATATTATCATCTAGACAATATCTACACTCAAATAAGTCCTCATTACAATTATTGATACATTATTTCACAAAAATGGTGATGACTACTAAAATAACTTCTAGAACCATCATTCTATACCCCGACTAGTACTCGCTACTGTAACGATCCCAAAATAGGTCCATTCCATCCAACCTATTCTGAGTCGCCAAATACATGGTACAGAAAATAACTACAACTTTATTACAATAATTGTCGTGCAAAATACAACAACACATACGCTGTGAGTTTGGATACAAATATATACCAAATGTGACTCATGTTCCAACCGTGGACATCACCTCACAATGACACCTTACATAAAGGTATAGTCAAAAACTGTTTTAGAAATTAGAATCTTTGGGAAGTGCTCAAGAAAACCTTCGTACATGGGAGGCCATGCTTCTAGGTTGTGATAGATATCATATGGCCACAGAATTATCCTTGGTTGACCCAATATACCCCAAAGAAAAACGAGAAGATTACTATCATATTCTTCCCAATGGTGAGTCTTCTCTTGACTTATCATTATCTCTACTATCTCTAATTGAGAATTATACTTCAAACAAACACCAAGATTATATAGGTAGTGCTCGTATATATACTCAGCAAGTGGATGAGCACATCCCTGTCTTATGATGACACGAGGTTGTATGTCGTTAGACATCTTATATGATAGTGGCAAACCACCCTTCCAACGTTGGGTACACCTTACCCTATTGGATTCACCAAATAAAATTACTAAATGAACTTTTCTATACTGCTTCGGGAGAACATCCACAGCTAGAGACCACCGTTCTATTTTCCTGTTACCCTCGCTCGACTCAGCTACACTCTTATTACCTGAAAGGAATTGTGAAGCAAAAGGGTGAGAACAACTAGCTCAGTAAAGAATATCATGACTAAAGATAATTAAATTATCAATAGCCTTCATCAATAATAAATCAGAGATTTAGAACATATGGTAAATGATAAAAATTTCAACCATAGTTGCAGCGGAACGAGCAATCCATTAGAAGAGTCAAATAGACTATAAAGTCTATTATTTTCTCCATGTTAAAAATCCATCAACAATGTTTTATCCCTGTAACATCAATCAACAGTTCCTTTCCACAATCATATGAATAACTCATAATCATAATTGTGATTCTAAATTTTTCTTTGCACCCAGGACAAAGAATATTTTCATCACCTGTCTTTACCTGAAATATCTAACATCATGGTTATACCAAATCACAGTTCCTGTTCATAATCATACTAATAAATTCATCTTTGCACTACGACCAAAGATATTCAACAACAGTTCATCTTTGCACTACAGGCCAAAGATATTCATCAACAGACCATCTTTGCACTACAGGCCAAAGATATTCATCAACAATTCATCTTTGTACTACAGTCCAAAGATATTCCTCAACAGTTCATATTTACACTACAGGTCAAATATATTCATCAACAGTTCATATTTGCACTCCAGGCCAAATATATTAATATCTCAAAGAAATATATAATCATTTCAGAATTTATGTAAACAATAATTATAACCATGTTGATCACTTCACCTTTGCACTTAAGCTAAAGATATTCAATTATAAATTCAATGGTCATGATCATACCAGTCAACAATTTAACTTTGCACTACTGGCCAAAGAGAACCCAAAGTCATGATCATACCAATAATCTACTCATCTTTACACTCAAGTGAAAGAGAATTTCAACATCAGGGTTATAAAAATGTTATATATGATAATAAAAATAATATTATCAACATATAGATTTAATCTCAAGAGTAATATTCATAAATCAACTATAATTTGGTTAGAAAAAGGAAACCAATTTTATCATGAATAGTAACTCGTGAATAGTAACTCATAAATAGTAACTCGTGAATAGTAACTCATGAATAGTAACTCGTGAATAGTAACTCATGAATAGTAACCCCGACACAAAAAGATAGAAATTCCACAATAAATTCATACCAATATTTCGGTATAATGATATTGAAAGAATAATATTTCTTAAGCTTATAAATAATTTATTTTAATTGTTTACACTTTACTAAATAATGCATTTAATCATTCTAAAATGCCAAACTCATAAGATTTTATCACCAATAATCAAAACCCTCATCAAAAATTTGCATATACCTCATATAGAATTCTCAAGCCATAAAATCCTATTTTATTTTTCAATTTTCTTACTTCACATAACATACTTAATTCATTTACTCATAACTAGACCATTTTTATGAAAAAAATACCAAATCAGTTCTAAAATTATTTCTTTTTTGGGATTTAGCATAATATTGTCCCATAGTGAACATATATTTTTCTCAGAATTTTTAAAAGTCATTTACTATTTTTCATATGGCCAAAACAGCCGAATATTTAGACATTTATCAAAAATTATACTTTTATCTAAAAATTTTGAAATTCACAGAGTATACTCCTATCATATACATGTACTCCCAATAAAAATTTCATCAATTTTAGAGTTAACCACAAGGAATTATAAGCGATTACTTTTAAAATAGTCTTTTCTCATAAAATTCATAACTCTTAATCTATACATCCAAAAATCACCATTTTTGGACACAATCAAGAAAACTCATCAAAATATCATTTTAAATTTTTCCAGAATTTTTGAAGATCAGAAAAATTACGAAACTGAAAATCATAACAACCCTTAAAATACCTTAATATCCCTTACCTCAAAAGAGCAGTACTTCTGATCGGTATGCAAAGCCGAAGTAAACTTGCACTGAATAACAACTCTCAAAGTATCTACATACTCACAAAATACACTCAATAATCTAGAGAGAGAAAGAGAGAAAACTTGTTTCTGGTGTGATTTTCAATTCTAACTTAGCCCTCTATTTATAGGAAAATTTTAGTAGGCTTGACTTGCAACCTGACGGCTTTACCTGCTACTATCCCACCCACCACATTTAAAATATAATTCAGCACATTTCTTCACCAACCACAAGTGGGGCCCACCAATTCTAGAATTTTCCATCAAAATGATAAACTCTGAAAATTCAACAATTTCTGAACTAGTCATCTTGTAAAATTCATAATAAATCATACGTTCATTTTTAACGGTTCAAAATTTGTGGGCATATACTCAACTTATATATGTATAACATATCCAAAAATTACCACGATCCAACGGCCGGATTAAAAATTATAACCCCCGCAAAATATCTCAAAAACCCTGATTTTTTAATACCTCCATTCCGACAAAAATACGGATAAAAACCTCAACATTAACTCTTTCATTTTTAACCACAAAAATATATCCCTCGTTTATATCCACATAAAATAAATATTTCCTTATCATATGAATCAATAATTAATTATTCACAAATAATATTACTGAATCACATTTATGACAACCAGCCGTTCTCAGGAAAGAGGGGGCTTTCCAATAAGGATTTCTTCTTACTAGCGCGCAATTAGATGACCAAACCTCTCCTTAGACAGAACTTTCTAGACATTGTCAATAATGCTATCTAATAATATTATTTAAATAATATGAATTATTAATCTAATAATGGAAAATACTGTGCAGCAACAATTATTGAACAACAATAATATAAAATTTTAACGTAGCAATTATTGAATCAATAAAATAAAATATTGAACAGTAATTACTGTAACAATTATTGAGTAGTGCCTTCTTACGTAAGAATCAATAATTTCAAAAATACTGTGCAATACCGTGTGCTACTGTGCAATAACGCGTATTACTGTATTTTAACCACCGGGTATTCGATAGTATTAACGGTAACAACTACGCCGTTATTTATAAAAACTCAAATTTGTCATTTTCTTCATTCCGACAATTATTCGTTATGGGGCCCACAAATAGCTGCGCCGTCGTACGAATATTCCCCGACAGAAAGAATATTCCACGACCAAACGAATATTCCCCGACAACAATGATTATTTTATAACCATTTGCGTATTTTGAAAAGTTTTCACATTTCACCCATAACTTTAACTTTTTATCAATTTAACCATTTACTGAATAGTAATTATAAAAAAAATTGAATACTTTTATTTCATAAAATTCGGAGTCTTACAGCTACATTCTCGCCTCCTAAGAAAAATGGAACAAAAAAGAAAAGGGTGAGCTCAACTAGCCCAGTAAAGAACATTATGACTAAGATAATACAGAACAAATTATCGTTAGCCTTCAACAGGGAAAAATCTAATAGAATACAATAGACAACAAGTTTTAAATCAATATTCGCAGTAGAAAATATTAATTCATAGAAGAGTTACGTAGAGAATGAAATCTACTATTATCGATGAATTTAAAAGTCCATCATCAATATTTTATCCCTGTAACATCAATCAATATTTATCTTTGCACTACAAGCCAAAGATATTTATCAGTTAGTCATGTTCATCTCAACACATGTTCATCTTTGCACTACGGACCAAAGATATTCATAAAAAATCATTCATCTTTGCACTACAGGCCAAAGATATTCAGTTATATCATCATTTAGGACTGAGGATGATGAAAAATATTTTAAAGGAAACGAATCCAGTGAAACAAAATAACAAATATTAAGGATTCGTATTTCGATTTATCCATGTCCAAAAATACCTTATAAATAATCATAGTGAAGTAAAATTCAAGAATGATCAAAATATGGATACAATCAAAACTAGTATCCAGAATAGATATTTCGGACGAAAATAAGAAAATTTTATTTTTCGGTGAATAGTAACTCGTGAATAGTAATTCATAAATAGTAACCCCGACATAAAAAGTTTTAAATTTGATAAAAATTTTCAACCAATATTTCGATATAATGATATTGAAGAAATAATATCATTTTCGAATAAAATGACATCCCTTACCTCGTAAAGACATTACTTCTAATTGAAACACCGGATATATGCTATGACTTGAACTTGTACCGTATAGCAATACTCAAAGTATTAAAATACTCACAAGAATACTGTAACGACCCCAAAACAGGTCCATTCCATCCAACCCATTTCTGAGTCTCAAATACATAGTACAGAAAACAACAACAACTCTATTACAAACAATTGTCGTACAAAAAACAACAACACATATGCTGTGAGTTTGAATACAAATATATACCAAAATGTGACATTGGACACCATCATGTATCAGCACCTCACAAATACTTTACATAAAGGTACAGTCAAAAATTGTTTTAGAAATTAGAATCTTTGGAATGCTCAAGAAAACCTTCGTACATGGGAGGCCACGCATCTAGGTTATGATAGATATCATATGGCCACAGAATTATCCTTGGTTGACCAAAAGACCCCAAAGAAAACGAGAAGATTACTATCATAATCTTTTCCCAATGGGATCTTCTCTTGACTTATCATTATCTCCACTACTGTCTCTAATTGAGAATTATACTTCAAACAAACACCAAGATTATATAGGTAGTGCCCATAGATATACTCAGCAAGTGGATGAGCACAACCCTGTCTTATGATAACACAGATTGTATGTCATTAGACATCTTGTATTAAAGTGACAAAACACATCCCTTCCAACGTTGGGTTCGCCTCACCCTATTTTCTTCACCAAATATAACTACTAAATGATGACCACCGTTCTATTCCCTTGTTACCCCCGCTCGACCCAGCTACACTCTTATTACCTGAAAGGAATTGTGAAGCAAAAGGGTGAGCACAACTAGCTCAGTAAAGAATATCATGACTAAAGATAATTCATTATCAATACCTTCATCAACAATAAACCAGAGATTTAGAACATATGGTAAATGATAAAAATTTCAACCATAGTTGCAGCGGAACGAGCAATCCATTAGAAGAGTCAACTAACTATAAAGTCTATTATCTTCTCCATTTTAAAAATCCATCAACAATGTTTTATCCCTGTAACATCAATCAACAGTTCCTTTCCACAATCATATGAATAACTCATAATCATAATTGTGATTCTAAATTTTTCTTCGCACCCAGGACGAAGAATATTTTCATCACCTGTCTTTACCTGAAACATCAAAGATCATGGTTATACCAAATCACAGTTCCTGTTTATAATCATACTAACAAATTCATCTTTGCACTACGGGCCAAAGATATTCATCAACAAACCATCTTTGCACTACGGGCCAAAGATATTCAACAACAGTTCATCTTTGCACTACAGGCCAAAGATATTCATCAACAGGCCATCTTTGCACTACATGCCAAAGATATTCACCAACAATTCATATTTGCACTACAGGCCAAATATATTCATATCTCAAAGAAATATATAATCATTTCAGAATTTATATAAAACATAATTTATAACCATGTTGATCAATTCACCTTTGCACTTAAGCTTAAGATATTCAATTATAAATTCAATGGTCATGATCATACCAGTCACAATTCAACTTTGCACTACAGGCCAAAGAGAACCCATAGTCATGATCATACCAATAATTTACCCATCTTTACACTCAAGCGAAAGAGAATTTCAACATCAAGGTTATAAAAATGTTATATATGATTATAAAAATAATATGGTCAAAACAGGATTTATAATTTCAAGAGCAATATTCGTAACTCATGAATAGTAAATCGTAATAGTAACTCATGAATAGTAACCCCGACACAAAAGATAGAAATTCCCACAATAAAATCCATACCATATTTTGGATATAATGATATTGAAAGAATAATATTTCTTAAGCTTATAAACAATTTATTTAAAATGTTTACACTTTACTAAATAATGCATTTAATCATTCTAAAATACCAAACTCATAAGATTTTATCACCAATATCAAAACCCTCATCAAAAATCTGCATATACCTCATATAAATTCTCAAGCCATAAAATCCTATTTTCCAATTTTCTTACTTCACATAACATATTTAATTCATTTTCTCATAACTAGACTATTTTCATGAAAAATACCAAATCCGTTCCAAAAATATTTCTTTTCTGGAATTTAGCATAATATAGTCCCATAGTGAACATATATTTTTCTCAGAATTTTTAAAAGTCATTTACTATTTTTCATATGGCCAAAACAGCCGAATATTTAGACATTTATCAAAAATTGTACTTTTGTCCAAAAATTCTGAAATTTACAGAGTATACTTCTATCATATACATGTACTCCCAATAAAATTTCATCAATTTTGGAGTTAACCCACAAGGAATTATAAGCGGTTACTTTTAAAATAGTCTTTTCTTATAAAATTCATAACTCTTAATCTATACATCCAAAAATCACCATTTTGGACACAATCAAGAAAACTCATCAAAATATCATTTCAAATTTTTCCAGAATTTTTGAAGATCAAAAAAATTACGAAACTGAAAATCATAACAACCCTTAAAATCCCTTAATATCCCTTACTATCCCTTACAATCCCTTACCTCAAAAGAGCAGTACTTCTGACTGATATCGGATATGATGCTGAAGGAAACTTGCACTGATGAATAGAAACTCACCAAGTATCTAAAAACTCACAAAATATGCTTCATAATATAGAGAGAGAAAGAGAGAAAAGCTTATGTTTCTGGTGTGATTTTCAATTCTAACTTAGCCCTCTATTTATAGGAAAATTTTGGTAGGTTTGACCTGCAACCTGATGGCTTTACCTGCTACTATTCCCACCCACCACATTTGAAATATAATTCAGCACATTTCTTCACCAACCACAAGTGGAGCCCACCAATTCTAGAATTTTCCACCAAAATGATAAACTCCCAAAAAACAACAATTTTCTGAACCAGTAATCTCGTAAAATTCATAACAAATCATACGTTCATTTTTAGCGGTTCAAAATTTGTGGACATATACTCAACTTATATATGTATAACATGTCCAAAAATTACCACGATCCAACGGTCGGATTAAAAATTATAATCCCCGCAAAATATCTCAAAAACCCTGATTTTTAATACCTCCATTCCGACAAAAATACAGATAAAACACCTCAACATTAACTCCTTCATTTTTAACCACAAAAATATATCCCTCATTTATATCCACATAAAATAAATATTTCCTTATATCATATGAATCAATAATTAATTATTCACAAATAATATTACAGAATCATATTTATGACAACCAGGCCGTTCCCAGGAAAGAGGGGGCTTTCCAATAAGGATTTCTCCTTACTGGCGCGCAATTAGATGACCAAACCTCTCCTTAGACAGAACTTTCTAGACATTGCCAATAATGCTATCTAATAATACTATTCAAATAATATGAATTATTGATCTGATAATGGAAAATACTGTGCAACAACAATTATTGAACAACAATAATACAAAATTTCAACGTAACAATTATTGAATCAATAAAATAAAATATTGAACAGTAATTACTGCAACAATTATTGAGTAGTGCCTTCTTACGTAAGAATCAATAATTTCAAAAATACTATGCAATACCGTGTGCTACTGTGCAATAACGCGTATTACTGTATTTTAACCACCGGGTATTCCAACAGTGTTAACGGTAACAACTACGTCGTTATTTGTAAAAACTCAAATTATGTCGTTTTTCCTTCACCCGACAGTTATTCGTTATGGGGCCCACAAATAGCTGCGCCGTCGTACGAATATTCCCGACAGAAAGAATATTCCACGACCAAACGAATATTCCCGACAACAATGATTATTTTATAACCACTTGCTTATTTTGAAAAAAATTCAATTTCATTCACTCATAACTTTAAACTTTTATCAATTTAACCATTTACTGAATAGTAATTATAAGAAAAATTGAATACTTTTATTTCATAAAAATTCGGGGTCTTACAATCTCCCCTCCTTATGAAATTTCGTCCCCGAAATTTACGTACCTGGTATTTCAAAGAGTTGAGAATACCTTGCTTTCATTTCAGATTCCATCTTCCCTGTCATCATGATTTCTCCATTGCTCATCTCCTGTATTTCAGATATCATTCTAGAATACAGCTTCAAAACAAGGGTTAATTGAACAAATTAACATATCACATAATATCCCGATATTATGACTGACCAACAAATAAGCTTAGGCAGGACACACTAGCGAAGGATTTACTCATCTCTCCCCTCCTAGTTTTATTCTCCGATCTCCGCCAGAGATCATATCCCTAAGCTCTGATACCAAATGTAACGACCCCAAAACAGGTCACAAAGGTACTTTACATAAAGGTACAGTCAAAAACTGTTTTAGAAATTAGAATCTTTGGGAAGTGCTCAAGAAAACCTTCGTACATGGGAGGCCACGCATCTAGGTTATGATAGATACATATGGCCACAGAATTATCCTTGGTTGACCCAATAGACCCCAAAGAAAAACGAGAAGATTACTATCATATTCTTCCCAATGGTGAGTCTTCTCTTGACTTATCATTATCTCCACTGTCTCTAATTGAGAATTATACTTCAAACAAACACCAAGATTATATAGGTAGTGCCCATAGATATACTCAGCAAGTGGATGAGCACAACCCTGTCTTATGATAACACACAGATTGTATGTCATTAGACATCTTGTATGATAGTGAAAAAACACCCTTCCAACGTTGGGTTCGCCTCACCCTATTTTCTTCACCAAATATAACTACTAAATGATGACCACCGTTCTATTCCCTTGTTACCCCCGCTCGACCCAGCTACACTCTTATTACCTGAAAGGAATTGTGAAGCAAAAGGGTGAGCACAACTAGCTCAGTAAAGAATATCATGACTAAAGATAATTCAATTATCAATAGCCTTCATCAACAATAAACCAGAGATTTAGAACATATGGTAAATGATAAAAATTTCAACCATAGTTGCAGCAGGAACGAGCAATCCATTAGAAGAGTCAAACTAGACTATAAAGTCTATTATCTTCTCCATGTTAAAAATCCATCAACAATGTTTTATCCCTGTAACATCAATCAACAGTTCCTTTCCACAATCATATGAATAACTCATAATCATAATTGTGATTCTAAAAATTTTCTTCGCACCCAGGACGAAGAATATTTTCATCACCTGTCTTTACCTGAAACATCAAAGATCATGGTTATACCAAATCACAGTTCCTGTTTATAATCATACTAACAAATCCATCTTTGCACTACGGGCCAAAGATATTCATCAACAAACCATCTTTGCACTACGCCAAAGATATTCAACAACAGTTCATCTTTGCACTACAGGCCAAAGATATTCATCAACAGGCCATCTTTGCACTACATGCCAAAGATATTCACCAACAATTCATATTTGCACTACAGGCCAAATATATTCATATCTCAAAGAAATATATAATCATTTCAAAATTTATATAAACAATAATTATAACCATGTTGATCAATTCACCTTTGCACTAAGCTTAAGATATTCAATTATAAATTCAATGGTCATGATCATACCAGTCACAATTCAACTTTGCACTACAGGCCAAAGAGAACCCATAGTCATGATCATACCAATAATTTACCCATCTTTACACTCAAGCGAAAAAATTTCAACATCAAGGTTATAAAAATGTTATATATGAATAATAAAAATAATATGGTCAAAACATGGATTTAATTTCAAGAGCAATATTCGTAACTCATGAATAGTAAATCGTGAATAGTAACTCATGAATAGTAACCCCGACACAAAAGATAGAAATTCCACAATAAAATCCATACCAGTATTTTGGTATAATGATATTGAAAGAATAATATTTCTTAAGCTTATAAACAATTTATTTAAATTGTTTACACTTTACTAAATAATGCATTTAATCATTCTAAAATACCAAACTCATAAGATTTTATCACAATAATCAAAACCCTCATCAAAAATCTGCATATACCTCATATAGAATTCTCAAGCCATAAAATCCTATTTTCCAATTTTCTTACTTCACATAACATATTTAATTCATTTTCTCATAACTAGACTATTTTCATGAAAAATACCAAATCCGTTCCAAAAATATTTCTTTTCTGGAATTTAGCATAATATAGTCCCATAGTGAACATATATTTTTCTCAGAATTTTTAAAAGTCATTTACTATTTTTCATATGGCCAAAACAGCCGAATATTTAGACATTTATCAAAAATTGTACTTTTGTTCAAAAATTCTGAAATTTACAGAGTATACTTCTATCATATACATGTACTCCCAATAAAAATTTCATCAATTTTGGAGTTAACCACAAGGAATTATAAGCGGTTACTTTTAAAATAGTATTTTCTTATAAAATTCATAACTCTTAATCTATACATCCAAAAATCACCATTTTTGGACACAATCAAGAAAACTCATCAAAATATCATTTCAAATTTTTCCAGAATTTTTGAAGATCAGAAAATTACGAAACTGAAAATCATAACAACCCTTAAAATCCTTAATATCCCTTACTATCCCTTACAATCCCTTACCTCAAAAGAGCAGTACTTCTGACTGGATATCGGATATGATGCTGAAGGAAACTTGCACTGATGAATAGAAACTCACCAAGTATCTAAAAACTCACAAAATATGCTTCATAATATAGAGAGAGAAAGCTTATGTTTCTGGTGTGATTTTCAATTCTAACTTAGCCCTCTATTTATAGGAAAATTTTGGTAGGTTTGACCTGCAACCTGATGGCTTTACCTGCTACTATTCCCACCCACCACATTTGAAATATAATTCAGCACATTTCTTCACCAACCACAAGTGGAGCCCACCAATTCTAGAATTTTCCACCAAAATGATAAACTCCAAAAATTCAACAATTTCTGAACCAGTAAACTCGTAAAATTCATAACAAATCATACGTTCATTTTTAGCGGTTCAAAATTTTGGGACATATACTTAACTTATATATGTATAACATGTCCAAAAATTACCACGACGATCCAACGGTCGGATTAAAAATTATAATCCCGCAAAATATCTCAAAAATCCTGATTTTTTTAATACCTCCATTCCGACAAAAATACAGATAAAACACCTCAACATTAACTCTTCATTTTTAACCACAAAAATATATCCCTCATTTATATCCACATAAAAATAAATATTTCCTTATCATATGAATCAATAATTAATTATTCACAAATAATATTACAGAATCATATTTATGACAACCAGGCCGTTCCCAGGAAAAGAGGGGGCTTTCCAATAAGGATTTCTCCTTACAGGCGCGCAATTAGATGACCAAACCTCTCCTTTACAGAACTTTCTAGACATTGCCAATAATGCTATCTAATAATACTATTCAAATAATATGAATTATTGATCTGATAATGGAAAATACTGTGCAACAACAATTATTGAACAACAATAATACAAAAATTCAACGTAACAATTATTGAATCAATAAAATAAAATATTGAACAGTAATTACTGCAACAATTATTGAGTAGTGCCTTCTTACGTAAGAATCAATAATTCAAAAATACTATGCAATACCGTGTGCTACTGTGCAATAACGCGTATTACTGTATTTTAACCACCGGGTATTCCAACAGTGTTAACGGTAACCACTACGTCGTTATTTGTAAAAACTCAATTTATCGTTTTTCCTTCACCCGACAGTTATTCGTTATGGGGCCCACAAATAGCTGCGCCGTCGTACGAATATTCCCCGACAGAAAGAATATTCCACGACCAAACGAATATTCCCCGACAACAATGATTATTTTATAACCACTTGCTTATTTTGAAAAATTCATATTTCAAATTCACTCATAACTTTAAACTTTTATCAATTTAAAACCATTTACTGAATAGTAATTATAAAAAAATTGAATACTTTTATTTCATAAAATTCGGGGTCTTACAAATACGCTCACTAATATAGAGAGAGAAAGAGAGAGAAGATTTCAGTTTCTGGTGTGTTTTTCAATTCTAACCTAAGCATCCTATTTATAGGAAAATACTTAGAACACCAAAGCAGAAAATTTAATAAAATATTAATATAATTATACAAATTTTCTTTAGCCCACCTTTTGGTCAAAAACAACCAGCCACACATGTTAATGATGTCCAAAAAAATATAAAAAAACGTTTTTTTTCAAAATAATTAACTAAAACTCCCAAAAATCAATTATTTCGGAACTTCGGAACTTCAATAATTCATAATAAATAGCCCTTTATCAGAAAATTTAAATCTCGAGAGTTTATATAGGAAATTTCAATTCTCTACAACTTTTGCAGAAGAAATTTTTTCCAAATTCTAAACAGAAAATTGACCGAAATTCATAAACGGACGATTTTATAGGCTATAATCAAATTTCATCAAGAAATGGCCCACAACATGTTTAACATGTTTTAAATAACTTTTACAACAAAAAAACTCTTTCTCCTCATATACTCATATATCCCACATTCATTGTAAAAATATCATCATTTTATATTATAATAAAAATAATAAAATATATTTTATCAAAAAAATAAAATATCTATTTTTAACAATTGTCACTTTAAAAAATTTTCCATCTATATCCACATAAAATGAATTTTTTTCTATAATATAAATCAATAATTAATTATTCACAAAATAATATTACAGAATCATAGTACTGGCAACCAGGCCGTTCCTAGGAAAGAGGGGGCTTTCCAATAAGGATTTCTCCTTACTGGAGCGCAATTAGGTGACCAAACCTCTCCTTAGACAGAACTTTCTAGACATTGCCAATAATGTTATCTAATAATAATAATTCAGATAATATGAATTATTGCTCCGATAATAGAAAATACTGTAGGTGACAATTATTGAAACAACAGTAATATAAAATATCAACGCAGCAATTATTAAATCAATAAAATAAAATACTGAACAGTAATTACTGTAACCATTATTGAGTAGTTGACTTCTTACGTAAAGAATCAATAATTGGTACAATACAGTGTGCTACAGTGCAACAACGCGTATTACTGTGTTTTAACCACCGGTATTCCAACAGTATTAATGGTAACAACTACGCCGTTATTTATAAACAACTTATACTTGTCGTTTTCTTCATCCAATCGCTTTCCGTTATGGGGACCACAAAAGACGGCGCCGTCGTACGAATATTCTCCGACAAGAAGAATATTCCACGACCAAACGAATATTCCCCGACAACAATGAATATTTTAATAAACCACCTGTTTATGCATTTTACCCATAACTAACCTCATTAATCAATTTAAACCCTTACTATTTCAAATAATAAATAGAGGAAATTATATTTTATTTATTAATAATTTGGGGTCTTACAACCTCCCCTCCTTATGAAATTTCGTCCTCGAAATTGACGTACGTACATGGTATTTCGAAAAGATGAGGATACCTCGCTTTCATTTCCGTTTCCAACTCCCAGGTCATTTCCTCAATAGCATGGTTTCTCCACAAAACTTTAACTTGTGGTATGACCTTCGTGCGTAGGACATGCTCCTTCCTATCCAAGATTTTGGCAGGTACCTCTTCGTACGTTAAGTCTTCAGCTATCTCGTCTGGTTCTAACTCAATAATGTGTTTGGGTCTTTTCACATATTTACGTAACACATATATATGAAAAATATTATGAACACGAGACATACTTGGAGGTAACGCGAGTCTATAGGCTACATTTCCTACTCGGTCAAGAATCTGAAATGGACAATAAATCGTGGATTGAGCTTTCCTCTTTTTCCAAATCTTATAACTCCTTTCCATGGCCACACGCAACAATACATGATCCCCAATGTCAAATTCCACGTCCTTTCGATGAAGATCCGCATAACTCTTTTGTTGATCCTGTGTCGTTTGTAACGTTGTCGAATCATTTGGATCTTCTCTGTAGTCATTCGTACCAACTCTGGTCCCAACAACGTTGCTTCTCCCACCTCATCCCAACATACTGGAGAGCGACACTTTCGTCCATATAATGCTTCAAATGAGCCACACCTATACTTTCCTGATAACTGTTATTGTAGGAAAATTCCACCAATGGTAGGTACTTATCCCAACTCCCTTTGAAATCTAGGACACAAAGTCTTAATAGATCTTCAAGAGTTTGAATAGTCCTCTCTGATTGTCCGTCCGTTTGAGGATGGTATGCCGAACTAAATCGTAAATCTGTGCCCATAGCTTTTTGCAAGCTAACCCAAAATCTTGAAGTGAATCTTGGGTCACGATCCGAAACTAATGGATACTGGCATGCAATGCAGTCTCACAATCTCATCTACGTATATACGAGCAAGACGTTCAAGAGAATAAGTCTCCCGTATCGCAAGAAATGAGCAGACTTGGTTAATCTATCAACAATAACCCAAATAGCATTTATGCCTTGAGAAACCATGGGAAGACCGTAACGAAATCCATGGTAATGTGTTCCTATTTCTATTTCGGAATCTCAAGTGGTTGCAATGAACCCTTTGTCACTTGATGTTTCGCCTTTACAACGTTGACAAGTTAAACACCTCGTGATAAACTTTGTAATCTCTCTCTTCATATTGTTCCACCAAATGTATGTCGAAGATCACGATACATTTTGGTACTTCCAGGATGGATTACAAATGATGTATTGTGTACTTTCCATCATGATCTTGTACTTCAAATCAGAATCGTTAGGAACACAAAGGTCTGGAGTGGACTCGAAGTAATCCTTCTTCATCGATTCTTACTTTTAGAATAGTACCTTCTTGCACTTTCTTCTTCATACGCATCAGCTCCGGGTTCTGTGCTTGAGCAACCTTTAACTTTATCGATTAAAGTTGGTTCTATGCGTATACTTAACATCATCGCACTCGTTCCTGCATATGATCCCTACTCAACGCGTTAGCTACCAAGTTTGCTTTTCCAGGATGGTATTGAATAGTGTGGTCGTTGTAAGACCCCGAATTTTATGAAATAAAAGTATTCAATTTTTCTTATAATTACTATTCCAGTAAATGGTTAAATTGATAAAATGTTAAAGTTAAGAGTGATAATGATTTTTTTTTTCAAAATACACAAGTGGTTATAAAATATTCATTGTTGTCGGGGAATATTCGTTTGGGTCGTGGAATAATTCTTTCTGTCGGGGAATATTCGTACGACAGCGCAGCCATTTGTGGGCCCCATAACAGAATAACTGTTGGGTGAAGAAAACGACAAATTTGAGTTTTTACAAATAACGGCGTAGTTGTTACCGTTAACACTGTTGGAATACCCAGTGGTTAAAATACAGTAATACGCGTTATTGCACATTAGCACACGGTATTGCACCAATTATTGATTCTTACGTAAGAAGGCACTACTCAATAATTGTTACAGTAATTACTGTTCAATATTTTTTATTATTGAATCAATAATTGCTACGTTGAAATTTTATATTATTGCTGTTCAATAATTGTCACTGCACAGTATTTTTCATTATCAGATCAATAATTCATATTATTTTGAATAATATTATTAGATAACATTATTGGCAATGTCTA